>JAZKJV010002554.1:0-407234 GCA_037367405.1 Ottelia alismoides | reverse complement strand
TGATGGGAAGGGGCACCACCTTGCGCCTGGGATGAAGCAGGAGCCCCGCCTAGGCTTGATTGAAGAACGCGCGTCGAGTGTGCGCGGGGTTGTGCTGCCTACGCGCTAGTTGGATGCGCCGCCTGTGCCTGGGATGATGCTGCGTACCGCCATGCACGCTGGGGCTAAAATGACTGGAGTTGATGTGAGAGGATGCTTCAGCTGGAAGAGGGTGCACGCTGCCTGGATCTGGAAGCGAGAAGGTGCGACCTGGGGCATAACGCTGCCTCTCGCCACCGCTGATCTTCGTGGAGGAGCCCAAAGGCTCGTCGTATCCGTTGTTCTTCATGTATTGAACAGAGAGCCTCGAGATGAAGAACGTGCCCACAACGGGGCATCACTAGCACTGACAGGAACTTAGGGCAGACGAAGAACCCTAAAACCGAATAGGGTTTCGAAAAAACCCTTGATCTGTTTAAACAAATAATCTTCAAGACTATAAATTTCTAACAATAAATCCACGAGGAACGAACCCGCTTTGACGCCATGTTAGAAAATAAACATGCGGAAGCGAACATGGAAAAAGATAAAGAACACGAAGAACGCGAGATTTTAACGTGGAACCCTACTTCGTGAGGAGCAGGATTAAACCATGGGAGAAGCCCTCAAAGGGGTATGTTATGCATTGCATTTTCTCAATGGATACAAGAGGTTTGGGGCTCCTTATATAGCCTCTACAGAGCCTCCAAGTCCCACCACTGGACAATGTGGGACTAAACATATGGATGGGGTAAATGGACCTTCTTCAGGATCCATTTACCCTCCTACAACTCAATATGGCACATACAACAAATACTCCAACAGAAACCCCTTATTTTTCAATGCACCTTTTCCCATGGGCAATTTCAATAACTTAAAATTATGGTTCATATAAAAACTGCATTTCTTTCTTCTTGCAAGGCCTCAATCAACTTTTTAACACATATCATGCATAACCTCTTAATAACATCTGGTTTACTACCGCCCATAAAAAAATAAAATCATGTGAAGAGTATCTTATAAATATACGCATCTCCCTCATAAATCTAAGGGTTGCATCTGTGCTAGTGGAAGAGCCTTCCTCTTGGTTACCAATAGGTACATATATTATGTCAAGCACATTCTTCATTAAGATTGTGAACCTCCTCGTGAACATCATTTGGAACTATATATGGTGATGGACACAAATGATAGGAACTACATCAACTAGCTTGTAGCTTATGAGGTGGATCCTTTAATGCCTTATGAATGCCTTCCATAATCTGATCCTCAACGATATTATGTCACAGCTTCTAATGAGCTTTATCTTTATAGGGTCATATAACTTGTTCTCAAATTCATTTGTCCATATTCTAAAAAGATGAATGGTCTAGCCTTTGTTTCCAACTTTGGATTTCTCATCTGTTCAAATATGTACAAACAACTAAATACATTTAAGCGCTAAAAAAAATCATGTTTTCTATGCTATATAAGGGATATATCTATCAAAGTTAAGTGAGGAGACATTTGATCACAATCATCACATTAGCTACAGTATCCAATACTTCTCCCCGCAAGGAATTGGATAGTTTAGCCATGGAAAGTACGTACTTGACCCTCTCCATGGGAGTCTCAATTGTGGGCTCTTAGATGGAGTGTTATGATGTCTAGTCACATGAAACTAGGGATGAAAACGGATACGGATATATCCCAATATCCGCTTACCGTATTCGAAAAATTACCGGATACGGATATCCATATCAGAATATTAATCGAATACGGATCGGATATGGATATGGATTATAAAAATTTTCCGGATACGGATACGGATATGGTAATGACTTGAATATCCGGATTCGTATCCGGATATCCGAATACAATATTTAATATTTTTTATATATTAGTTAATTTAATATAAGCCACAACTGACAACCCCATGTTATTATAGTAGTATTACACATTATATAATACAACATGTTAATGATATTAATAAACTTCTGTTTGTTTGGGGATGGGCACGAACAACGGTTACAAAATCCTATCTCCTTTTTGCTTCCGGTCAAGAACACGTCCCCTCAATGCTCCTTTTGTCATGATGCAACTTGTTTATATTTCATTGATATTTTTTTAAATAGGAATGAACTTTGATAAAAATTCAATTCGTATTCTTATATAGTCTTTATTCAATCCATATTCGGATTCCATGTTTATTAGATCCATATTTTGATTTCACTATTTATTCATTTCATATTTGGATTAGCTCTTTACTTGATCCGTATACGGATCCGCTCTTTATTCGATCCGTATTTGGATTCGATATATATCCGATTCGGATTCTTATCCGTATTGTTACGGATATGGTTTCCTTAATGCATATCCGAATCATATTCGGATCCGTATTCGTATTCGATAGAGATGAAGCGAATATGGATATGGAAATAGACATATCCGATCAGTATCCGATCTGTTTTCATCCCTACATGAAACTATAATACATATCAAAGTCTCCTACTGTCCTACATACCCACCCAGTGTTGCAATAGTCATCTAATTGGACCAATTAATCGGTTTGAATACTCCATTCGGTGGGATGACCGGATACCCAGGCCCAATAGTGATCAACGAATGAAAAATTAATATATTATATATTATTATGGGGTTTTCACACATTTCCTTGACGTAAACTAAAATTTAGATGGGTAAAGTTTAATTGTAATTCAACTAGTATTTTTATCTCATTGATTAATGATCATACATGTATAAATATATAAGATCATATGTATTATACATACTTTTTATATTTAAAATAATTAAAAATATCTAACCAAATATTTTCCAATTAGTCAATCAAGTACCGTTTCTTCTTTATTCTATGATCCTTCCAGCAGAATTCTAATAACAACTTTTTGCAACATTGTACACACCATTGTCTTCGAGTATGAACTTCACCTTCTTTCGTGCATGTCTCCCAGGAGTACATGTAAGTCCTTGAACACATTAAAAACGTGATATATCCTCTTTCAATTATAACCCACGGCTTTCTAGAATAAATCATAAAAAGGGGGATTAGAAAAGTATATAAAGCGAAAGATCTAACCTTTAAAGGACCACATAAATCTGTGTAAACCGAACAGATACTTATGACTTCCTGAAGAGTGAGTTATTTTTGAATGTGACTTTCTACTCCTTTCTAACCAAACAATGGGTAAGTCGCTCGGTTTTTCTTCTTCATGTCAAAAAGAAAATTATGTCTAATCAAGGTTGATAAACCATTCTCGCTCATATAGTTGAGCCTCATATGCCATAACTCAACTGAATTCTCATTGCACATTCATTAAAATCTTAAAAAAGGATGCTCGCATAACATAACGGTTATTGGCGTACCTCTTCCTTTGACCTACAACAGGAATACCCTTGTAAGATTCCATTGTCCACCACCAACATTGCAGTGACCATCATCAAGTTTTTCAGTGGATACAAAGCTAAGATGCATGTTAGGAGTATGCCTCACATCTTCCAGCTTTAAAGGAATACATAAGATACATCTCCCTTGATAGTAACACTAGATATGGAACAATTATAAGGATGTTAAAATCACCAAAATATAGTATGCGAAAGCTCCCTGTTGGAAGTCACATGTAGAGTTGGACCACTATCAACTAGCCACTTAGTGTCACCACTAGCTATATTCACCATACACATGTCTGATACAATAATCAAATTATGCTCAATAGCAAAGATAGCAACACTGACCTTTCTTGCTTCCCTCATTTTTCTCTCCAATGTTGGAAGCAATATTCCTTGAATGGTCTTTTTCTTACTGATGAAATCCATAACGCAAAAGCAAATCTCAAACAAGAAAACATAAGCATCTTGGGATTTCTATGCAACCTTACTTCGTGAGGTAGAGGGATGAAACCACAGAAGGACTCAAAGGATCATATATTATATTCAATTTTTTTAATGAGTATAGGGGGTGTGAGTCTCCTATATAACCCCAGAAACAGACTGAGTCCCACAAATAGTAGATGTGGGACTAAACATGAGTGGGGGGGGGGGGCAATTCGATCTTAGAGAGATCCAATTACTCCTCTATTTCATACTCCAATACTCTCTCTCAAGCTGGAGCTGAGAAAACTGCAGCTTGCAATAAAAGACATATATACAACTCATCTTCACCATATACATCTAAGAGAGACGGTGATAGACATAAGTTCGAAATAATCGTTGTTGGTGAAAGACCTCGTACGAGGACGGTTCTATGATGATCAGGTCATGCATGTAGAAGAGTCGCTCCGATAACCATGCCATGCATGGAGTAGAGTCGTTGAAGAAGATGTCAAGCGTGGAGTAGAAATCGGGGATAGACACCTGACAAAGTAGTCGATGCTCGGTGAAGACAGATGATAGCAGTAGTCTGAAGTGTATCGATCTGCTATGTCGTAGGTGGGTAGTAGAAGTCTGAGACGATCCCACGTAGACAAGTCCATCTGTAGTTGATGTTGAAGTTGAATATCAGAAGTAGAGTTGTCATCCTCTATGCATATCTCGAGAGAAGAGATTGCTTTTGTAGAGGATCCATTAGAAGTAGAGCGGTCGTCTCCAATGCATATCTCGAGAGAAGAGATTGCTTTTGTTGAGGAGCCACGAGTAAAAGATGGACTTGATGAAAATCTTGTAGATATATCTCAAGTAGAAGAAAAATACCCTCTCTTACTTCCTATTTCTCCCATACTAGATAAAATAGAAGCATAGATGATGAAGATGGGAAAACGTGCATTTTTCTTTTTTGCCCTTTGTTTACCTGTTTTTTGTATTCCCCTTTGTTTCGCACAAATCAACATTTCTCTCCTTTTTTGTAGGTGTATTTTGCTTTTTCGATTATTCTCTCCCTCTGTTTTTGATTTAGGCCCCCTTTTTTCATTTACCCTTCTTTTTTTTCATCAGCATTTTCCTTTTCCTCTTTTTTCGGCTCTTTTGGTAGCAACCCACTTTGGGCCCGATACATTCAATCCCTCTTTTTTTAATACAAAGCAACATGGATGTGGGTCCAAAAAAAGAAAGGGGAGCCTATTTTTGGAGTATGGGCTCCCCACATCTTCACGCATGAGATTAGGGTTCCCCATATGGGAGAACCGAACACCACCGCCTGGGAGTGGGCTCCACATTCTCGGACCGCCGCCACCATGATGAAGTTGAGGAAGTTCAATCGACGACCCGGTTTCTTAAGCGCGGAGAGGGGTTGTCGAGGAGGTGCTACGTGGTGCCACCATAGGTTCTCTACTTCGACAAGTTGGGCATGGGCGATCTTCAAGGGCATGCAGTAGAGCTTCATCGATACCTTGTTGCGCAGTAGAGCTTCTTTGCCACTAATAAAGCGGAGTTGATCTCTCCACGCTGACGGTGTAGAAGGTCTCGAATAAAACCTAAGAGTTGCTGCAGGGATCACTAAGGGCATAGGATGGCGGGGTTGCATCCCTTCTTTTTGTCGCCGCCAAAATTATCGAGGGAAGGCCATGTGGAGGAATTTAGGGTTCTTGGACCCTTGACGCCGTTTACTGGAGACTGTTAAAGGTAGCGTGTGGACTTGGGGCTCTGCTTGGGAGCTTGAATGAAGACAGAGGGGGAGCATTATCACCATGGAGACTTCGCAGAGAAGACTGGTCGCAGTCGATGGGAGTTGACAAGATCTGAAGAACCGAAATAGGGTTCCGAAAACCCTAACTTTCTCGTACTCAATGATCAAATGAACAAAAACAAACTCGAGAAAATATAAAGATTAACCAAAAATAAAATTGAATCTCCAAGATGAATGATTTTCCCTATCATTATTAAGTTCTCTCCTTAGAATATGGATAGAATCCGTAATCAAGTGATTTATATAATCTAGATCCACAAGCAAGGCCTTAAATGTTGGTTTCGGTCACCATTTCGGTATCGACCGAAACAGAATTTCGATGGAATTTCGGTGGAATTTCGACTGAAATTTCGGTCATTTCGGTCGTTTTTTGTACTAGGACCCCCATATTTCGGTCATTTCGGTCGTTTCGATCGAATTTCGATTTCGACTGGATATCGATATTCGACAGAAATTCGACCAAATTTCGTTGAAATTTGAGGCCATGTCCACAAGCATGTGCCAGATTTCGAGATAATCTATGATCAATGACAGACAATTTTCATGATCAATCATTTAAGTATGAATCACAATTATGGATCACTATTCTATAAGATTGTCGACCTGCCTAGATCTGTAAAGTTAATCACAGCAGAAATTGAGAGAGAATGAGGAATCAAGACAGTGACGATGATTCAGTAATGACTGATAAATAATAAGTGCCAGTCATGGTGAGCCTTACACATGACTGTGCGAGGGCGCGGTGACCCTCAACTGGGCGGGAGATAGGAAGCCCAGCTAGGGCAGCGGCCGCTTTGTGCGCGGGTCTCGGATCTCAGTCTTTTCTCGGTTTTTCGCGAGCGCTCGCAGTTTTTACGCCTCTCTGGGATCCACAGGTTTCTTTTAAAGACCAGTTCCACTGACCCTTGTTCTTTAGGGTACCTAGGCTGGAGGACCCTTGGTTTTAGTTTTTCGAGCTCGTTAGCCCGTACCGGTCGGGCCGGTTTTTCTTTTAGAGTGACTTTTCTAGAAAGTCTCTCTCACCCGTCTCAGTGGCGTACTTTTGTAGTAGACCTATCCCTCTATTGGACCGCCTTCCAATTAGAGGGCGAGACGGAAGAGCCTTTTGTAGGCTACCTCACCGCTTGAGTTTTGTTTACTTTCCGCCAACAGACTTGGCGATGCTACATCTGAATCATACATGTATACATCTAAATCCTCTATGGCTACATCTGAATCAGTTACAATTGAATTTGGAAAAATTACATTTGAGATTGGATTGAGTCACAATTGAGTTTGGCTAAAGTTGAATTACAGTTGAATTGGTTACATGGAAGCTTGGTTACAGTTGAGTTGGTTTCCGTTGAAGTAATTACTTTTCTGCCAATAATTCCTGACAAAGAGAAAATACCATATCATGAAAATCATCCTTATCAGACTACAAGCTACTATCACAGTTGTTTGAAATAGCTAGTGGACGTGTTGGGAACTTAGTTAGGATGCATTTTACTCCACCGCATGCCTACGGAGGCACCCCAACCCTAAGGCTTCCTTACTACCTTAGAGTCATAGTGTGAGGTCTTACCCAGACCAAGACCACAAACTATCCACTAAGCTTGGGAAAATCAACAAGAAAAGAATCAAAACCCCAGATCCATCATATAATCTTATTATGATCAATCCATAAGGTTCTTAAACATCATTATAAGCATTTAATAGAGATAATGATCATATCAAAGACTCATCATTCACATTCTCAAGATCCATCAAATATATATTATAATTGATAGAAAGGCAATGACTTAAATATGGACCATATGATATTTGTATATCAATGATTAATATGGGTAATTAGTGTAGGATGAGTAGAATGGGGTTTTACATATCAAACAACTTGAATACTTCTTTCAATACAAGTAGCTCTAAATTTAATTACCAAGCCCTATTTACTTGCTTTCTTTTGCAACACACTAAATTTCCTGTTATTTTTATAAATTAGATGTGCTCAACATTTGTTGATGTTCTTTTCTCCCTATTCCATGGATTGCAGGCAAAATACCCGCACTGTTGTATTGGAAGAATCGAACATCAGCTTCAACAGTTACTATTACCAGGTACGCATGCTATAGTTTGTTCAAAATATTTTATGCTTTTTATTTCTCTTCTGCT
The DNA here is from genome assembly GCA_037367405.1 of Ottelia alismoides. Taxonomy (NCBI): domain Eukaryota; kingdom Viridiplantae; phylum Streptophyta; class Magnoliopsida; order Alismatales; family Hydrocharitaceae; genus Ottelia; species Ottelia alismoides. The sequence goes on along the minus strand of JAZKJV010002554.1, from coordinate 399,451 downwards.
ATAATTGGGATGCATGTACATAATGCAGTTTCTGTTGTTACATATCAACTGCTATGGAAATTTATGCAATTGTGACATAGTGTAGTTCTGTGGCTTGATTATTAAATTGCGAATGTCATTTGAAAAAAAATTCCCCTGATTTTCAGCGCTCTAATGCAATCTCTAGCGAACATGATACTACGGATGATGTGTAAACGGGTTTTTCAGATCCGAGAAGGAGGGGGCCTCACATCCTTAATTTCATTCTTCACCTCAGGAGTCACCTTGGGACAAGATGATGTATAGCCTTTAATATGAGCCAAATGTTGCTTCATGCGATTAATCCCTCCGGTGACAACCTTTCCACATAATCGGCAAGTAACCATGCCAGAGGTACTTGGATTAGCTAGAAAAGCATACTTCAATCCCGGTTCATTGGAACCAGGAGGAACAAAAAACTCCATTGTATCGCTCCTATGAGTAGGAGGCTCACTTCCGATTCCAGGCGTAGGAGAAGAACCACTGTCAGATGGTAGTCTGGAGGCCATAGTTGCCTAACATTCAATCATAATTAGAAAACATCATCAACAAAGTATTAAATATTCTAATAAATTGAATTAGTATAGAATCAAAAAATTCTAGAAGCAATGATAATTGCTAAAGATGTGTATTTGGAGATGCTAGTATATCTTGGACTCAAATGTAGATGCTAGTACATGGTGTCAAATATGAACTCCCAAAAGTAATAAGGCAATCTGAGCTATAAAAACAAAGAATGGGGGATTGCATCGACAAAAGAAATAGCTAGTCGCTTAAGAGGGTAAACGAGCGTCTTTTCTCGAGCTATACCTTTGCTTGGGTCATAAATGTATGATAATGTAAATCTAAAACACGACAAAGTAATGTATATAGAGTTTGTATCATTGTAAAATGGGCATATGAACTTCATATAACCACAAGGTAACCAGTTTCTTTTGCCTCACCAACCATGCATGTGGCCTCAACTTTAGGCATGCTTCAATCTTCCACATCAGACCGAAGTCCAAAGCAAGGTTCGAAGCAGGGAGTTGCAGTCACCCCTCAATGCCTCATATACCTTGGAGAAAGAGAAGTCATCTCCCAACCACTCCCAAGTGTCCCCTTTTGATCTGGCACTACATCCAGCAAAAGTGACGAGCAGTGAGAACTCATCAATCATGGCATCAAAAGGCTGCCATAAACCTCGGTAGCCAAATCCCATCCTAAAATATTTTAAGAAAAAGGCATTCACTGCTAAGGTTCACACCCGAAAACTTGAGCGTCTTTTCTCAAGTTTGTATGGTAAGCATAGTGCTAAATTAAAAACCGTCAAGAAAAACTTGTTGTCGATGGTTTATCAACAGCAGAGAAATCCTTAAAATTATAGAAAGAGGGCATAGGGTTACCTTTAAATGGTCACGATGGTGCTAGGAGGCGGAGGAACTTTGCTCAGAGGAGATGGTGGCCAAGGAGCCTCGTACGGAGAAGCTAGAGGCGCTGAAGCCTCGAATAGAGTAGGAGCTGGAGGGTGAGAACTCTCGCACGGAGGCGGAAGGCTTGAGGGCGGTGATGGAGGCGTAGCTGAGGGGCAGGCGAAGGTGTTGGGAGCCACTGGAGAGGGAGGTCGATCGCGATTTTGCCGAAACCCTATCGAGCGCTGATGCAGACCAGATATCTGATAATATCTCGAAGCAATTTAGGGATTCTCTTATTCGGATCTTGAGATACGGATCCATATATCCAATAATATCTCGAAGCGGACGCATGGTCTGTATATGCGGCCGAGCAACCCGCATATGCGGACCGCATATGCGTAATAGGCACATAACGAGGGGCTTCAGATACTATATCTCCAAGAGACAAAATGGGTTGGAGAGAAAGCAAGGGAGATCGAAAAGGAAGGATTTTTACTTTGGTATTCAGGTAAAAATAAGGGCAGAAATGGTGTTGGAGTGGTTGTCCATAAAGATTTGAAGGATTGTGTGGTTGAGGAGCAAAGATTTGGGGATCAGATTATTTTGCTAAAATTGGTGCTCGAAGAAGAAATTCTGAATATCATTTCAGTCTATACACCGCAAATTGATTTAGCTAAAATGATTAAACAAGCTAGGTGGAGATCTTAATGGACATGTGGGAAAGGATGCTTCTGGATATGCTGGTGTTCATGGAGGCCATGTCTTTGGGGATAGAAATGAAGAGGGAAAAGTCATTCTGAATTTTGTAACGGCTTATGATGTTTTCATAGCAAACATTCTCTTCAAGAAGAGGAAGGAGCATTTAATTACTTATAAGAGTGGTCCGACTAGAACACAGATAGATTATGTTGCGTTGAGAAGAGATCGGTTGTGTTGCAAAGACTGCAAGGTAATCCCAGGAGAGAGTTTGACAACCCAACATTACTTGTTAGTCATGTGTGCAAATAAAAGGATTGGTAAAGAAAAAGAGGGTTTCCAAGATTACTATAATTAGATGGTGGAATCTTCAATTAAAACAATTAAGATTCAGGGAGAAGATCTTAGAAGATTTATCTAGGGATTGTAACAGAAATGCAAACCAGATGTGGGATGCGAGGGCATCTTGTCTCCTAATGGTAGCCAAAAGATATTAGGCGAGTCAAAGGGAGGAGTTCCAGGACAAAAGGAGGCTTGGTAGTGGAGTGGAGGGCGCCAGAGAAGCTCAAAATTAAAAAAGCATTCATGAAAGCTATGTCTAAGGATAGAATATAGGAAACTCTCACAAACAACAAAATAGCGAAAAAGGAAGCAAAGAAGGTTGTAAGTGAAGTTAAATCAAAATCTTATGAAGTTTTGTACAAAAATCCCGATTCTAAGGAGGGTCAGAAGGATATATTCAGGTTGACTAAAGCAAGAGAAAGAAAGACCAAAGACCCTTCTCAAGTGAGATGCATTAAGGATGGAAGGACGCGTGCTTGGGACGTAGTATTTCCATAAGCTTTTCACTGGGGAAGGAAATAGAGAGGTCACTTTAGAAGATTTAGCTAGTGGTAAAAGTTATTTGAATCGTGCAAGCTATAGACAAATATAAAGGAAGGAAGTAGAAGAGGCTTTGAAGGTTATGAGACTTGGGAAAGGTGTAGGACCTAATGACATTCCTATAGAAGTAAGGAGAGTTTTAAGTGAGCATCGTTGGACTCGACTTACAAATTTATTCAATGTTATTTGGCGAAACAGGAAAATGCTTGAAGATTAGAGGAAAAAGTTCGTGGTGCCTCTTTATAGGAACAAAAGAGACATTCAAAATTGTTCAAATTACGAAAGTATCAAGCTGACGAGACACTATGAAAATTTAGGAACGTGTAATCAAAAAAAGGTTGAGGTCAGTTTCTAAAGTAAAAGAAAACCAATTCAAATTCATGTTAGGTTGCTCAACTATTGAAGCCATCCACTTGCTGAGGAGAATGATGGAGATTTATGGAGCTAAAAGGAAGATCTCCGTATGATTTTTATTGATTTGGAGAAGGATTATTAGTCTACATCACGGGAAGAGACAAGTACATGTCCTATACATTAACCTCATAAAGGCTATGTATGATAGGGCTTCATCTTGTGTAAGGATACAATCTGGGAAGAGTGATTATTTTGACATCAACATTGATCTGCATCAAGGTTTAGCTTTGAGTTCAATCCTTTTTAGTTTGATTATGGGTGAATTGACAAGTCACATTCAGGATGAGATACCTTGGTATTGATGATATTGTGTTGATTGATGGGACTCGAAATGGAGTAAATGAGAAGCTTAAGATCTGGAGACATGTATTCAGTAAGACTAAAGGATTTCGTATAAGTAGGGCTAAGACTGAATATATGAAGTATACTTTTGATGGAAGCAATGATGAACGAATCGAGGTGAAGATTGGTGATGATAACATTCAGAAGAGAAATTCTTTTAGATACTCGGGATCTATTTTGCAACATGGTGGGGAAATTGATGGAAAAGTTATTAATAAAATAAATACAGGTTGGTTAAAGTAGAGAAGCCTCTATTGTTCTTTGTGATAAGAAAATTCCCAAAATCAAAGGAAAATTTTACAAAGCAACCACGATACCTGCTATGCTCTATGGATCTGAATGTTGGCCTGTGAACCATAGATATGTGCAGAGAATGTCAGTAGTAGAAATGAAAATGCTAAGGTGGGTGTGTAGACACGCATGTAAAGATCAGATTCAGAATGATGCAATCAGAATCAGGAAGAAAGTTGGTGTTGCTCTAATCGAGGATAAGATGCGAGAAAACCGCTTAAGGTGGTTTGGCCATTTGCTAAGGAGGTCGGTTGATGCACCAATTAGGAGATATGAGTTTTGGGATGTTGATCTAGCTAAAAGAAGGCGAGGAAGGCCCAAGAAGTATTGGAATGAGACTATATGAAAAAATCTTATTTTTTTAGATCTAAGCTCGAGATTGACCTAAGATAGATTTGAATGGAGACAAACAATTCATGTAGACAATCCTACTTAAAGTGGGAAAAGGCTTCTTTGTTGTTGTTGTTAGAGTTAACCAAGGTCATCCTCATGTTCTAGAGGAAGCCATGATTACGAGAACGCATAGGAATACAGGTCGGACATCAGTTCACACGAGTCTTCATGTACAAGGTACGATCCATCCCCTTTGTAGTTTCTCATGGTTTTAGCGGGCTTGCATTATGACAGGGTTGGTCCCTTCAAGTTTTCCCATGCATTTCAAGTCCTACTTGTTGGATGATTTTTTTCACTTGATATATTGTGTGTATGTGATTTGTTCATGTTCTTTAAGAAAATACATAAAATGATGCATATTAAATCAGTTTGTATTTTAACCAGATTAGATGCATGCTATAACGGATTTAATCCTATGTAGTAATAGTTGAAATTTCTTTTTTAAAAAGAAAAAAGGGTGGGATCATAGGAAAGGTCACTTGTATTAATAAAAGCGATTTATGTTACATGAGACCAGGCTGCTATACTATCCCTACAATGTTCCAAAATATTCGCAGAGTAAAAAGTCTGACTACGAAAGATGCATTCATTTCTACCACGCCAAATCACCCATAAGAACACAAAATTGAGGGAGTTATCTTCCTATCTGTTACCGCAGACCACCCAAATGGAATTCCATAAGCATGTTGAGCTTCTCGTATCAAGCCAAGAGATCATTGCTTTCCTCCAGACCTCGGTGGAAAGAGTACAAGTAAAGACGTTATAATCTTCCACATCAGCACCACATCTGCCACAGCAAGTGTCCCCATCGTGCCTCCACCTGCCTCGATGTTATTTGGAGAGCAACCTCCCCTGCCTAGCAATCCACAAGAAAACCTTGACTCTTTTCAGAATCATGCTTCTCTAGATGATTTTGTTGGCGTTCTTGACATCATCATGCATACCATTCAAGTCTCCCACAAAGAACCTATATGCCTTTTTCACTGTGAACCAGTCATCGTTCCATACAAAATGGTCCTTTTCGCATGTAGGCTCCTCCAGGTCAGATAGTTCGTTGAGCATCCTGCAAAGTTCACGCAATCTTGCATCTGACAACTCAAAGACGGTGTCTACGTCCCATTCTGGCATACTGCATGTACTGATACATTCTGATCATTGACCAACGCCAAAAGCCTTGTAAACCGCTCCCAAAAGCACCATTACATGCTAATCATCAAGCTAAATCTGAAGTCATGCCCATCGCTAAAGACCGGTTGCAATATTGTTGTCATCTCAAGAAGAATCCTGCAAATCCCCTTCCAAAATTATGAAGGAAAGCAGATGTGTCCAGGTACCAGGGATCCACGGATCCTGTAAATCCTCCTCAAGAGTCTGCATGCATATCTCCCCCACAACCTCACAACCCATTTTTCTAACAATGCCTTATTCGTCTCCTCCAACTTCAACACCACCAACCCTTACTCCTCTTCGGCAATGTGATTTTATCCCAAGCAACTAAGTGGGAGCCTTTCTTCTCTTGTTTCCCATCCGACCAAAAGAACCTTCTCATTAACACTTCCAAACTATTTTGGATACCAACTTAGAGCATCCTTGTAGAGCAGAAAAAAGTGGGTATAGCCGACAAGACATGTCTCAGTTGAATCAACTTAACTCTCAAAAGAGTCACCGCCTTCCAATTCGTCATTCTCCCCTCCAGTCTTCCTAACACCGGCTTCCAATCAATCGCCTTCAGGTAACCCCCATCACAAGAGGTAGGTCCAAATACATGATTGGCAGTTCCCCAACCGGACATCCCAACATCCCTGCGACATGTTGCCCCTCTTGATGCATAAAACCAAAAGGCACTACAACAGATTTGTCCCTATTAATATGTAGCCATGAGATGTCTCCAAAGATATCCATAACCTGAGATGCACGTCTCATATGTCTAACCCCTTTCTCAAGAACACCATCGTATCATCTGCATACTACAGCAAAGGAATCGAGATGTCGCCATTGTTATATTCATACCACCACTACCCATTCGTTGCAAGCTTCACCATAGCTGCCAAAGCATCTCTGCAACCATCACAAACAACAGGGGACGAGTGGGTACCCCTACCTAACATCCCGCTATGGTTGAAAAAAACCTCCTTCTGGTCTACCATTAATAAGTACAGCATACGACATTGTTGTGATGCATTACTTCATCCAGGCAATTCAAATGTCTGGGAACCCCATCTTCTCCATAGATGCCAAAAGGAAGCATCAGTCCACACAGTGATAGGCCTTCGAAAAGTCTACCTTCCATAGAACAACTTCCTAGTTGAATAGATCTTAAAACTATAAGGGATATCAAGGGAGGTCATGAGAACAAGATGGTAGATCAAAAGATAAAAAAACCAAATTTCTGCACGACAGAGAACGCAGATACATGTACACCCCAATGTGAACCGGTGTAACAATGCGACAAATTAGTGGGACTGGTTCCAACACATTATTGTGATGTGAGCGTTTATTAATTTGTTGCAGTGGTACACCAAAATCTATACCAGTAACCTTGTCCCCACGCTTCCTTTCCATCTTTGATGCATCGATATATGGAGCTACACCTGAGGCTTGTAGTAGACATGTTGGTTAGATACGTGTATAATGGGATTCCCATGGTTTTAGGATGGCCTTTATAAATAAAGAGCAATTGTTTGAATCAATGGAACTCAAATAAATGGTTGGTAAAATTCCTTATTTGGATCATTTAAACATTTGTATAAGTAAGATACTAGAATCCCTAATAAACAACTACAAGTCATATAAATTCCATCATTGTATTGGGATTAGTTTACGAATAAAAATGGGAATGTTAGGCCCTACATATGAAAAAGACACGAGTATTGGAAAACAAAAATGAATATATTGGTATGAAATTGTCTTTGATTGTATGTAAACGATCGAATGTTTAAATGTATATTTCCCTTGATAAATAGTTAATACAGATGAACATGAACTTCTGAATAATAATTGAGTATATGACAAACAAATTATACTATGTATCGTGGAAGAATCTTCCCACGTTAAGGCCATGTTACCAACACCAATAAATCCTTTTCCCATATTAAGTAGGGTCAGATACATGGATTCTTTGCCTTCACTGGATCTATTTTGGGTAATTCTTGGGCTTAGATCTAAAAAACTAAAGATCTAAAAAACTAAGATCCCTTCATATAGTCTCATTCCAACTCTTCTTAGGCATTCCTCGCCCTCTCTTAATCGACTCAACATCCCAAAACTCGCATCTCCTTACCGGTGCATCGGTTGACCTCCTTTACAAATGACCAAACCACCATATGAGATTTTCTCACATCTTATCCTCGATCGAAGCTACACCAACTTTCCTTCTAATTGCATCATTCTGAACTTTACGTTTGTGTGCATGTCCACACAACCACCTTAACATTTTCATTTCTGCTATTGTCATTCTCTATACATGTCTATGGTTCACAGGCCAACATTCAGATCCAAAGAGCATAGTAGGTCTTACGGCTTCTTTGTAAAACTTTTCTTTGATTTTCAAAGGAATTTTCTCATCACAGAGAACAGTAGAGGCTCCTCTCCACTTAAGCCAAACTACATTTACTCTATTAGTAACATCTCCATCAATTTCCTCATCATGTTGCAAAATAGAATCTAGGCCATGTTACCACGTGACGAAACTTCACTTTAATCGTTGTTGGGATATTGCTCTCCATGTGATTGAGGGATTAAACTGATTGACATCATGGTCGTATGCATCTTTTGATTGCTCATCATATGGCAATGTGATGTATGATCCGTCAAATAGGACGTGCCTAGATGTAATTTAACTTTTAGCACAATTAAATGTGAGGTTGCACACTTAAGGCCTGATGAAAATAGAAATATATGTGTGTACATAGTCTAGGATATACAAATATGTGTGTGGATTAATGAAATAAGTAGATGTGCTAGGGACTTAGTTTTGATGTATGTAACCTAAATGTGTGCCTATGGAGGCAGATAACTTACTAATACAATTTCTCATGGGTGAGATTTCATGATGAATGAATAATATCGTTGTCTCGTGGGTAATGGTGACTTATAAATGGAGTTAGTTGTCACAAGGAAGAGGATGGGATAACCTTGCTACAATAAGAAAGAAATATAAAGCATGCATATGGCTAAATAAAAATAAAATCGAAACCCTTTCGTTGTGAATGCTTATTTGTACTATAGTGAATATAAAAGTCATCATATCTTAGGATGGGTCATCGCTTTAATGGCATCGAGTTCGGTCTGTTCCGTGACCCTCACGATAGAACGTGGTATTACAGGTGCTACTAGTTTGTTCTGCAAACCTAATACAACACTCACCGAAAGGTTTGTACTTCGCCAGAAGGGTATACCTGATGCAGTCTCGTTTGCTCATACTGTACTCATTCTGAGTAATTCTACTTATGGCAAGTAAGCTGGGGAAATGGTTGAAGATAGAGTTGAGGTTTGTTGCTTGAGTTAGTCGCTTGAGTATATTATATATAATTGTGGAGATTATGTTGTTAGGATTTGAACTCAATAATTAAATGATGGCAAATCTCTTGAATGGTATACTCACATGTATATATGTATATAATTAAATCCAAATGGATCATGTAAATAAGTGTATAATTGATGAACTCATGAAAAACTATATAATACAAAACATTTGAAGGGTACAAGAAGTGAAGAACATGCAACATAGAATAAACAACCATTATAGATGGTTTAGGTTAGCAAACAATAATTAGATGGAAATTAAATAGTGGAGCATGAACACTTCTTCTCTTTCTCTTTTCTTCTTCTAGTTATATTGTAGTGGTGTTACCCTACTTTAGTTGTACTAAGCTTTCTACTCACTCATACTTCTTCGGAAAAACCCATCAGGTTTACAGATTATGAACATTTGTGTTGACCTTAAGCTTTCACAATCTATTCCAAACTTCACCGTACATTTTACTAGTAGTTGTAGATACTTATGTAACTTTCACAATTTTAGTTTCAATCATTTAACATAACTTGTGAACTCTGTTTATAGTTTGGAAAATTTTGAAACCATGAATATATAATAATGTTGTAATATTTTATTCTTTTTTCTCGGTTTATATTACGAAAATTAATTATGACATATGGATGTGGCTATTGCTGAGTATCTGTTTCAACTGAAGAGTTTAGATTCGATTCGGTGTAATAGGGACCAGTTCAACAGCCCTACAAGGGTGAAGCATCACATTATATATGTCCAATACCTCTTATTGCAAAAAACCTTAAGATTTTCTCCTCATCTCATCATTTGAAGCACCTTTTTATGGTCGAGGAAACATAACCATTATGTGTGAAGTTCAGTGAGAGATATTTGAAATGTCTCCTACCTTTTTAGAAGAGTAGCAAGTAGCAATAGACATAAAACTTCATCCTAAAATTTTATTCCCATGCTAAAAGGTTAAATGATAAATCTTAATCCAGAAAAGAACTATCATTCTTGAGTTTCATTTACATCAATTTCCTGAGCAGAAAAAACTTTTTGTTCTATGACTTGAAACAAACAAGTTTTTAAATTTGGATCAAAGTGTTCGTGCATGAGCCACATTCTTAATTGATTATACACATTCTCAACCACAAATTGTTGGATAAATTTGCAAACCAGCTCATGTTCAAACTCTCATTCTTTGTCGCTCTTGGATTCGGACTTCTAAGAAGTGAAAACTGGAAGGTATATGGCTTCATAAATAGTAAGTCTTTCATATTGTTATCCATAAATTGTAGTTGGCCATATCCTGTTTGAGTTTTATTCCATCTTATCGACAATATTTTTTAAGCGAAAAAAGTGATATGTCGAGACATGCCTACACAAAAACTTTATATTTCACGTGATAACATACAACAATTGTAATGACAAGGACTGCAAAGGATACCGCATGTTCTATCACATTCTCAGTATAGACATTCATCCCGAAAGATGAGCTTTTTTTGGTTGGGCACATGGCCCATAAGATGGTCGCAACCCATGCTCTACGCAACTCATACTCGTATTATTGTTGATAACTAGAATTCAGAACATAATAGCACAATCTATCGAAACCATGTCCAGATTTGTTATCTCCTACATCTATCTGGATATTCTACGAAGGAAGAACATGTAATCGGCATCCTTCGACACCAATGAGCATGTTAGTACAACCCATTACCTGCATAGTAGTCATCCATCTTCGTATATTTCTAAACTTGGAAAAGACAATACTTAGGTCACAAAACGTGACCGTGTACAATGCCTTATACGCCTTACGGATCAAAAAACAATCATCCGTATAGGTCCATTAGTCCAATCCATCAGCATGTCTATCCATCTTCAAAAGAACCTCCAGCAACATCAAAAACTCGACCACCCTCTGGTCCAACAGCTCCGAACAAAACTAGGGACATCATCCATCCTTATCACAGGCCTCTCTAACAAAATCACATTGTTTACAGCCAGAGCAAATAGGCAAGGGAACCAATCACAGAGCATGGCTTGCGCAATCAAGCCATCCAACCAAAATCGAAAACCCCTTCCATCATCCACAGCCAGCCTAAAGAAATATAACATTGTAGGCAACAATGAAACAATCTCTCCAAAAAATTGATTGTGTTCACACTAACCACTCATGCCATACAAGCTTTATTGAAACACCATAAACACCCTGCATATTCTATGTTAACAAGTCTGAACTTCCAACCAAGATTTGAGTTATCCATTTCGTCAGCAACGCCTTATTAACCTCCTTGAGACTTCTCATGCCAAGACCATTATCCTCCTTAATCGATGTCATCATCATCCAATTCATCAGAAAAAGACCTTGAACATTGTCAATACCATTCCAAAAGAATCTACACATCAAACTGTCCATCCAGCCTAGAAGACAACAAGAAGTAGGCGAGAGTAAACAATGAACACACCAGCACCGCATGTAGCACCACCATTACAAGCACCACATGCACACACGTGCATCACCAAATAGAAACAAGATGTATGCCACCCCTCAACCTTCTACTCCATCTTTGTAATCATCAGCCTTAAGTCGCATTGGCTCAAATGACCACCCACCTGAGAAAGATCAAAGTATGCATTAAATGTTACTTGATAAGAATGATCTCTCCATATATATCGAACTGTGGAAAATACAGTTTTTTAAAAGAAAAAAATGACTTTGTATGCCCAAAAACTTCACTATTATCACCAAAAAGTATTACAAGCATGTTACATGTACAATATAATGCAAATATTACATGTTCCAACTCTCAGCCATCACTTCAGCATGTGCCACCATATTTTCACCGTCGAAACGATCTCGGAGAAACACCACCATGTTTCTAGCCAACCAAAGTTCCCAAATCATTATTACCACTCCAATCACTACTATATGCCATTCCAATGCATAAATAACGCCAAAAGATAAAAATAATCTCAACACTCCCCCTCAAACTGGAGCATATATGTCTATCATGCTCAGCTTGGAACAACATCTTTGGAAAGGGCCTCCAGTAAGCACCTTTGTGAATATATCTGCAGTCTGATCTTCAGTAGAAAAATGAGCGTTAGATATGAGACCCTTCTGAATCATGTCCTGTATAGTGGCAATCCACTTTTATTGTACGCTCATGAAATGCAGGATTATTTGCAATAAATAGTGTTGCCTGTTTATCACATAGAAGCTGCATAGGAATAGGTACATCAACAGCAAGATCAGTCAGAACTAACCTGACCCACATCATCTCTGTGCATCCCTGAGCCATGGCCATGTATTCGGACTCTGTACTAGATCTGGCAACTACAGTCCGCTTCTTACTTTTCCATGACACGACACGAGTGATTTGTCGACAAATATAGCAAACCCGGAAGTGGACTTCCTGTCCTTAGGGCATCCTGTGTAATATGCATCTGCACACGTTGTGATGTCAAGAGACGTGCCTCTGCTGAATAAGAGACCAGTACATGGTGAAGACTTCGGATATCTCAAAATCATATAAACAGCATTCGTATGCACCTTCATGGGTTGCTCCATGAGTTGACTCAACTTGCTAACAACAAAGCATATATTTGTCCTAGGGATGGTAGCATATATGAGCTTCCCTACCAGTTCCCTATATCTCCTCTTATCTATCTCCTCAGTATCATCATCATATAATCTCATACTTGGATCCCTAGGAGTAGTAGCAAACTTGCACCCTATCATACATCTCTAATAGAAGATCAGTAACAAACTTTCTTTAGGTCATCGCAAGACCATGCTGGTTCCTGACGAATTCTAATCCAAGTATCTGAGATTGCCAAGATCCTTGGTCACAAACTGCTGACCTAGGAACTCCTTGGCTTCCAGAATGCCATGCTCATAATCACTAGTGACAATAATATCATCAACATAAATAAGCATAGCAATTGTACTTCTTTGTATCCTCTGAATAAAAAGTGAGTGATCCGTATTGGACTGAACAAATCCCTGATGCTCTATCAACTCTGAGAGCATCCTTCTGAGACTCCCCCTCAGCAGCAAATCCTGGTGGCTGCAGCATATAAACTTCCTCATGTAAGTCTCCATATAGAAATACATTCTTCACATCAAGCTGATAAAGAGGCCATTCACGTGAAACGGCAACAGATAGGAGAATGTGTAATGTTGAATGTCTGGCTACTGGAGAAAAAGTGTCCTGATAATCCACTCCATAAGTATAGGTGTAACCATGTGCTACAAGTCTTGCCTTGTAGCGATCCACATTGCCATCCGCTCATTGCTTCACTGTAAATATCCATTTGCACCCCACAATAAATGCACCTGGAGGAGCAGAAACAACACTCCAGGTACCACGAGACTGTAAAGCGGCCATCTCCTCTTCCATGGCAAGTCACCAACTGCTATCATGTATGGCCTCCTAATATGTTCGTGGTATAGTAATAGTTGAGAGGCTCATAACAAAATTCATGTATTCTTCTGAAAGATGGTCCAAGGAAATATGTGTGACTAGAGGGTACGTAGCAGAGTTGCGACGAGGCTTCCTTAAGGCAATAGGTACATCGAGGTCATCAGCATCTATGTTCTCTGCTATCAGATTCTCCTATCTAGTATCATATGGATCAAGCATAGAACCAGCGCCATCAATAGAAACAATGTGTTCACTACATACATAGGGTGTGTTGGATGACTGGGAAGACACGAGGCGGTGGTCGGTGCGGAGGTCAACTGTGGGGTCCAGGCGAGGGCGACGCACGCGCGGGAGGGGGGCACGGGGGGGTGGCGGGTAGGGTTAATGTGGGATACAGAACCCCGATGTAGGACCATTGCTCTGATACCATGTTGGAACAAAACAAATGACCTGGTATTCATAGGACCCCTGGGCTCTCTTATATAGGAGAAAAGCCCTTGGGTAATAACACGATAGGTACATGAAGAAAAGAGAATACATGAATAACACCAAAAGATAAAAATAATCTCAACAGATATTGATTTATCAATGATATATCGCGATATTGCCTTCTATGGTTAATTAATCAAAGAGAAAGGAATCATTGTAGTCGTTCAATCAATCTTGGATTACAAAAGTTGAAGTTGTCAATTTTTTACGAGTTTTTGAACAATCATTTAAGATCTAAATTAAGATAAATTACCACACGATGAGGAATTTACCCAATACTGATCTCACATCTAATGAAATAATTTTTAAGTATTTCATTATTATGCCAAGAATTCGGATTATGCGTTTCTTAAGAACACATATTCGTTATTCTCATTACCATTAACATGCAATTTAAGCATATGAAGAGCCATTTAAGGGTATCAGCATCACGTAGAAAAAAATAACTCACAAAAAGAAAGCGTGAATTTCTGTAATTCAGGACTGTTGCAACTAGAAAAGATTATGCAATGCCCATAGTTTCAAAACTGTGTGCTTAAACAATTTAACGAAAGAGGTGGATGCCACAAATACCTGAACACTCTTCTGTCCAAACCAAGTGCCAATGACAACTTCTTCTCTATCTTCCCCAGGGTATGCATACTGGAAGATGTAGCAATCACCAGAGTAAAATTTAGCCTGTTCTGAAGAAGAGATGAGGTCCTTCTCTTGGCCATTCACACGCCAAAGCTGCAATAGAGTAAAGGAGACATGTCAGTTAAGACGTCTTTGAAGTATGCTTTATTTAAAGGGACTGACTCCTTAACCATCATGCACAAAGTAACCATCTTTCTAGGCCAGATTACTTACCAACCTAGTTAGGAATAAAAGATTCACTAATCTATAGAGAAAGAATAAAGTATTAAACTAACCTGCAAATTGCCAGTGCAATCAATATATGGTTGAGGCTCCTCTTTTACTGGATCAGTTTTGAGAAGTCCTCGGACATTAAAACCCTGACGTTTTAGAAGAGCTACATGAAAATAAATACACATTCTGAAGCATCAAAAATAATTGTCATATGCAATTTAAAAAGAAGTCAAGGACTCCTAAGAAGATCTCCTTCCAGACCTGCCACTTTTCCTCTCCCTTCCTCAGGTGCTGCCACACTAGCTATTGAAGGCCATGAATCAAACTTTGATCTGAAAGTTGACGATTCAAATCCTTCTGTGACACGAATTATTTGAGCTTTTGACCGGTCAGAATTGTGGGTCAGATCCTGCATGCAATTATAGGGTCTTTTAGGTGCAATATAGCAGCATTTCTATTTTTTTTAGTGAATAGAGAAATTGTGCTTACTTCTGCTGCCTTCATGGCACTCTTCCTATCCTCACGAGATGTATTTCTTCCTGACCAAATAAAAATCACACATCCAAAATCTAACAGATAGCATTTGTTTGTGTCTAGAAGCTCCCTGGCTAATGACTCTGCCTCGATGGTTACCAATTCTCCTTTATCCATACTGCAAGGTTGTTAGCAAATTTCCATTACAAAAGGAGTGTTGAAAGGAGACTGACATTTGATGGCAAGGTATTCTTCAAAAAAATTGATGCCACGGTGGGAGACATAAGATACTGTCCAGACCATGCAACTACATTTACAGCTACATGATGCTTATGGCATTTAAGAGGCACATGTTACATGTAGAATTCACACATGATATGCATTGCAAGTTGTGCTGACAACATGCAGCATATAGAAATTACATCCTAAAGGAACGGGGAAGCATACTTTTGTTAATATTGATTTTATTCATGTCCAGGACATTTTAATATATGGATCGAGTAAGTCATGTGCAGCATACGCATAAAGAAGATCTTACATATCGATAACACATGGCATATGTTGTGAAATAACGTGACGTGCAACGCCTACAAATGCAATATAGGAGAATATGGAACCTACTTGTTGCTTGTGATGAGCTAAATTCACTTGTCATGTGCATTTGACTTTCTCGTATTAATAAGAATTATTTCTTGACTATAAATAGGATAGTATCATAGTAGAGAACGCAGAAGAGGGAAATACCACAGAAGCTTTCGGGGAGAAACTTCCACAGTCGTGTCATTCTCAAGGGGTGGTTTTCGAGGAAGAGGAGCAAATCCACCAAAGAAACCCCAGAAATCTCCAGCATCAGCATCAGCCATCAACTTGCCATCCTCTTGAAATTAGGAAAACAGATCATTCGACCATACAAGTTTGCTTTTCCAACTGACCTACGAAAAAGCAAATCTTACCTACTACAGCTACATCACATTTCCCACCATGATATCTATCCTTGATATATTGTACAACTTCTAGAGCCCTTGCCCGCTCTTGAATCACCGAGTTAGAACCATTGAACTGAAAAATTTTAGACTTCGTATCTAAAATGAATATGTCATCATGATTGAGTGATGATCGAGCAAATATAACCTGTTCAAAGAGAATATATCTATCAGCAGGTGTTGTGAAACATGTAACGATTCTCACGCAGATGAACATGCCTCTTTGGTCCGCATAACATGCTTTCCCTTGCAGGTGAACAAGCGAGTCTTATGTTCATGATCAGTAACTTCAGCATGACTGGATGCAGCCCCGTCTTGTGGTATGATACAGGGTTTGAAGTATGAGAGGAATTTCTCGGTTTCATGGCCTTGTACTTCTTTATACTGAACTGCACGCCCATTAAGTCCTGCTGCATCTAACTCGACACTCTTGATGGCTGCAATACCTACCTCATCCTATTAAATGTCATATAACATATTTAACTGATTATATGCAATCATAACGAATGTATACAATTAGCAGAGATTACAACAGCTTACTTGGCTGGTATCTTTTCCAACCCAATAGTGAATATCATGGGATAGAGCACCACTTTTTAATGTTGTTGTCTGTACATAGAGGAATTCTTAAATAACCAAACATGTGAGGATTATAGCTTGCTATCTAGAACAAAAAGAGGATCAGTACACTACCATTCGGACCATAAGTTCTCATATTAAGAAAATGAGGCAAAAGAAACAAGGGAAGATAATATTATAATTGTGCATCCTCATTATGGATATGGAAACTATTTAACTTATGGAGTCAAATCTTGCAACTGAGAAAGATTGTTCAATATTTATTTTTTACATGAATCCTTAAACCAGATGAAAGACAACCTCATCTTCTGCCTCAAATATTCACGGGAGAGACGATCAAGAGCAAAGGTGCTATAACTGGACCATACGCAGGCAATTTTTTCATTGTTTTTTTAGCGTAGCAAGAAGCAAACTCTAGTAGGGAAAACTAAGAAAGAACCAGCTCTGAACGTGGAATTCATGTTGCTCCTCTGTTGATGGTATGAGTATGTTAAACATCAAGAAAATGAAACATTGCAAACTTTCCAATTCCCCAAGGTCAAATGAAATGATGAAACAGGGCCTTAAATATCAACAATATGTCAGTAACAAAGAATTTTCAATATCAAATATAGGGGATATAACTTTTCCAGGGTATCGACAACATGCCTGCAATATATCAAAGATATCGTCAATATATAACTGAAATATCAATGATATACGTGAAACGGTGAAATTCCTTTTATTTTTTTAAGGATTTATATCAGTTGTGTCCCTCTCAGATATTACAATATCAGTTATGTCTCTCCCTTTTTGGGAATATCAGTTGTACCCCTGACTTATTGTTGTTCTATCACTTCTGTCTTTTTGTTACTTTAGCCATCAATGAGTCGAACTTAACCATAATTTTTTCAAACCATGATGCAGGTAAGAGGGGCATTATTGTCCAGGACGCATTATGGTATGACCTGCAATGGGTCCTGTTCACAATATACAAATCGTTCGGGGATCAGTTCTGCAAAACTCCCAAAATATCTGGGTGTATCTCACGTGCAAATCACGTGTCTTCTCCTTAAGCGGCGTACGACTACGATTGAGCGTGGAGGCATGATCGTGTGGCTGTTGCTCCTTCCGTTCTTCCCTAATTCTCTCAAGACTTCAAGCGATTGGGAATGGTTCTGACAATCTTCAAATCTCGTGGATCAACTCCAGCTATACAAATCAGAGGTGTTCGACGTTGGCTTCGTTGATGACGATCTCAGATGAAGCTCAATGAAGGATCGATTTGATATCTGTGGCTTCAAATGGCGAACGTCTCTCCTTCGTGTATTGTGGAAGGATCTCGTTACTCGTAACTCCATGTTGTAGAAGTCTATGATGCTCGATGGTGCTTTGACTCGTCTCTTCGAAGGTCCCAGATCCACGATGATGAATCAGCGATCTTCTCCAAGAGTGGCAGTGATCTACCGAACGACAAGTGCTTCTCGAAGTTCGATGTTGATTTCCAATTGGTGTTTAGATGGCTATCAGATGGGCTATGATCTTGGATATGATTACAATGCTTCGATGGAAGAACCACCTCTTTCCTCCGGCTCTCAGAAGGAGGACGGAGGTGCAACCCCAGCACCTCCACAATCTCTTGTATCGACCAGCCAGGCCGTCGCAGCGACCCCGAGAATGTATCTGTCTTCATCAACATCTCCTCGTAGATCACCAGCCCATCCATCGCTGCAGTCGTCGGGGGAACGTATACCATCCCCCTCACCTTCCCCTCTGCCCATCCCCCGCTTCACAGCATCTCCCCAATCCCTTCCAGGTACTCCCCCACCCACCGAGGCAGTCTAGGCGTTTGGATCTCAACACACTCTTCCGGCGACAAGAGCTACCCGTATGAGGAGGAAGAGCATGAAGAAGAAGAAGAAGAGGAAGCAGCGCTTCTGCGGCGACAGTGATCGCACGCGGTGGAGGCGCTCCAAAACTCCACCCAACGCAAGGCATTCTTGGCATAATTGAGGCAACGATGAGATCCAGAGCTTGATCAGGTGAATAAATCGATGAGATCTAGAGCGCGGACGAAGATCCAAGAATCATCGATGAGGAAGACAGGTTTTCTGGCAAGTGAAGGAATGGATGGGAGGTAGCCACGGTTGAAGAGTGGGAGGAGGAGAGGTACGTGGCAGAGGAGGAGGAAGAGGTTGGGGAGGAGGTGGAGGAGGGAGAGGGTGAGGGGGGTCAGGAAGGAACTCTCGGACCTATTTTTTAAATTCAATTCCGCTTGTGTCCCCAAAGTTAACGTCTGTTTGCATTGGGGAAGGGCGGCAACTGACCCGAGGGGATAAGTGATAGAACGACAAGAAGTTGGGGGCACAAGTGATGTTCCCAAAGAGGGAGGGGCATAACTGATATTGCAATATCTCAGAGGGGCACAACTGATATAGCAATATCTCAGAGGGGCACAACTGATATAAACAATTTTTAATGTATTTTGCACGATATCGATGATAGCAGACACAAGTTTCCCTCATCTCACACAATGGGCAATTACAAAGGCCGTCAATATGGGCGATATCAATATCGGTAGCTCTTAAGTTAAATGGGAAGAAAAGAATTAATTATTTCTATGGGGTAGTCCTTCCTTATATGGGTGAAAGGGTTACCCAAATTACATACATGACCTTAGGGTTTGCAACAAGATAACATAAGCAGAATAGAACTAACTAAATAGACTTTTATACTCTCCGTCAAGCTGGAGCATAGATGCCCATCATGCTCAGCTTGGAGATGAATTTGACGAACAGAAAATGGCTTTGTGATTTGGGGAACATATCAACTATTTGTTCCTCTGAGATGACTGATTTAGTCTTGATATTTCCATGTTGAACCATATCTCGTTTGTGGCAATTTACTCCCACATGTTTCCTATGTTGATAGAAAGATGAATTATTTGCATTGAACATGGAGGAAGTGTTATCACAGTCATGGAAGGCCGTATCGATATCGATATCGTTTCCGTCCACCCGGAAATGGATATATCGGGATATATCGACGATATATGATATCGGTGGAAATGTCGAAAATGGCGCAAAAAAGTCAATTTTTTGGCATTTTTTCAGAAATTAAGGTCATCCAAGATATTAAAACAACAAATAACATACAAATACACACTTATATCACACATATCATATCGGTCCATTTATAGACCATATATCGCACATATCGGTATCGCACATATCGGTCATATCGAACATATCGATATTAATTTTGATTCTTGATTTATAAATATTGGAAATGGATTTCATTCAAGTTCTTATAACATGAAATACTACAAATATACACCTAGAAAATACATATAGATCATTTATGAGGACTATGATCCTTATAGTGCACATATCGGTCATATCGAACATATCGCTGATATTGTTAGTTGTTGGCATACTATATATATATATATATATATATATATTGAAAATGGAGTTCATCCAAGTACTTTGATCACTAAATAATTTACAAATGTACTCTTACTCTCTTAGATAACACATATCGATCATCTATGATCTTATATCGCAAATATCGATACGACTGTACTGTTAGTTGTTGACCTATATATATATATATATATATATATTGAAAATGGAGTTTATCCAAGTTCTTAGATCACTAAATAACTTACAAATATACTCTTAGATCACACATATCGATCATCTATAAAGCTTATATTGCATATATCGATCATTTCGAACATATCGATATTAATGTTGTTTCGTAACTTATAGATTTTTTTGAAGAATTGAATTCATAGATATTGGAAATGGATTTCATTCAAGTTTTACAACATGAAATAACTTGTAAATATACACCAAGTTGAAGAACCATTGTATGCACCCTCCTGTCGCACCATACCCTACCAGTACGGGGGTCTCGCTGCCCGGTCAACGAGCCTGGGGGGGCCCAGGTTGCCCCCCCCCCCTCATGCAGGGGTGCGGGGGCAACGCCCCCGATCCGGAACAAAGTATATAAATCATAGATTGTTTTAATACTAGGTGTAGCTAGATAGGTAGTGGAATCAAGCTTGCATGAATAATAACATTCATATATAGGGATATCGACGAAATATCGATGATATCGGTCGATATCTTGTATTTTTTGCACTGAATCCATTCATTTTTGACCGATATGGGCTGATACGACGATAATATCGCCGATATCTCTGTAGAAGGATATACACTCTGATTTCGATAACCCCAACCTCTCGATACCGATATATCGGCGATATATCGATGATATATCGCCCATACGGCCTTCCATGATCACAGTTCATGCACATGACACTAGGATCTAGTTGATATACATCAAGCATAGATTTTAACCAAACCAATTCAGTGGTAGCATAAATTCTACACTGGAGCGGTCGACGACAGCTTGTTTCTTACTTCTCTGCTTGACGAATTTGCCATAAATGAAGGTACAAAAATCAGTTGTATATGTTTTATCATTTGGACATCCTGCATAATCAACGTCAGAGTAATCTATGACCTCAAGGGACTTACAACATGTCAACAAAAACTCTTTTCCTAGAACATACTTCAAATATCTCAAGATCATCATAACAACATCCCAATGTTCTAGGCATGGTTTAATCGTAAATTGGCTTACCAGATTGATAACTGTGACATCCGAATCCAAATAAACTGAATACGACCCGATTAAGGGTCTATATGACCAATTAATATTCAATTAATATTGAATAAACTCAAATCGATCCATAGATTGCAAATCAAAACTCGTTCGATCGCAATCGGCCAAAAAGTCGATCGCATCGTAAAGTGTGCTATCAAAAAAGCCACGATGTGAAATCCGAACCGCAAAATAAACTGAAACCACTAGAAAATATGATTCAAAAAAATAAGACCAACAAAATCAATTGTTCGCCGATCAGAGGTCGTTTGATATTTTAAAATCACAAAATTTGATCACAAACCACGATTGTATCTCGAAAATTTCGAGAGTTCATCTTCAATCCGAAGTATATGAACATTATACTCATTTTGATCGTTATTTAGAGACGGTCAAAACAATCTATTATGCATCAAAATACGAGGGCTCAAGGTGTGTATACGGTCAACTTCGGTATTCTAGAGAAGAAAGAGAGTCAAAGTTCTAAAAAAATTATTTTGCATTTTTTCCAGCTGCCAACCATTTGGCTCTCTATCTCCCTCCATTTGACCTTTTCTTCCTTCCATTTGGAAAGACAAGAACCACTCTTTCCCCTTATTTATGTTAACATTTCTTTCCCCTCTTGCTCTCTCTTTTTCTCCCGTTTCCTAGCCGGGGGAACTCCAGCCCCCCCCCCCCCTCCATCTCTACTGTGCAAAATTCCAACACTTCTGGAGGGCTCCTACTACTGCCAATTGCAGCAGCCACTGCTGCTCTTCTCCAACGGCCGATCAAGTTGCCGTTGCCTTCTTGGTTGCATCCAACTACTGTTCCATCAGCCCCCTCTATTGAAGGTTCTTTTCCAAAAACCTGCAGCTGCTACAAAGCAGTTGGAACTGCTTCACGAGCAGCAGAAAAACTGTTGCAATCAACCTCCTGTTGGAGTCTCCTGATAAAGCTGCTTCTGCATGGCAGATTTCCCCAAAAAAATTTGGAGAAAATCCAAAGGTACCATCTTCCCCCTCCTCATGCTGCCTTCCATGTATGTTAAAACAAGTTTCAAAATCTATTTCTAGCATTTACTGTGTTTTTTTGACTTTTTTTGACGCAAGTCACATAATCACGCGATATCATTTGGGTATGAATTGGGATTAATAAGTTCCGCATGTTTTAATCCATCAAATTGTGAACCCTGACCAAATCCGGATATATAGAAATTTGGAGATAATAAGCAATTTCATATTAAGTCTTAGTTATGTTCTAGAACAAGAAGGCGTTGTATCTGGTGTCAGCAAATGGCAGACTTGTTTATTGCTATACACAACTGATTAATTTAATTGGCTATGCATTTGGCTATCAAGTAGGCAATTTTGACACTTCATAAATTTTCTTACCGTTTCTTCCACAACCACATATCTCCCATCTCTTTGTATACAACAAGGTTATTCTCCTGTACGGAAAAAGAGGCCCGAGCTGAGCATATCAGACACAATAGGCGAAGACTTCTCTATTTTTCACCTATACCAACCTTCAGCAAGAGGGTACGAAGTAGAGAAGAGAGCCCATGGCATGTAGCTAATTATGTACATTGTTCATCGTAAGTAGGCAAATGCCTTTTCATGGAGAGTGGGGCATTCTTATTACAATATCTAATAGCTCGGAAAGCAAGTTTTCCCTTGCATGAGAAGCCTTATTCCAACTTAGTATATTTAGAAAGATGGGGGATATAAATGGTGTCCTTTTGGATTTGATGAAAGTTTGATATTGTAAAAATCTCCGGATATAAATTGTGGGGCTTCAAGTTTTTCCCCATCCCAATATCTCTCCTGAATCATCTGGAAAGTTTTATTCTACTTTGTTAAATTTAAATTTTAAATTATATAGACAGTAGATCAAAAAGAAATAAGTGCTACTAAATGGGAAGGGTTGTATCACATTGAGAAGTTGCTTGTTTTCTGTCCAAAATGAGATGGTACCTGTCTTAGTTAGGCTATAAAAAAAACTCAGTGGACCTGTCAAATTAGTTATGTTGTCAAAACACGTATAGCAACAAAAATAGTCAAGAAGGAAAGGGAAATATACTTCTTGTTGTGTAAGAGATCAATGAGCTTCGGAAGACTATTGATAACAAAATTTACTTTTATGTCTAGTTCACAGAGATCATCAACACAATAGTGATATTGATCAAGTCACCGGCAATTATGAATATTTTAACTCTTTTTGAAAGTTGATTCTTGTTCAGATCTAATCCAATCCATAAGTTCTTCACCTCCATCACTGGCAAATTAGTTATTGATGTTACAACATAGTGCTTTCAAGTTTCAAAACATCGTAGATCATTATCTATTTAATAGCCGACAAAATTGAACTTGAAATTCAGATCCAATGAGTAGCTTCTAATCTCATGATTGTAAAAATGATAACATGTGATCACAAGGAATGATCATCCTCATGAAATAATCCTTTAAAGTATACTCTATTAAATATAGATCATTATTGACAAAATTAATGACAAAAGACTAGTGTTTGTATAATCAACCAGAGAATAGATTGTGAAAGGATGTTGAATCAAGTCAATGATGTTGTTTTAGCAATGACTAATAATTAAGAGTGACAGTCATGGTGACATTTACACATTTACACTTGACTGTGCGAGGGTGCAATGACCTTCAGCTGGACATGAGATAGGAAGCTCAGTTAGGGCAGCGTCGCTTAGTGCGAGAGCCTCGCATCCCAGTCTTTTCTCGATTTTTCACGAGCGCTCGCAATTCCATGCCTCTTTAGGATCCACATGTTTTCTTTTAAGACCAGCTCTGCTGACCCTTGTTCTTCAGGGTGCCTAGGTTAGAGGGCCCTCGATTTTAGTTTTTCGAGCTCGTTTGTCCGTACCAGTCAGGCCAGTTTTTCTAGAGTGACTTTTCCAGAGAGTCTCTCTCACCTGTCTCAGTGGCGTAGTTTTGGAGTAGACCTATCCCTCTACTGGACCACACTTCCACTTAGAGGGTGACGGACGGGTCTCTTAGGAGACTTCCTCACCGCTTGAGTTTTGGTTACCATTCCGCCAATAGGCTTGGCAGTGGTTACAGTAAGCTTGGTTAGAGTTGAGCTTGGTTTCAGTTAAGCTAGTTACTGTTCTGCCAGTAGGGCTTGGCAAAGAGAAAAGATCATATTATGAAATCATCAGACTAAGAGATAGTATCACGGATGTCAGAGAAGCTAGTGGACGGGTTGGGAACTTAGTTAAGATGCATTTTACTCTATAGCATACTTACGGAGGCACACCAATCCTAAGGCTCCCTTATTGCCTTAGAGTCATAGTGTGAGGCCTTACCAAGACCAAAACCACGGACTATCCACTAAGCTTGAGAAATTCAACAAGAAAAGAATCAAAACACCAGACTCGTCATCTACACTTACTATGATCTATCCACATGACTCACAACATCGAAAAAAGATTTGGATCATCTCGATCATATCTATCATTAAATAATCAAGATATCTGGAGCATATGGATCATCATAAGCATTTAATAAAGACAATGATCAGAGCAGAGACTTATCATTCACATTCCCAAGATCCATCAAATGTATATTATAATTAAAAAAAAGGTGATAACTTAGTTATGGATCATAAAATCTATATAGAATGTTAAATTGGGTAAGTGAGGTAGGATGAGTAAGTCTAGATATTCATATACCGAACAATTTAAAAACATATTTCAATGTCAATAGCTCATTAAATTTAATTGTCTATATACTTGCTTTCTTTTGGACCCACTAAATTCCTGTTAATTCTAATTAATTAGATTTACTCAACATTTGTTGACGTTCTGTTCTCCCTAATGCATAGATTGCAGAAAAAACACCTACATTGTGGTATTAGGAGAGATGAACGTAAGCTTCCGCAATAAATCTTATCAGATACGCGTGGTATAGTTTTTGTTCAGGATATTATAAATGCTTTTCTTTGTCTTCTGCTACAATTTAGGATACATGTACATTACGCAGCTTCTTTTATTACATGTTAATCTATATGGAAATTTATGCAATAGAATTAGTGACACATTATTAGTTCTGTGGCTTGTTAGTATACTGTAAATGTCATCGAAAACGCGAAAAATGTTTCCCTCATTTTGGTGCCTTAAAGCAATTTCTAGTGAACATGATACTACGACTGATGTGTAAACAAGTATCCCGAATCTGCGAGAACGGGCGTACAACAATAACAAAGAAGATATATAGACGAGCAATAGTGACATATAATAGCTTTTCTATTGGACACATGTATTGTTTGGCGTCAATGTATCCAAACAAGTCTTCATATATTCGTCCTTTAGGATACATAAGAATATGTCATCTTTGTCCTAGCATCCTCTATCTTGCAAGAAATCCATAGCATACTTCATTTGTGAAAGAACCATGCCACGAGCATTTTTGGCAACTTCAATGCCATGGAAATAATTAAATTCTCCAAGATCTATTGAAACTAAGTGCTCTGCAAGATACTTCTTGCTATTAGATATGTTGCATGGATCATCCCTGATTAGAAATTAGAATGATATCTACATATAATGTTGAGATATTATTTATCTTCTCAATTTTATAAGTTCTGTTTTCTTTCCATCTCTATTATGTAATTTGCCTATATAGGATTCTCCTCTTATATAAGAGAACCCTAGGGGCTCATTATCATTCAATTCATCATTTTCTTTCCACATGGTATCAGAGCGACAGCTCCAGACTAGAATTCTCGTACCCCACCCCACATCATGGCCACAAAGTTCAGCGAAATTTGGTCGAATTTCTGTCGAATATCGATATCCAGTCGAAATCGAAATTCGACCAAAATGACCGAAATGATCGAAATATGGGGGTCCTGCTACAAAAAATGATCGGAATGACCGAAATTCCAGTCGAAATTCCACCGAAATTCCACTAAAATTCTTTTTTGGTCGATACCGAAATGGTGACTGAAACCGACATTTAGGACCTTACCTCACATGCCACCCCCTGTCTATCTTAATCTCAACATCGCTGCACGTCGTCAAGGGCTCCCATGCATCACGTGTGTGACCACCAGTCCTATAGCGATGTCAATCAGTGCCGCCACCTCCTCTAGCACCCTAACAGGGCTCTAGCGTTACACGCAGCACTGCCAAGCACCGGTGCACCACTTGGGTTGTCGCTAGATGCTTCCCAAGGCCACCTACAGCATCACTGGTCCCCATATGGGCGTCCTGCACAACCGATGGGATACTACAGGCGTCGTCGAATGCCACCTGTCATAGTTGTTCTTCTACAACACCACCCAAATCACCAGCAAGGCCTCCAATCACGTTGAGGGGAGCCTAGGATACCATCTAGGCCTTCCTCATTGTTGCTTCCACACTTAAGGATCCAATGCAATCTGATTTTAATCGAGAAAATGTGATTTCATATTGATAAATTACCTTTTTCCGATTCTTGCGTAGATCTAAGGTTGAAGGATAAGCTTGTAAGAGTCTATACGTACAACCAATCCTTTATATGATCGTGTAGATTCGTTCAAATCGGTCTACTACCCCAGTTGAGTTCAGTTTCGGCCCTTTCATCATGTCAGAGAGCAAGTATGATATCTTCGAGTCAAATTCCTAAGTAGTACCTGGGTATTACTTAAATACTCAGGTTCTACGAATTGTTTTTTTTACTCAAAAACTACAGAGGTGTCGCATGTTGAACATGCGACACCCCTTAAGTTTTTTTTACCCAGGAACTACGTATGTGTCGCATGTTGGATATGCGCTATAGATAACGCATATTCAATATGCGACATATCTCCAGGGAATTCCCCTCGAAACTGACTGGTCTTGAAATGTTCTGTACAGGTAACGCATGTTGCATATGCGACATCTTTCCAGGAATTCTCCCTCGAAAAGGACTGGCCTCGACCAATGTTCTGGTCTCGAAATGTTCTGTACAGATAACGCATTTTCAACATGCGAGATCTTTACAGGGAAAATTTCAACAAATAACGCATTTTCAATATGCGACATCTTTACAGGGAATTTCACTCGAAAATGACTGGCCAGGTATGGGCTATGGAATTTCATGTTTCTAAAAACCCTTGAAAAAGCATGCCAATTGTAGACATCTTTTTGCAAACATTCCAGACAAACATTCCAGACATTGCAAACATTCCAGACATTCCAAACATCTAATGTTTCTAATGAAAGATGTATGATCCAAAGAAGACATTCCAAACATTTAATATAAGTAGACTTGTTCACGAATATACATTACATTTTTCCATCATATTAAAAATTACAATGATTACAAGTCAACGTTTTTTCCTCCGCTGGTATGTAATCGTAGAATCAGGAGGATGGAACGGTAATAGACGGTTCGCTTCGTCTATCATGTGGATTTGAGAGGGCCCTGGGACATCTTCCTCGAAGGTTGGCATCGACGGCGACGTTAGTGTGCAGTAAGTTGGTCGTGTCTGGCTGGCGTCCAATCCATGCCTCAACGGTGCCTGAGGCGTTGGCAGGTCGCTCGGTGGCAGGTGTGAAGTAGTCTCCTTGCGCAATGTTATCATCTTCCGCAACGGCTTCTTCATAGTCCATGGGTTCCGCCACTTGTTCACGCGCCCTACCTCGACCTCTTCCTTCGAGCATCTCAAGTCCTTTTCTTTGTAACCCAGTAGTTGTACATCTCGTGGATGTGAGCTCTACAACTTGATACACGAATATTAGGGTCATCCCTAACAAGAGTTAGCAATGATCTGGACATGAATTTGTAGTCCAACTGAGGGTGATCCTGATTAACTGTTGGGTTTATACAAGTCTGTGCCCCAACAACCTTGGAGATCACCCAGAGTCCATCAAATTTTCTGAAATGTCCTCGTAAATACCAAACACAACCATTCGATCTCTGCGTACAAAAAACCGACCATATCAAGCTGGTGGATTCCTTGACAATGAAGTCATAATGTGATAGAATGTGGAACTTCTTCACAGCGTAAACCAAATCCTCCCTACATTTGAACGTCCTACCCTTGCGGATTTCGTCAGCAACACCATCAAGTCTAGACTTGCTTCGAATGTCGTCTTCATATGTTGAACGAGTGTTTGACCCTCTAACCCTAAAAAAGGGTATACGGGGTGTAATAGTATGCGCGGTTTGTTCATCAGTTGGGAGTTCCTCGTCCATCAGATCATCTTCGACATCTTCACTACCTTCTTCCAGGTCATCATCGGTCCTCGAAGGGATGAAATCCTGATCCATCCGGTTAACCTCTCGCAGCAACGGCTCACTCAAGCCCAAATCCTGAACCGTGCTTGCCTGTGTTACAGGCGCATCCGTATCAAAGTAGGGTCCCATGGTTGGGACATTTCTTGGTGGCGTGCTGCGGACAACTTCTGCTTGTGTGCTCGGGACTCCAGACGGTCCCTTGTTAGTCATAACAGTGGGGACTTCGCTCACAGATACATCTTCAACATAAATATCGGTAGGCATTGATTTCCCAATGGTCCGAGCGTACACAAGAACTGCATGCACATCATCATCATCGACAATAGATGAAAATGACGGTTCCTCCCCTGGGCCTCGAGGGATGCGATGTAACAATCGGATTTTTTGACTGTCAACATCCACGTTGAACTTACGGTAAACCAAGTTCAACATCTCATCGAACGTCATATTAGGAGTCAACACAAACCCCCTCACGTTGGTTGACGATCCGGACATGAGTGTACCACTCAAATGACACATACAATACAACTGCTCCATTCTAACCTAATACGTGACACAACGTACAAACAAACGTCATACATTCGAGAAATGAATATAATATGCATATGATACAAAAAAAACTAAAGAAAACGTTTTACCAACTCCAATTGTTCGCAACAAGGGATTAGCCCTGTGGAGACGCGGTGGTGGCTAGGACGGTGCCAATCAGTGAAACAACGGAAAAGGAGTGTTCCGCGGGGCTAGAAGTGACCAAAACGGGCGTTTTTGAGAGAGGAGGAGATCACACGAGGCGGGTGCTGAAGTGGGCGTCGGGGGCGGCTAGGGTGCTGGAGAACGAAGGGCACGGGGCGCAAGGGCTGGGAAATGGCAAGGCTGCTGGGCGTGGGGCTTAATTAGGCTCGATATCGCGTATTGAATATGTGTTATCTATAGCGCATATCCAACATGCGACACATACGTAGTTCCTGGGTAAAAAAAACTTAAGGGGTGTCGCATGTTCAACATGCGACACCTCTGTAGTTTTTGAGTAAAAAAAACAATTCGTAGAACCTGAGTATTTAAGTAATACCCAGGTACTACTTAGGAATTTGACTCTGATATCTTCTCTTTGTCTACTACCTTCAAGGACCTGCTTCCATCATTAGGATAGATGGAAACAGCTAATGAGTTGTAGTCCATGCATTTTTTTAACCCTCATGCGATGCAATAACAAGTACCACATTCTAACACAACTGCAGCTGACGGATAAGATATGGAAGAACGCTTCATTAAAGCAAGATGACACATACGTGCATGTTTGCCTCTTTGGGATTCTCGTCATGGAGATAGCCAATGATATCGTGAATCAACCGGCTGCAAAGATTTTGTGGGATATCCTAGCAGCCACATATGACCAAGCAAAGAATGAGGTCAAGATTTTTCAGTTGTAGTTTGAAATCTTCACGGCAAAGCAAAATGGTCGCCCTCTACATAGCTTCTACTCTTTGCTCGTGGCATGTTTGAGAAGCTTCATACAAGTGATTATGTCTATTGAGAAGCAAATGGCATACAGGAATGCCATGATGGTTGAAGTCTTCCTGGATGCTCTAGATCTTGAGTACGAAACAGCACGCGCACAGCTTCTTACCGGTGTGGCTATCCCCCCCCATGGAAGAAACATACAGTTGTCTCAGCAGGATCATTACCGTAGTTGTTGCCACCACACATGCCTCCTCAGTGATGGTTACATCCCACGGCATGGGTGGTACTTCTCAATTCAGAATGAGTGGTCCCCATGGCAGAGTAGGCAGACTCCAGTATGGTCCATGCACCTATTGTCGTCATCCTAGTCATCTGAAGGAGACATGCTACCAAAAACACGGGTATCCTGCATCTGCTCGTATAGCCGAGCAATCTGAGCCTCCTGTTAGTTCGACCCCTACTACAGATCCAATGTTCGATTATATCGTCTCCTGTCTGAGAGAGATAATGACTCATGTTGCTGGCACTACTACAGGTCCTTCAGATGTTGTAAACTCTGCTACAACATCTTCGAGCTCCTCGAGTATGACATGTGCTTTTACCAATTGTAGCAGGGCAGATATAGCAGAGTGGATCATGGACTCTGTCGCTTCCCACCATTTGTGTGGAGACAAAACGTAGTTTACTTCATACATATTTGCACCCCTGGCAGATCAATTGTCATTGCGGATAGCACTCATTCTCCCATTACAAGATAGAAGTGTTCCACTTGATGCCATCCATGCGCTTGGAAAATGTGCTACATGCACCGCATGTTTCGATGAATTTACTTTTTATTAGTCAAATCGCTAAGGACTTGTATCGTCGTGCCATTTTTGACAATTTTTCTCTTGTATTTCGGAACATACTCATGGGCAGGGTGATTGGATGTAGCCGTAAGCAATGGGGGTTCTACATACTGCGCCAGTTTCCATATGTTGGTGCCTCTTCCGTTTCTACCAGATCAGTCTCACCATACACGTGGCATCTTCAATTTAATCACCCTTCCTCTCGTGTCCTCCCACAGATATCCAAGTGCAACCTAGGAAGCATCACCATTTTTCTTTTGCAAATTATCTCATACATCTTGAATCTTCCCAGTCGCTCAATTATCATTGCAGATGGGAAACAATCTCCTATCACAAGATAGGGGAAATCCATCTGATGCCCTCTATGCATCTTTAAAATATGCTCTAGAACTTTCTAGATACTTTAACACTCATAACCTGTAGAAGTTTATTTATATTCTTGTATCTTTTATCTATTTATCTTTTCGTTTGTCTACCTTATGTAATTTGCCCATAGTCCTCTCCCTATATAAGAGAGCCTAGGGTTCAAGGAATAAATATGATGCTTATTTTTCCCAACATGGTATCAAAGCGGCGGTCCTAGACCGGAGCTCTCGTACCGAACCCTAAACCTAGCCCTCCACCTTCAAATCTCCGCACGTCGCCCCCCCTCGACGCGCCGCCTCTCCGCGCGTGCCTTTGACGCGCTGCCTCCCTCGTGGCTACCTACACACGTGCAGCCCCTTCGCGCGTGCCCTCGACGCAGCGCCTCCCACGCGGGCTACTCCCACGCGCGCAGCCCCTTCGCGCGCTCCCTGCCCTCACGCGCCGCCTCCACGCGTGGGCCTGTGCGGCTGTGTGGCTGAGCCCAAGCGTCGTCTTCCCCTACGCCGACCGTACATGCTCCTTCTGCATGTGTGCCGCCGGCTGTCCCTAGGGTTTCACCGTCCCTAGGGTTCGGTTGTCATCTTCATAAGAGGCTCTCCGCTCGCCACCAGGTTGATGGGTTTGGTTGCATAGAGGTCTACACGTGCAACTAAACCTAGTCATGTCAGTGTAGACCAAGTCTTGTCTACAACCCTAGTTTTCTCTAGTCAGAATGTCAAAAAGCAAGATCGAGATCCCCACTACAGGCGCCTTCAAAGGTCCAGCGCCTATTGTGAAGATGGATGGATCCAACTATGAGTTATGGGCCATGCAATTCATGAGCCTAATGAAGTTGATGGGTAAGAAACATATTCTTACCGAGGATGAGCCAGAGGAGAAAACAGGGATATATGCCTCTCAGGAGGCTGATGACGCATATGCTCAGGTCTGGTTGTCTGCTACCCTAATTCCAGACATTACTAATGATGTCTTGCATCAACCTACTGCCAAAGCCATGTGGGACATTCTTGCCGCCACGTATTCACAAGCCAAGAATGAGACAAAGATCCTACAGCTCCAGCATGGCATCCTCACGATAAAGCAGAATGGTCGACCCCTGCATGCTCACTATACTGCATTGAGGGGAATGTTTGAGAGGCTTCACAGTTTCATGCCTCTCACGGCTACTCCAGAACAATTGAAGACATATCGGAATGCGACGATGATGGGAGTCTTTCTAGCCTCTCTTGATTCACAGTATGAGGCGGCTTCTTCTCATATTCTGGCAGATGCTACCAATACCATTCCTCCAATGGAGGAGGCCTTTCGGCGATTGAGCCGAATCAATATCTCAAGCACTACTACAGTGCCAAATTTCTTTGCTATGGCAGCTTCTAGAGGAAGAGGTAATTCATTTCATTTCCGTGGACGAGGACCACGTGGTAGGGTTGTCGTGGTCGTGGATTACAGTGCACTTACTGTCATCGGATTGGTCATACAGAAGACACATGCTTTCTAAGCATGGTTTCCCAGCATCTGCTCGTGCAGCAGAACAGATACAGCATCAGGGTGCTCCTCCGGCTTCAGATACACGATATGATGACCTAGTGTCTCGTCTACGTGATATCATGCCACCAGCCAGTACTCCTCCACCAGTTTCAGAGAGCAGATTGAACGTTGCTGCTACTGCAGAAGCTAGTTCCTCAGGTAGTGCTCATACTTCTGCATTCTACCATGGGTCACGTACCTCAGAATAGATTGTAGATTCAGGTGCCACACATCATTTGTATGGAGATAGACACAACTCACATCATACAGGGAAGTTTCCCCAGGAAGGACCGTCGTCATAGCAGATGGAACTCATTCTCCCATTACAGGACAGGGACAGATCGCCTTAACACCTTCCATGAAGTTGCAGAATGTGCTTCATGCTCCTAATTTCTCAATGAACTTACTGTCAATTAGCCAGATTACTAAGGATCTACATTGTCGAGCGATATTTGACCCATCATCTCTTGTGTTTCAGGACATTCTCATGGGCAACGTGATTGGACATGGCTGTGAGCAAGGCGGGCTGTATCAACTGGTCCATATACCTTACGCTGGAGCATCATCCCATTCCACTGGACATGTCTCTCCTTACTTATGGCATCTGAGCTTTGGTCATCTTCCGTTTCAGAAATTGCGTCAAGTCCTTCCTCAGATCTCACCCCGCTCGTCATTCGATTGTGAAGCTTGTCAGTTTGGGAAGCATCATCGGTCTGTCTTCCCTAGTCGTCAGAGTCGGAGCAGTAGCTCTCCTTTTGAGTTTTTTCATATTGATATTTGGGGTCCAAGTTGTGTTCCAGATCATCAGGGACACAGGTTCTATTTAGTTGTTGTGGATGATTTCAATCGTTTGTCTTGGGTTTTTCTGTTAAAGAATAAATCTGAAGCAGGCACCACTATTATGAATTTTATTAAAGAAGTGCAGAATGTGTTTTCTGTTTCTATCAAGATTGTAAGAACTGATAATGCCCTCGAATTCTGTACTCGAACATTATCTCAGTTTCTTTCATTCCATGGCATTCTTCATCAAACGTCTTGTGCCTACACGTCCCAACAGAATGGTGTTACAGAAAGAAAACACCGCCACCTCCTTTGTTTCGCTCGCACGCTTCTTGTCCAGAGTTGTGCTTCACACTCGTTCTGGGGCGATGCGGTTCTTACTGCATGTTATCTCATTAACCGCATGCCCTTGTCTGTGTTGGGGGAGAAGATACCTTTCTCCCTCGTTTTTCCTGACAAGGAGTTGTTTTCCCTAAGGGGCCGTTCGGATTGGGGGTTACCCCCCATTTTGGGTGGGTAACCCCCCAAAATCCCCATTTTTAACCCACTAGTAGGGCCCACCCACTTCCCATCAAAAAAATTATATATTATACCATCATATCATCTAAAAATCATAAAATACTCAACTTATACTCACTATTCCAAACTTCAATACAATCACATCACAACAAGCACCCACTTTTTCAAATTTCAATACAATCATATCATAATAACTATCAACTTTTTCAAATTCCAATACAATCACATCACACAACCCCTCTCAAGCCTTAACCCACCAACCAAACACACTAAAACAAAAACGGGTTACCCACCCCCAGATAACACCCAGAAAACCCACCAACCAAACGCACTCTAACTCCACGTGTCTTTGGGTCTGTGGCATTCGTTCGCCAGTTGTCTTCAGGGGTTGACAAGCTCTCTCCTAGGGCTGTCAAATGTGTTTTTGTCGGGTATTCGAGAACTCAAAAGGGGTATCATTGCTATAATCCGTTGCGTCG
Organism: Ottelia alismoides; assembly: GCA_037367405.1. Lineage (NCBI taxonomy): Eukaryota > Viridiplantae > Streptophyta > Magnoliopsida > Alismatales > Hydrocharitaceae > Ottelia > Ottelia alismoides. Next base: position 364,884 of record JAZKJV010002554.1, on the reverse strand, counting down.
GAAATATTATGTCAGTGCAGATGTCACGTTTTTTGAGTCTGTCATGTTTTTCTCTCCTACTGGTGACAGGTTGGCGCCATCAGATATAAGTGATGAAATCTATATTCCTCCTCCACCCTTGTATGCGCCACAACAAGCTCCTACATCTCCACCACCGCCAGCCCCATCACCACCACCATCTCCACCACCATCACCACCTCTACCACATCCCACATCTTTGGTTCCTCCTCTACCATGCCACTACAGTCGACGGCCAGTCCCTGCTCATGATCATGGTCAATCATCAAACATGCCCCAGGTTTGGTCTGATAACATTATTTCTAATGATGGAACTGACGACATTTCTCAGCAGGAACAGGCAGGGGATAACACGGATGTTGGTACAACTGATGCAGACCTTGATTTGCCTATTGCACTGAGGAAGCAGAAGAGGTCATGTGCGTCATATACGATTGCTTCTCATGTTACCTTTGAGCGTCTGGCAGGAGATTTCATGTTATCTGCTGTGAATATTCCAAGGACTCACCAAGAAGCATTAGCTGATAGTAGATGGCGACTGGCTATGGAGGAAGAGATGGTTGCCCTTCAGTCGAGAGGTATTTGGAGTCTTGTTCCAGCTCCTACTGGGGCATCTATTGTGAGTTGCAAGTGGGTGTTTACGCTGAAGCATAATGCCGATGGCAGTATTGATAGGTACAAGGCTCGACTGGTTGCTCGGGGCTTTACTCAAACGTATGGGGTAGATTATCTTGACACGTTTTCTCCCGTTGCTCGACACTCTACTTTACGGATTCTTTTATCTGTTGTTGTGATTCGAGATTGGCCCATGTTTCAATTCGATGTCAAAAATGCATTTTTATATGGTGATCTTCAAGAAGAAGTTTACATGCAGCAGCCACCTGGGTTTATTGCTGAGGGGGAGTGCGGACAGGTATGCAGGCTTCATAAGGCGACTATGGCCTAAAACAGAGCCCAAAAGCTTGGTTCCAGAAGCTCTCAGATTTGTTTGAGAAGCAAGGGTTCAAAAGGTCAAATGCAGACCATTCGCTTTTTGTACAGAAGACATCCAGAGGTATGACTGTCATCATGGTATATGTTGACGATATACTCATTACAGGAGATGATATGCAGGGAATAAAAATAGCAAAAGAATTCTTGGGCCGTGAATTCATTACCAAGGATCTAGGAGTATTGAGATATTTCCTTGGATTGGAGTTTGCTAGAAATGATGGAGGACTCATGATGACTCAGAGGAAATATGTCACTGACTTGTTAAGTGACACAGGAATGCTTGGATGTCGTCATGCTTCTACACCAATGGATCCAAGCATGAAGATGCATGATGACGAACTGAGGAGGTTGATAAAAGAAGGTACAGAGAACTGGCAGGAAGGCTCCTTTATGTTACCATTACTAGACCAGATATTACATTTGCAGTAAATAAAGTGAGCCAGTTCATGGAACAACCTCGCCAACTACACATGGATGCCATACATATGATACTAAGGTATCTTAAGTCATCTCCAGGCGCAGGTTTGATGTTTAGGAAGAAGGGCACTATAACTATTTCAGCATGTGCAGATGCACACTATGCAGAGTGCCCAAAGGATAGGAAATCTACATCAAGCTTTGTTATATTCATTGGGGAGTCACTTATTTCATGGAAGAGCAAGAAGCAAACAGTAGTTGCGAGATCCAGTGCTGAATCAGAGTATAGAGCTATGGCCCAAGCATGTGCAGAAGTGATGTGGGTCCGCGCAATTCTGACAGATCTACATATAGATGTTCCACTTCCCATATCACTAGAATGTGACAATCAGGCTGCATTATTCATTGCCAACAACCCTAATTTTCACGAGAGAACGAAGCACATTGAGGTGGATTGCCATTATATCCGTGATATGATCCAGAAGAGCTTCATTTCTACAACACATGTCAGCTCAGGAGACCAAACGGCAGACATCCTTACTAAAGCGTTGCTTCGGGGTCCCTTTCAGAAGTGCTTGTCCAAGATGAGCATGATAGATATCTATGCTCCATCTTGAGGGGGAGTGTAGAAGTTTATTTATATTCTTGTATCTTTTATCTATTTATCTTTTCGTTTGTCTACCTTATGTAATTTGCCCATAGGTCTCTCCCTATATAAGAGAGCCTAAGGCTCAAGGAATAAATACGATGCTTATTTTTCCCAACATAACCCTCTATATTTTCATAATTACACCAAAAAACCTCCATAATTCTAAATTACACGTAGAACCTTAGACAGTCACTCATGTTACACATTAACCCATTCATCATCGTATTCCAATGATGTAACTACTCCCTTAAGTTAGTTTAAACACATATAAATACATTGTTTGTTATTTATTTTAATTATTTATTTTAACTCATTTCGCCTCCTCATCTTCCGCTCTCCAACACCTCCCTAATCCCGATCCCCAAAGTCATCTCCATTACCTCTTTGCCTCCCCTCTCTAACTTCTAATCCTCACCACCGTCGAATAAACCTAAGGGTGCGTTTGGTTCGCGGGTAAACTGGAGGAGGTTAACCCACCCCAAGGATTGCTAACCTGAGAGGTAACCTGATTTGCAGTTTCTGTGTTTGGAAAGTGGGTTTTACTGTTGAAAGGGTTTGCCTGTGATGTGACTTTTACTGGAGTTTGGGGTAATGATTGGATTTTGATTGTTTGTAGTCAGTGGGGTTGTTGGTGGATTATTGGCTTTTTAAATATTTTAACTTTTGCAACTTGTACCCTTGTTTTTCATGTTAATATGAACAAATATTATGTGAAGAACAATGTGGTGAACCGGACAGATTTTTTGCATATTCACCCCCTAATTTTACTCGAACTTGCCGAAACCGAGCATCGATGCGAAGAACAATGTGGTGAACCGGACGGTTATTTTTGCTTTTCACAAAAAAGGGCCGACATTTTCCTTTGCATGTGAATTGGAAAAATTCCGTCAATGTGGCAAGGTGGTTTCTCTGCTGAATTTTATCTTTTGTTCTGTTTTTTTATCTATGTAAGGCATTAATCCAGAATTCAATCTAAATCTCCGAAAAAAACCAAAATGGAAATTTTGTTTAGCGGAGATTGCATCCACATGTAAATCTCTCATTAGAGAAGACATTGTCATTTACGATTTAATTTTCGGAAGTCATTGTTAGCCTTCAAAGATAAAATAGATCTTCGAAACTGACAAGAAATGTTTCCATTGCAAGTAAGCACAGAATGATAAGAACATGGGTAGATGGAAACGTAGCAACATCCAAAATACATAGTCAAAAGGATTCAATGTCCAACATCCATGAATATAAACGTAGCAAAGTCCATAACAAAGTTAAAATGCTGAGTTTGGAAATATTTACGCGCACTAGCACTTTACTCTTGTTGTTGCAGACGTCGTAGACTGTCGTTGTACATCGCATGTGCGATGCGATCTCGATGTTGCTCACCCAGTCGCATTTCCGTGCGCGTGACTCTAACCTCAACGCCAGGTTCAGCATCTAATTCTGGAGGTTCTGGCACCAAATACTTTTCTACGCGGTCGAACCACTTGTCTGAACCATACAGTTTAATGAAATTATGAATTATTGCAGTGGTCGTCACTACGTCCCTTTGCGTCTCAAAAGCGTATGTAGGCATACTAGACAGACAACGGAACATCTTCTTCCATACTCCGAAGGTCCTCTCTACGTCACTGCGCAGCTTCGAGTGCCTATGATTAAACAAGTGCTTGTAGGAGATGTACCGCTCAGCTTTGTCCAGGACCCTCCACTCCGGCACATGATACGTGATGCCGCGATATGGCGCCAAAAAAGAGTCTGTGTTTGTATAGCCGCAGTCCACAAGATATCTGCATCCCTCTGGTACGATGAAGCCTCCCCGGTCAATTGTGTCCCGCAACACAGACATATCTGAGGTGGATCCCTCCCAACCAGCAAGGATGTAGGTAAACAGATAGTCAAACGATGCCGCTGCCATTACATTCTGCGAGATAACCTACTTCCTGTTACGGTAGGCAGCCTCTATACCTGATGAGACAGTTGCCTTAATGTGAGTCCCATCGATAGCACAGATGACTCCCTGTAGAGCAGGAGTTTATATTAGAGACAAAAATAATGCTGAATGAATGATATCATTTGGGGCACAACGACTATACCTGGAAGTAAGGAGCATAACGAGGATCGGACGATATACGTTGAGGGGTCTCTGTGGTGGGAAGATGAATTAGCAGATCCTCCAACTGCAGAATCTTTTTAAGTACCCTACGAATGTGTCATGATATAGTGGACCCAGAGTAGAGTGCTGGAACCATTCTTGAAGCACTCGGTTCGGCTGCGCATGTCCAAATGCAAACAGGAATATACAAACTTGTTCGACGGTATCCATGTTGCGTGTGCTAGTTAAGCCTGCTCGTTGCTCAAGCAGTTGTACAAACTTCATTAAAGTTGCAGGCTCCATTCGGAAGCATCTATAAGAGCGCTTGACATGGCCCGACATCATATCTTCGATCCACGCACGTCCTGTCCAAGGCCTCGTATTCAGGGGAACGGGCACTCGAGACGGCCCACCATTACGTGCTGTCACGAAGAATATGTACAACGCCAAAGCGTATGACAACTCTGTTGCCTCAGTGAGAATCTCCTCGAACGGATTGTAAAGTTGATCATCCATCTAAAAAACATGTGTAAGTGTCATGTACCGCATTAAATTTAAATGAAAACTAGTCTGCAGGCAGCATAGTAGCAAGTAAGCATATTGAGTGAAATGGCAAAGACACATAACAATGATGAAAGCAACATATACGAGTTCAACGATGAAAAAGAAATAGCAAATAGCTAATTGTCTACCAGTACGACGCATTATACAAATTAAAATGTTCTAAGCAGGGAAAAGATAGCCACGAAACGGGGTTATTTTAATGTTCCCACGGACGCCAACGTTCTCCAGAGCCTATGGCTGGCCTAGTATATGTTGAACCCAAGCCAGTAGGTAGTCTGGGTCATCCTTGACCGTCCGAAACAACTCTCTCTTAGCTGGGTGGGCCAACGCATCTGCAAGCTTGACAAAGGAAGCAGGGGAGACGGTAGGGCATGCCTCCTTCAGCTCTTGATATGCGGTTTGGACATCCTCATCGTGTTCTCTTCGGTGGGCCCCAATCCTCTCCTGGATCATGTCCACTGGGACATCTCCAGCGGGGTTGTCTTCCCATCCCCACTCCTCCGACGTTTAGAGCCCAATGATCTTTGTGTGGCCCTGCTAACAACGGGCGGTGTGGGTACCTCAGCTATGTCCTCAGCATCATCCAGGTCTTCTTCCTCTTGGTCGGCTTGAGCAATCCCTGGATCCTGCGACCTGATCGTTCCTCGTGATGATCGTGCAAACCGTCCTGTTGCAGTGCCCGTCCCGATGATGTAAGCAACTTCTTCAAAGTACAAGGGGTGAGTCTTGTACTTGCGGTAAGAGTTGTCGACCTGCAATATGCATCATCACAGTTACAACGCAATAATAACAATTTACGAGAGAGACATTCATTTTGCTAAAGAAGTCATACCTCCAACCATGCCATCTCATCTGGGGCGACAGGACAGTTGCCGACGTTGTCCCATCCCCAGCCGGACTTGTTTCGTAGATACAAGTACGCAGCGTGGTCCATTTTGAAAATCTTCCACCTTGACTGTATATGGTCCTTCGTGAAGCGAAGGCCCGCCTATTCGTTAAACTGTTGCAGGATCTCATTCCACCCAACTGTGGTGAAAGACTTTTCAGACCAGTAGTTCTGGTCACGAGCCTCTAGCATGCACATGATAAGTAATCTATCCTGTACAGGTGTCCAGTTTGCAACCCTCCCTGAATGGACGGAGTCATCACGCCCACCCTCATCCACATTCTTCCCCTTACCCCGAGGAGGCATATCAATTCTATTCGTAACATTGAAAAAAGTTTGGAAGATGTTATCATATATGAATTGCTATAAGAATGAACCGATTTCAAAAATGAAAAAGCATAAAATGAATAGCATCTTCTGCCAAATTGTCACACAGGAAGTCACATTTTCGTTAGGACAAGTTCACAAATCAAGCACAAGATCATCATCGCAGGGGGCGTACTGGACAATCTCATCAACATAGCTCAAATCATCACAGGAGCTCAAATCATCGATGCTCCTCAGAACTAAGCTCATCTGCCTTATCAATCCAAGTAATCTCAGAGCAACCACAATATCATCATCATAGGCAGTGTAATCGACGGCCATGAATGGGTCTCAGATGAAAAAAGAAGATCATCACAAGAGCTCAAAACAACAATGCTCCTCAGAACTAAGCTCGACTGCCTTATGAAGCCAAGTATTCACATAGCAAACACAATATAATCAACATAGGAAGTGTAATGGACGGCCATGAATGGGTCTCAGATGTAAAAGAAAGATCATCACGGGATCTCAAAACATCGATGCTCCTCAGAACTAAACTCGTCTGCCTTATCAATCCAAGTAATCACAGAGCAAACACAATCTTATCATAATATGGAGCGTAATGGACAGCATCAACGAATTGGATTTATTAAAAAAATATCATCACAGGAGCTCATATCATTATTGCTCCTCAGAACTACGCTGCTCCTGATCAACAAGCGAAGTGATCACAGCGATAGATAACAAACGTTCACAGAGGAAACAGAAGTAAGTTATCATAGGGGGCGTAATGGACAGCCATCAACGGATTTCAGATGTTAAAAAAAGATCATCACAGGAGCTCAAAACATCGATGCTCCTCAGAACTAAGCTCGTCTGCCTTATCCATCCAAGTAATCACAGAGCAAACACAATCTCATCAACTTAGGAAGCGTAATGGGCGGCCTTGAATGGATTTCAGATGTTAAAAAAATATCATCACTGGAGCTCATAACATCATTGCTCCTCAGAACAACGCTCGTCTGGATTATCAAGCGTAGTAATGACAGAGCAAACACAATCTTATCATCATAAGGAGCGTAATGGACAGCATCAACTAATTGGAGTTTTTAAAAAATTATCACCACCGGAGCTCATATAATCATCGCTCCTCAGCAATCAAAAAGAAGCTCAAAACGGATTTCAGCAATCAACGGGTTTCCGATGTTAAAAAAAGATCATCACAGGAGCTCAAAACATCAATGCTCCTCACAACTAAGCTCGTCTGGGATATCAAGTCAAGTAATCACAGAGCAAACACAATCTCATCATCATAGGGAGGGTTATGGACAGTATCAACGAATTGGAGTTGTTAAGAAAAGGCCATCACAGGAGCTCATATAATCATCGCTCCTCAAATCTACGCTCGTCCGGGATATCCAGCCAAGTAATCGCAGAGCAAGACAACAGCAAACACAAGCTCATCCTCACAGGAGGCGTAATGGACAGCATCAATCAATTTTAGTCACATAAAAACAAGCATCATCAGAGAGCATGGTGCATAAAGCAGGCAAGCATCATCTCTTGGACAACGGTGCCAACAAAATCCGTCACCGCATCATCAGAGAGAAGAAGCATCAGATTCCAATGGGCATATGGCAAGAATAAACATAGAACCAGAAACATTCGCAAACCAAGGTCAAAAATGTGGGGATGTAATGAACATATTCGCAAGGCCCATCGATATGCAGGCATACCACATTGAACAACAACAAAGCAGCAACTCATTTCCAAGCATACCCAGCAGGACCGACCCCATTTCCTCGCACAGGTCTAATATTTGGATATCAGATCCCCCGAAATCACCCAAGGCAACACCAGCGAGGACAGAGCCCTGGCTATCCTTCACCGAAAAGGTTTGCATCATCAGACCAACATCAGGCCATATCAATTCTACAGCCGATGTCAAAGGTTTGCAACATCAGACCAGCAACCCCACGGAGATAAATCCCACCGCCGGTAGAGCTAACAACCCACCAGCGATAAACCCCACCGCCGGTAGAGCAAACACCCCACAGCGATAACCCCCCACCCCCCATGGCCATATATAATGTCCAAAACAAGAATCGATGACACCAACAAGAACCAAGGCCAAATCAGAGATTCCAACAACATTCGCATATCAACAACCAATCCCAAAACCGGATAGCGTCGGTAAGAGGGGGCGAGAGTACCTCCGAACGAAGTCGAAAGCTCCAGGCGAGGAAGGAGCCCCACGAAGGTGATCGTCCAAATCGTGCAAGAGAAGATGAAGTCCAAGAACAACCTGGTATCTCCAATCAAGCTCCGATCGTCAGCGCTTCCTCCTCAACTCGGAGATGTGCGAGCAACGGGATTCAGACGAGGACACCATCGCGGGGGAGATGGGGGAAACGGAAGGGAAGGGGAGGCTTGGAACTCGCGCGGACGCGATAGACAAGATGTCTTACCTAGGGCTGCGTGATGGGTCACGGGTGGGAGGGGCAGGGTTTTGACCACAAAACCCGCGGCTTAAACGAGGAGGGGTCCCGGGTTACCTGCGATTGTGCGGTTTGAACTGCGACCCGAACGGCACCTAAGGGCTTCGGGCCCCCACTTTCTAACACCCTCAGTCTCCAATAGATTCATTATCTTTGTCGCAGGCCCTAGATGTGCACCATCTGATGATTTCACCATCGACTCCCTTTAGTTGTTATTGTGCAGCTGTGGCATCCCATGCTCCACAGGTTTACCCTACTTGGGCTCACATCACCCCCATCTCTAGTTGTGACTGCCACCTAGAGCTTTCCACCCTCGCCTTCAAAGTCTCTACTCTCCCCCATCGACTATCATCATTGCCTCAGTCATTGTGGTCTTTGCACCTTGCATCCACCATGCCATAACACAACCATCAGAGTAAAGGCTACTGATTCTTCGTGTCACTCATTGCCACTAACACCATCATGGTAGCTTGACACACTTACAACCATCGCAATCAATGTCGACCAAATGCTGCCACCGCCCTCCCCTAGGGCTCGATCAAGAGAACATAAGAAAATTTAAAATAGGTTGGATACGAAGGTAAAGCAAAGGTTCTGCATGAATTGGCGGAGGATGACATTATAGAGAGGGGAGTTAGGCGTATAGGGGGGAGTTGGTATTGTTGGATGCGTGGGAGTTGCAATATTCTTGGAAGGTTTAGAAGGAGAAGAAGGATATGGATGTGAGGAGCGACAAGAGAGTGGAGATGAGAGGTTTATCCATTTGGATTTGCCATTGGTGTTGGTAATGGGGATTGTGTATTCCTTACCAAGGTACGCACATGGGTGATATGTCCTACAATTTTTCCTTTCTGAATTATTCTCTCAATTTAATTAAAGACATGCATGTGGATTGTGAACTGTCATTTCCATCTCAGTCGTCAAGCTATCAATACCTCACACCCTACAATGACCATCAAAGCCAAGGTTGTTAGTGTTCCTTGCTTGTTGTTCGTTACTAACATAACAATCTTGGATTGTCACCCTCGTAGTCATTTCGACCAAGGTCAGCGGTCGTCGCCATATCCCCCCCCCCAGCTTGGTCAAGAGAACAGAGAACGAGGAGAGGAGCAACGTAACCGTAAGATCCGACCACAGAGGTCACGACACGAGGAGTACCGCAAGGGTTATCTCTTCGATGGAGAGGGGTTAGTAGAGATGGAGGAGGAGATTAGGTTGGTGAGAGGAGTGAAGAGGGCGTCATCTAGAAATATAATGCATTTAAGGGGTAAAAATGTCATCTTATAACAGATCTTGTTAAGTTTAACAAAGATAAATGGAAGGAAGTTAACATAGGGTTATGTCATGTAATGATTCACAAATGTTTGAGGTCTCGCTTTGCATATTGCCCTTCAACAGTGTTGATGCATGTGTCTCTTAAGCATCTCTCTAAATACTACAGGAAGTTTGTAGTGAGACTTTCTATGGTTACCATCCAATGCATACATCATGAAGTATTATAGGATAGCAAGGGGAGGTTGGCTATGGAAGAGGAGATTGTAGCGTTGCATTCTAGAGGCACTTGAACTTGAGTTGCTACCATTGTTGGTGCATTTATAATTGTGTGTAAGTAGGTATCCATGTATAGTACTAGCATCAATACGTAACAAGCTCAACTGTGGCAAAAGCATGCTTTCCATCGCTTTTTGGAAATAGGAGGTGGATAAAGCACAATGGCTATTGTCAGCCTCAATTAGCTCCAATTGCAGCACTCCCCAAATTAATGCGACAAAGGTAGCTTGGATAGCTCATCGATGTGATCTAGTTTATAATATATATTAATATAATAGATTGATGTACGAAAAAATGATACAAATAGTCAGAGCTGATATTACATAGTAAATGCCATGGACATAGATATTTGGCCAAGTGGTGGGCGGTGACAAGTTTAGACCTTTCAACAAACACTCACTCCATCCTTCCGGTCTAATGTTGATACACCAAGATCCTATTTGATTTAAAGCGAGTTGAAGATTGGCTCGTGAGTAGGGGATAGGAGGGAAAGACAGACCTCAATTACATCATGACTTTACCTCCTGACATCCCATCAGGTCATCGATGAATGAGGACTCGGTCGATAGGGAAGGGGAAAGAAAACTATTGGAGAAGTGATGAAAGTCCGTCATCGAATGAGAAAGAAAGTGGTCTTGGGACGAGCAAGAGAAAGTAGCTTCGTCATGGTCGAATGTCTTTTTGAGTTCTTTCTTAGGTTTTGGAATTGGTCATTGGTCATTTCTCTACCAGACTTTGTGTGGGTCGAACCTAGACAAAGAACCCATAGTTAACTTGATGCTCACATAGCCGCTACACCAACTAGACAAAACTATCAGCTAAGAGGCACCAACCTTGGCTAATATATAGTTGTAGTCGACTTTAGGCCTCGAACTCGCACCCTTTCATTTCCACACCTCACTTTCTAATACGATCTTCTTCTTTCCCACTGTATATAAGCTTGCTTCCATGTAAGCTAGACCTACCAATTTAGGTCATGGACAAGCGAAAGATCCTTTCCACCCGAGGGTACAAGAGTTTAGGCTACTTAAAGGGTCAGATTGAAAGATCGAAGTAATGAGAGCAGGCTGTATGGATTAATTAATTAGGGGTCACATGCTGGTTCATAACCAGGTTATCTTTTTTCCAGCATGCACGTCTCAACTTCCACCTTTCCCCATTCTATTCCCATCATATGCGAATTACTGGAATTATCGTTGTGTTGATTTGGGTTGTGGGATTTCTAGGATCTCAATGACGTAAAGCGACTTCCCCTTACTACTATATGTAGGAGATGATACTACCTTCTCCGGCCAAGCCAGTACCTCTTGTAAGCATTAGACTCATTGAGCTCAGTTATACCTTGCTACGACGTCTTGGCTTCCTCCCTCACGTATGTTTTCCTCGATCTTTCACCTGACGAAGGTCCTCCCTTGTTCACCAAGCCTTCCACGAAGAGCCCCATGACTCTTCATCTTCTAAAACTTTATAGAGGAGGTAAGGTTGGTAACATTGAAAATGGAGAGAAAATTTGGGTTTCCCCAAATTCCCCATACTAGTAGGTGATCATCAAACCTACCATACGCAGGGAAAATAGGAAAAGTAGAAAAAGGACAGGAATTCACATGGCAAATGGGAAAATGGAATCTATATTCTAGCTACATTATCAATCTAGCGGAAATACAATAGATATATGGCATGAACTATCATGAAATTTTCCCTCATGTGTCGCATCATTTCTTTGGAAGGAAATGTACACATAATTCTACCCTTTGGATCCTTGTCTTTGATCAATTATCGGAGATTCACCTTTATTTTAGATTGATGTCAAGAATGCATTCCTCTGTAGAGATCTGAGATCTACAGAACAAGGTGTATATGCAACAACCACCTAAGTTTAATACTGAGTGGAATATCTAAAAATAGTTGGCTCTAAGGCTATCTATGACTTTAAGCAAAGCTCAAGAGCATGATTCCAAATGCTCTTAATTCTGATGAAGCAATAGATTTTCAGTGGATCTATTGTTGTTATTTTATTGTTTATGCAAGTGGTATCAAGAGGTAATGTCGTCATTCTAGTTTTTGTTGATGATATCATTGTTGCAGGAGATGGCAGGTAGGACATTGATGAAGCAAAAGAATTCCTTGGGTAACTAGTTCATTACAAAGGATCTTGCGAAACTTCAGTACTTCACCTAGAAATTGCCAACGGACTCATGATAAGTCAAAGAAAGTATGTGACTGGTCTTCCTACAAAAACAAGGATGGCATATTATAGACCTCCTATTGTTCCTACAGACCCCAATATGAAACTTTATGGTGATGATACAAAGGATTCGATATGAGATAAAGAGAGCTAATTAGGAAACTCGTCTACGTGACTATCACCATACATGATATCTCCTTTGTTGTGAGCAAAGTCAATCAATTCGTGGAGTAGCCATGACATACGCACATGGATGCAGTCACAACGGTTCTTTGATACATGAAGTCCTCTTCATTTATGGGATTGCTCTTCAACGAGGGGACATACCTTATCATTTGAGGTTGTGCTAATACGGACTAGGCTGGCTGCTTAAAGGACCAAAAGTCCACCAAATGTTTTGATGTTTTCATTGGTTATTCTATGGTGACATGAAAAAACAAGCAAATGAAGTTGCCAGACCGAGTGCAGAATTTGAGTACAGATCTATGGCTTAGGTCAACACGAAGATGATATAGGTCAAGTCGATCGTGATTGATCTAATTATAAATTTGACTTTCCCTGTACATCATATGCATGACAACCACACAGCCTTGTACATTGTAGATCTAAGCATTCCATGACGAGACGAAGCATATTAAGATCAATTGTCATTATATTGGAGACATGATCCAAAAATGTTTCATATCTACTTCTCACATCAGTTCAACTAAGCATTCATGTTAGAGTTATTTGATTAGCACTTCTTTTTTGTTATATTGAATTTTGTAACCTATTGACAGTCTCATATGTGGTTGTCTCATTTTTTGGGCTTTAAGGTTTTATATTATATAAAAAACCCCATGCCCCACTAAAACAATTGATTCATTATTTCTCCACATGGTATCAAAGCAATAGTTCATAAGCAAAATCTGACCCTTCGCCGATTGTTCCTCTCTCCATGACGTCGTCGAGACCTTTTCTCTCCCCTGTCTCTCTCAGCTATGACTGAAGACGGAGGACCCACCGCATAGTCTCGAGACGATATCAATTAACCGATCTTCCTATGAAGGCTTCAATGCCTAGGACAGGACCCATCACCAAGACTCAAGGGCTCATCTCACCTGAAGACCCAACATCTGCAGTTCGTTGCATGGGGTTCATCGCCGACCTATCTAGTATTTAGCTTCGAAGACTCCAGGTCATTGCCAAGGGCTCATCACCCTCACTGGGGCATCGCCCTCGAGAACCCACTGTAAGGGGCCATCGTCGGGGCACAGCACTTAGTCTTCAAACTCTCGAGCCCTCGAGAACCCTTAAGACTTTGGTTCTACGACATCACCCATGAGACATGTCTAGAACTAGGTTTTGAAGGTTCCCATGCCATAATGTTCAGACATGACTTTTGTGTACTACTTTTGTACACAGGCCATTGTGTGCAACCCCTCATCACCCAAAAGGTCGGGAGTTTCATATCTTCGATCTAGGGCCTCATTGCCCATAACTTGTACATCGTGCATCACCAAGCATCCTGCAGGGATGCGTCTATTATGCATCATCATTGCACTGTGCATCTCTTAAACGCGTATCTCCTGTACATCCTCGATGCACCAGCTGTCTTCTCGTAGCGTGCATGTCTTGTGCAATGTGCATGAAGACCTAGTGATGCAAATTAAAATTGGCGCGTCGACGAAAGTTAAAATATTTTGAGCGGTGGATTTTTGTGGAGAAAATAGAAGGGTTGAGAAGAAAAACTCATAGGGAATACGAGGGGTTTGGAGAAGAGAGAAGCGCGAAGATCGCGAGGGAAGAGAGAGAGAGAGAGAGAGAGAGACGGAGATAGAGATAAAGATCTCAATTTTTCATTAACCTGAACTGTCTAAAACAATGGACCCCCATCCATTTATATAGGAGGGATGAGGTTACAAAAATAGCAACTAATTCAAATTCTAACTAATTATCCTAATTTGACTCTAACTGACTAACCGACTAATTTGAAATTCAAATTTGAAATTGACTCCTAATTTGGAGATCACATGCGATCTCGTTATTTAATTAAAAATATGATGACTTAAATAAACGTAAATAAAATTGACGGATAATATTAAATAAATATACGGTCCTATAGTTTGGTTCCACGCTGCATCAACTCTCCTCCGCTTTTAAAATTCGTCTCCCGACGAATTCATTGATCTTCGGGTTGTTGATGGCTTGTTGGTCGAATCTCCCAATTTCGCTCCTTTTCCATGTTACATTTATAATTTTTCTGATTTGAGAGGTACGGCTGTAAATTTTCTACCCCGTCATTTGAAAGGATTTCATAGCATAACTCATCCTTCAATTGCCCCTTTTGATAAGAACTTTTGTAAGGGGGGCTTTTCCTACAATTACCCCAATATTTCTCTTGACTACGATTGTCAAGGGACATGATCGGGTATACACCCTCTAATGCTAGGGTTCCTTTCTTCTTAGGTTGGCGGCGGCACTGAGGGGAGATCGGCGGCGTTGGCGGGAGTGGCGGCGGTGGTTCACGTGGAGCGAGGATGGCGGCGAAACAGAACGGGAGAGGAGGGGGAGGAAGAGGTGTGGATCGTACGCGTGGGGGAGGGCTGGCGAGGAGAGGCGAGAGAGGTGTTGGCAGGAGGGTTAGCGACGATAAGGGTTTGGGTCGCGGCGAGTAGCGGGCGGGAGGGAGGGGCACGGAGAGTGGGTGGGCGCGGTGGCGAGGGGGATCTATAGGCGGGAGGGCGGCGAGGACCTGGATAGGCGTCAAGGTTGGGGAGGCGGGGCTGTGAAGGCTGGTGCGCGGAGGGGCTGCGGTGGGTTTAGCGGGGGCAGGGGCTGGGGGTGTTGTTGGGGTTGCTGAGAGCGAGGGGGAGTTCGTGAGAGGCGCGATTTGGAGGAGGCCGTGGAGGGACGACGCCGGAGGGGTTGGGGCTGCAGCGGGGGTTCGCAAGAAGGCTGCGGATGAGTCGAAGATCGGTTTCAGAGGGTTTTCCAAGTCTGAGATTACCTGGACAGCAATCGTTTCGTCGTTGTTTTCTTCCGAAATAGCCGGGACAGCAATCGCATCAACGTTGACGGCCTCTTTTTCCTCGGGAATAGGTTGGACAGCAAGCAGGTTGTCATTTTTCTCCTCTGAAACGGCTTGGACAGCGGCCGTTTCGCCGTTGTCGACGAGTTTTTCTTCATCACAAGTCTGGATAACGGCTTCGGTAGTCGACAACTTTGATAGGACGCACATAGCCTTGAGATTAGCCATTATCTCTCGACCTTTGGACTGGAACTCTTGATATCTGGATGGGAAATATTGATCTTGGGCCTCAAAATCTTGCCATTTTGCCCGGAAGTCTTCTTCGGCTCGTCGTTTACGCTCCGACGAATGATGGTGTTTCGTCTCATGTCGGTGCGAACGTCTGGACGGATCGTCAGATCGTGAGGACGATCTGTAGGCCATGCTCTGATACTAAATGATGCAAATTAAAATTGGCGCGTCGACGAAGATTAAAATATTTTGAGCGGTGGATTTTTGTGGAGAAATAGAAGGGTTGATAAGAAGAAACTCGTCGGGAATACGAGGGGTTTGGAGAAGAGAGAAGCGCGAAGATCGCGAGGGAAGAGAGAGAGAGAGAGAGACAGAGATAGAGATAAAGATCTCAATTTTTCATTAACCTGAACTGTCTAAAACAATGGACCCCCATCCCTTTATATAGGAGGGATGAGGTTACAAAAATAGCAACTAATTCAAATTCTAACTAATTATCCTAATTTGACTCTAACTGACTAACCGACTAATTTGAAATTCAAATTTGAAATTGACTCCTAATTTGGAGATCACGCGCGATCTCGTTATTTAATTAAAAATACGACAACTTAAATAAACGTAAATAAAATTGACGGATAATATTAAATAAATACGCAGCCTATAGTTTGGTTCCACGCTGCATCACCTAGCACTAGAAACAAGACATATATGTGATGATCTCATGTGAATCTAGATATCTGCAACTGCAACTTCATCTCTACACTTGAGTGCGATGTATACATCCACTACCGAGACCAAGCCCCTATACACTATGTCTTCTATGATGATACAGGGGACCACTATCAACTCAAGGGCCCAGCTAACTACTTTCTCTAATCTCGGATCTTCAAAGTATTCGTCGATGGTCATAAGAAGATTTCTATTATCACAAAGGAACCACTAAAGGAAACTTACAATTCTAGCTAGGGAACAATTATCAAGTCATGGTGTGGATGACCAACAGCATCGAATCTCGTTACAAAAAATCTTCTATACAAGTATACCGCAAAAGATATATGGGAAGAACTTGCACAAACATACTCTCAGTAGTCTACTAAGTCATGCCTTGCAGACATTTATATGTGGATCTGGTCCGCATTTTAGGGAGAATCCTCTCTTATGGAATACTATAGCCACTTTATTGGTCTCTATGTGGATCTTGTCATATTTCAGCCAGCATGTTTATTGAGCAGGTGACAAAGAAATTGGAGTTGCAGGTCTACAAATTTTTAGCTAGCCTACATACTCGCTATCAGAATGTGAAGGAACGGTTCCTTACATCTGATACTCTTCCTTCCATTAAGGTCAGTTGTAGCCGCCTTCAGGAGCTCGAAACTTCTACCGGTCATACCTCCCCTATGCATCATGCAGAGAAATCGATATTTCTCTCATCTAGTGGGAGGGGTGGCCGACACAGCTTCCGTGGTGGACAAGGTTGTGATTCTAGTCGTAGTCGTGGTCATGACTCAAGCCATGATCATGGTTGTGACTCATATCAGACCCAATATGTCTACTATCAACGTCGTAATCACCCTTTTGAGAGACGTTGGGTGAAGTTTGGCTATCCTCCCCATACCTATGTTGATTCTACATTAGACTGCGATGCAATAGGGACAGAGACATCTTCAGATTAGAATTCCAATGGATAAACAATCCAACTCTCGCAGATTATTCCCAATTGATGCAGTTGCTCCATAATACCGCTCCCAGTGAGACTACTCCTACTGTATACATGGCTACTACTTTAGGTACTGTAGCTAAATTCTGTGACTCCACCGCACCGACATGGATTATTAACTCTGGTGTATCTATTCATCGAACAGGAGAAGGAAGCATGTTGACCTCCTCTCAATCCTCTTCCATTGTGAAGTCGATTCAAGTCAGTGGCAGACCCAGGATTATAAACTAGGTAGGGCACACCGATCAAAAATAAATAATAAATAAGATTAACATGTTCAAAAAAATAAATCATAGTAAATATCCCCATGCATAATGGTATATAAAGAGATGTTTCACATATAAAGCAAATTGAAAAATCCATATGTATACCTAAATGTGTCCATTTAGTTGTCATATTTGAAAGTTATTCATAATGTCATCATCAGCAACAGAATTGAATATATCTCTTTCAATATATATTGTTATTCTTACCGAAAAGAAAGTTGAGCTTCTAAAAAATACATAGATTTGGATGGTATACAAATTATAACGTCAATATAACTTACTGATCTTTCGATTCAAGATTGTGATTCCAGAGTAAAACCCTTTATTGATGTCACGATGATGCATTGATATGCCCTTAAACGGAATCGTATAGGCTTGAATACAATTCAGTTTGATGATACTTTTACACAATAGAAAAAGGTAAAAACTACATAAATAAAGATCTCATAATTTGGAATACATCAAGGATAAATAAAATGATTGTTTCGGAACTTTGTTACTGTAGAACTTTGCTATTTTACTCAACTGATATTCTCCATGTTAATTAAAATGATTACTTGATCATATCATTTATCTAATTCAAACTTCAAAGTACTGATAAGTGTCATCACGAAATTTAAAACTCAATTTGAAGTTTCGATTTCATATATTGATCAATTTATTAAAAGAGTTAATGGGGCTACCCCCGCGCCGTTTTCGGCGTTTTTTTATTTTTTTCTGAAAAATATCGCTATATATATTCATCCCTATATCCCTCCTATATGCCATTCGAATTTCGTCAGAAACAGACACTCCTACGGCCTCCATCGAGATCGTATTTTAAACTACTTAGATCGTATTTTAAATTTTAAAACTACTTAGATCGTATTTTAGCATCTCACTTTCCTTTTTGAAAACGTCTAAGTCATTAAGCAAACTAGATTTATCTTCTATTAATTTCTTGTTAATTTTGTTAAGCTTCATATTTTCTTTAAAAAGATCGTGAGAGGCATTATAAAGCTCCAAATAAGAAAGTTCATTTGCCTCATTTCCAGAGTCGAAGTCGGATTCCACTATCCTGACGAATCCCAAGCATTTGCTTTCTCTTTCTTCATCATAATTGCTTGAGTCATCGTCCTATGATACTTTCATAGCTTTCTAGTTGGATTTCTTCTCGAATGTCTTTTTCTGCCTGAAGTTCTATAGTTGTGGGTAGTCCTTTGCGTGCCCCACTTTGTTGCATTGGAAACACTTTATTTCTCTTTCTCTCCTTTTCTTTTCAAGAAAAAACTTGAACTGTTGGATCAAGAATGAGATATCCTCACAATGTCGGCCAACATCTCCCATTCCTTACAATACTGTGACATCCTTGGAAATATGGGGCGAAACTTCTTTAAGAAATGTCCAATCATGGACGAGAATGCACTCTTACTGCTTTTCTCCAGATATCATCACGATCTGTTAATGCTTGGTAGTTGGTTTGGAAATGTTGCATCAAGCACACAATTCATCGTTGTTCTTTCGATTAGGCTTACTGTTATAGGCATAGTTGCAAATCTGTATGTTTATGTTTATTAATCTTATTGAGCATTGAGATGAATATTTTGTTAGGCATATTTATTTGTTTCGCTCCTTATGCGTGCAATTTTTTCTTTCAACTAAGGCACAAGAAAAAACTCAGAGGTATTGGTGCAACTAAAATTCGTTCACTGTGGTCTTATAGAAATCACAAGTTAGCATGCAAGACATAAGAATACTAAGCTCAACTTTTTTAAGCAAGCACATCTAACTATATGGATAAACAAACTTTACAGATATGAGAACCATACCTTTAATATAATATAAACATCTCCGGTGAAGAACTTCCCATGGGAGGATTTCGGAAGAGGCACAGGTTTAAGATTTTCAATGCGCCACATCTCAATTCCACTAGTAATTAGTCAAGGAAACAAAATATATGTGAAATCAACATCAAGGATTAAAGTAACTACGTTGGTCAAGATAAGTCAGAGCATATCAAAAAGTAAGGAAATTTTCATAAGATACATCTGCCCAATCTCTTTACTTAGCATAGACATCTAAAAACCAAAAAAATAGGTATAGGTAGCTGATCACACATATTACTTCAGTTATGTACTACAAAGTTTTAACAAAAAATAATATCTAATGGACAAGAGAATGGTGTGCAAGCTGGACTGCAGATGCCTCTATAACAAATGTTAATGCGTTATCAGTATACGGTGATGGTAGCATCTCATCATGAAGTGATACACACCATTCGGCATTAGAGGTCACTCCAAATTTAATCAAGATGAACTGCCTTTGCCAATGAAGAAAGTATGGCATCTTAAACACATGTTTACCAAAATGGTTAGTTATAACCTACAATATAACAGCAACTGATCAATCAGTTCAATTTCTAAGTAACGAACACGTGTTCTTGGTAACACGCGCAGTGTAAAATGCATATCGTATGACTAACATGAAGGATACGCTTTCTGCCCAGCACCCTGGAAAGCAGGATCCAAATCCTTTGCAGATATAGACATGATGTCTTTCAGTTTCTCGATTCGACGGAGCAATCTCAAGCATCAACCTTCACTCGATTTCAACACGAGCACCTGTATGCATTGGGATTTCAGAGGAAGCCAATCCACTTTCCATTTGGCTCCTATTCTAGTCTTCAAAACATTGTGATTCGAGGGAAAATATGTTTACCACTTGAGCAGATCAAAAATTTCATGGTGAAGGGAATGAATTATAAAAAAAAACAAAAAACACACGCATTCTCCAGTAAGATCAATGTGCCATTTGGATTACAGCAATGTGAAGCGAATCGCGTGCAATCCTCCAATCGGATCCTAGCCGTGAACAAAAAGAAACGGATAGATGGACGGTGAGGTTTTGGAGGAAGCGATCTTACGAGCAGGAGGTGCAAGGGAGAGGCGAGTCCTCCCCGCGATGCGTCGATGGCGAGCGAAGACGAGGGAGAGAGAATGGAGGGCGGGGAGGAGCGGAGGACGGACGTGGAAGCATTCAAAGGCCACATGGACAACAACGTGTGACAGTGTGTGTGTGTTGATCGCCGCTCTCTGATCCGCATGCATCGGAAATCCGAGGCTTTTTGTTGGACGGTTTCCTCCCCGTCTCTCCCGCCCACCTCGTCCATCTGGACGGTGTACACCAGTGTTTTGTCCGTTTGTTGATATGCTCCGGGTGGGTTCGTTTCGGTATTTTCCCGCTCTTCCAAACTTTTTCCACTCTCTCGTATAGAATCAGGACCGTAGGTTCGACATTCACTCAGATTTAGCTCGTTAAAAGTTCGATTCAGATTCAATTCGAAATAAATGAATTGAACCTAAATACGAGTTTGAGCTTGATTAAATAAACGAATCGAACTTCAAAAACATAGGTTCGCTCAGATTCGGTTCGTTAAAAGTTCGATTATATACACACATACATACATACATAAAAGTATATATACATTTATATTGTATATATACAAGGAAAAATACATTCTATATTAACATAAGGGCATTCATTTATTTTTCCAAATACATCCAGTCATCCACTTCCTAAGTCTCTATTCCCGAAATCCCACAAAACCCTCCCTTGCAACTACAGTTTTTCCTTTGAACAGAAACACATGCACAACATTTATTCTTAAACGAACCTTTAACGAGTCGAACCGAACCTTTACAAACCTTACCCGAGTCAAACCGAACCTCATTATAGTTTTCATTTTATCGAGTCGAACCGAGCTCGAGCCTGAAAGTATGTTAAACGAGCCGAACCGAGCCTGGGTTGGTTCGCTCAGGTTTGGCTCGTTTACACCCTTAGAGAGATTAAGCTCTTTTTTCTTTACCAAAAGGGATTTTTACGCCTTAAACCCTAAAATTGCGTTTAGTTATGTTATAAGCCTAATCCCTATAATCTCTGTGCGACACACCGACGCATATTCCAAGTCGTGGAGCTTGTGTAAGAATTAGTGATATTGCATGGACCGTAGTGCAATTACAAATATTATAGGGATTTGGTTTATCTGACCAAGATTTTAGGGGTCATTGTGTAAACATACCAAGTAAAAATATATAAAATATTTAGTAAAAAATGTAAAGTTGCCACTTTTTTTGGACAAAGAAATTTTTGTCTTGTTAACCATGTACTTAGAAAAATATTAAGAATTCGTGGGATTGCATGGACCGTAGTGCAACTACAAATATTGTAGTGATTTGGTTTAGGGGTCATTGCATAAACATACCAATTAAAAAATTATAAAATATTTAGTAGAAATGTAATGTCGACACTTTTTTGGACAAGGAAATTTTTGTCATGTTAACCATGTCCTTAGGAAAATATTCGCTGATCTTTGACTTGCTAGAAGTTCGACTTAAACATGATTTTACAAATAAATGAGTCAAATATAAACATACTTTTAGGGTCATTTGCATAAATGAATTGAATATAATATAAATAAGTTGAGTTTAATGGGTATCTATTTTTAAAGTTTCAAGTGATACATTGTTATGTGTAGATATGTATATACCATGGGTATGATCTATGAATATTAGATTTTACTAAGTCATCTTTAAAATAAATCTTCTTTGAAGTCAAAATGAATTTTGGTAAATGCTAAGTGGATCAAATCTCTTGCAAATCTTAATCAAATACTAATAAATGTTGAGATGAACGTAAATGAAGATCATTTTTGTTTTGATCTTAAACAAACCTTGTAACAAATCGAATCAAATCTTTGTGCTTGAAATATTATTCATCTTGTCGATCTGACATCGAATATGTATCCTTAAATGATAAAGTAATCAAACCTTGGTAGATCCGTGTAGGTTTGATTCATTTACACCTACTTAAGGGTATTTCATAGTATCACAATTTGAGTGTTTGTCTCTATTGCATTAGTAATAGAAGGTGTACCATGAGAAGCTTGAAGAAGAATGTTAAAGGAGGTATTAAACATTTGTGTATTCAATGTAATATTGCCTCTCATGCCTTTTTTGGATTCATTGATCATAACTTGAGTATCTACATAATGTGTGTGGCAAGGAACTCGAAAACTAACCCCAACCGTGAAGAGGATGGATTACGCCTCGTGCATCACTGAAGCATGGAGATCGTATCGCATACGATCTAGGTCGATTAATCATACTAGTCATAAGTATTAGACATGTGAGCCCTTGACGAACATTTCTACAATAAATATTCCTGCAATCCTTTTATATCAATAAAAGTTATTGATTTCCACTCCATATCTGACATTATTGAATGCATGCACTTATAAAGTCCCTTTGTACAATTGAGGTTATGCACCATGACCATCTTGATAAGCATACATATGTTGATCTAACAGTTAGATCATAGAGGATGGTGTTGAGATGATATCTAAAGAGTTAGATTGAGGACTTATCTAGCATCGTTAAATGATTGTCAAGTGAGGATCTTTGGCCTAAGAAAGAGATGGCAATACTTGCTCCAAAGATTGATATTCAACCGACCTCTTGATGCATGTCCTCTGCATAGGAATAGATATTCTGAGATGGCATATGTGTTAATTCAAATAGTTGACTTACGAGATCGAGATAACTAAGACCTTTGTCGTATTCTATCACGATATAAGCTCGCATTCTCTGACCAGGACATCTATATTACTAAATCTGAGTATGTACATTAGGTAACCATTAGGTTTATGACCTAATCATGATCTATACATTTGGCGAGCTGGTGTGCATACAAGGGCATATGAGTAATATGATCTCTCAAAAGGATCACACAGGTTCACTACCGAATCGGAATACGTGAGCTCACTCATGAGATATTGGGACCGACTAAATTTCATCAATGGTCGTCTCATTTTAGAAGCAATACAGGATTTTTGGGTATTATATATGCTTTGGAAATCATATGATCGATACCGACTCCCAATGATCGAATGAGAAACTTAACGATAAAATCCTAAAGAGATACTCCAAAATGAGGTCACAACTTTCGATTTAATCATGGTCTTCCATTATGCAGGATGTACGGGTATTAGGAATGCTCGATGGTGATGTGATCTTAAACGATTTGTATACCATGATGCTTCCATTACGAGGGAGTAATGAAACAAGTTTGGAATTTAATGACTCCACTCAATAGACTAGATATATAATCTTCATCCAATTGTTGGGCATTGATCCGAATATGATTCGGATGCAATAAGAAGATGAGATATCATGTCTGATATGATTAGAGATTTCTGAGTGGTCTTCTAGATATCGATATGAGATTGGATCTCACTATCCAAGTTACTATACATGGCATACACAATCACACCTTGTCTCAAAGTATCTGAGGAGAAGGCGCACAACTCTTGAAAGAGTTCGAGAATTTTTCCATGAACAATTTTATATAAGCATTGGAAAATGGATAATTATATATGATTTAATTATCATAATTAATGTAGATAAAGGCATCCATGACAATTAAAGTGGACTGAATTATCATGGATATAATTAATGTGGATAATATTATCCACAATAATCATGTATAATATGGATATGATCCAAAATACCATGAAGAGAGTTAACCGTGAATAAGATCTACAATTTCTATGTTTATGTGATTTGGATTCACATTACATAGTTTAATGTAAATATGATTTACATTAAAAATTGGATGGAAAATTTAATTCTCAATAGTCAATGGTATTATTGTAATTATCACAAATAACTTGGAATTATTTGGTGTTTATTCAATTATTAAATTAATTAATATAGTAGATAAATTAATTCTGACTCATTCCATTCCTTAAAGTGGGTGTCCATGGGTTGTTGAACCATGGTGGATGTCCACCCTAATTTTAGTAAATGGTGGAGTTTTCTAATTAAAACCCATTTATTGATTAAATTATTTTACTTGATATAATTTGGATATTATTTCAAATTATTTCTTTGTATTTTTTTATTTTTTGTGAACTAAAAAGAAACACAAAAAAAACTAAAACCATTGATTATTGAGAGCACATGGATTGGGATCCATGATCTTCTAAAATGTTATAAAAGAGAGGATAACATTATCCCTCTTTAACATAAGTTATATGCAATTGTTGCATAAACTAAGCTCTCTCTATCTCTACACACGTCCAATCTCTCCCACTCCACAACCCTAGGTTGTCCCCCTGCCCAAGGTTGGTAGAAATCACGATCGTTGTTGTGGCACCGTCGTGCTACCGGATTGATTGCTCAAGTGACTGTCCTCTTATGTGCATCGTACTCATGAAGAAGACAAGTAATTTTGTGGGATGAAATCAGGAGTTTGCTCACTTAGATTGTCGCTCGAGATTGCGGGATGTTAGCGACTCATTATCACGCCTACAAGTGCACTCACGTCGGGCCAGACTTGAGTCGGGACGCTTCTTCCTTTAAAAGCTTTGATTATTACAACCATGCTTCAAGAGCTAAGCCTAACCTCATGTAGGCTTGATGAGACGGTATGGGAAAGGTTCTCATGTCATGTAATAATAGTTGAGGTCAAATATCTAAGATGTGTCACGTCAGGGGGACTGGAAACCGAGATAGACCCCCATCCAGTGCAATTATATGGTGTCAAGGCAAAGGGGCACAGACCTAAGGGAAGGCGTCGATCCAAGCACAACAAGAGGTCTTATTCATCTTAAAATTTTTATTTTTTCGCCGACATACCAACTAGTACGACTAGTTGACCTAGATAGGATTTGATCTGATATCCACGCTTCCATGATCAACAAGGATAACACCTTGCCTTCTATTGATATCATATCCATTGTTTAAGGTCTTGTATATGATCCAAAATATGGAGAACAATGCTTTGGACATCAGGATGTGCGAGAAATCATTTTTCGTATTGTTGAAATTTCGAATCGATTCTGAGTATATATGATATGTCTCCTATTTTGCTTTGTTATGAACAACTGTTTAGTATACTTAAGCATTTTTAGATGGTATGTACATTTCCCCAAAAAATTGCCAAAAGTTGGCTAAAGTTAGGCATTGTTTTGAATTCGAAAGCTTCTGTGGTGTTGTTATTTTTTGCATGTAAACTCGGATATGTAACTAAACATTTTCAGTTACTATTTCCATGATGAAATGTGTTAAAAACACATTAACTATGTTAGGAATCAAGCCAACAAACTTCTTGACATTATATCATGTGATTCTAACTCTGTTTATCTTAGATATGTGATATTTAGTAGAGATGGGTCAGAAGATGATTGGATCATCTTGTTGGCAAATTTTAATGTGCTCAATCATTCAAATATAATCATAGAAATTTGGAAATTTTCCTAATTAAATTTTTATATCATTTATTTATATAAATACATGACAAACAACATTGAATGGTATCTTCATGACATGAAAATCCTAGTTTATTCTACAATAGTTGTACGACAACTTTAACATGCAAAACCAGAGTTGTTTGCTTGATATGACTAGAAATTTAGGACCATTAAAAATATTTTAATATGTCTAAAATTTATGAGTGTATACTATATAATATTTGAAGGAGGTAAATAAAAATATTATTTACTACGCATCATGGAAATGAGGAATATTTAACTAACATTTTGCCAAAACAATCTTAGTTCATCGTATGAAGTAGAAAATGAAGCACACCAATTTGTGCATTCAGAAATTATAAATTCTAAATAAACAAATTCCAAAATATTTTCTGATATTTACAATGAATAAAATAGATTGATCAAGGTTACCTATTGAAGCATGAGTTTCTAAATGAAGAAACCTCCTGAATCGAGTCTGATATGCAAAAGTCTCTCTCGTGGGCGCGGATATGAATTGTATTGCTTCCCACGAACCCAAATGTCATCCAGAGCAACAAGAAGGGACATATGAGAGATTGAGACTCTCAAGACTCTTCTATATCTCAAGGGACACGAAAATTCTAAGGGACTTTTCTCTCTAAAAAAGTATCGCAAAAGAGAGAACCTTGCTATCCTTTTGTACTTACACCACATATCCAACATGTGTGTTGTAGTTCCTTGGATTTTAAATCAGGGACTTAGAGCAAGTCCTAATTCAATGAAGAATAACTCCTTATTATCTCCAATTAACAATAACTAATTAACAATAAATAAGCAACAACTTGGCAAAACTAAAATATTATAAAAGTATTGTCTTTTTATCTATTAATTAATTAACTTGATAATCCCATTATAAAAATTGAAAAAAATACATAATTAATATTCAAAGCTTATGAATCATATTCATGATCTCAAAATTAAATTTAAATCCAATTTACATATACAAAATTAATGTGAATCAAATTCACACAATTTTACACCCTGGGAATATTATGTAAATCATATTTATATAAATATTTATATGAATAATATCATATAAATATTAATTATTGTGAATCACCATTCACATTAATTAATGAGATATATTTGTGAATCTTATTCACAAATGCAATAATAATTATTATTACTACAATGTTGACATCAATAGGTATGAGTCATAGTCCAATTAGGACCCATGAGATACAAATACATATACTTGGAGATAATGTCGGGGAGATAATATTATCCATGATAGTGACTTGAAATGTGGATAACTATCCAATTTCATGGTTTATAACATTTTAGCAAAAACCCTTGACCTATAAATGTTGAGCTTGAACTGTAACACTTTACACTCTCAGTGAGCTCAGGAAGATGCATCACACTCTCCATAAGTTGGAGGAAGTCTTGGTAAATTGAATCCAGCTTCTTTGACTAATTTTAATCAAAGTCCAAATTACTTAGATCTAAAAAATGAGCTCATGGAGCTTGTATATTTCCATTTCCATGACCATTTCTGTTTCCAACATTTGGACATTGAAATTGTAATTGAAAATTGGAGTCAAATGGATTGTGATTTAATCAAGTTAACTCACAAATCATCTAGCTAAATGGATCTGCTAAAACCCGTCATGTTTCATCACTCCTTCAGAATGGAAGTGTCATGGTATATGATCCATTACAATAGATGTAACCCTGAGTATTCCCAATACTTACTCATCCTTTTGCAATGAAAGGCTTTGATAAATATGAAGTTCAAATCCTAGTTTGATTGCCTTCTTCATAATATATCAATAGAATTCTCTTTTGATAATTGAGCGACAATATTAATCATATACTTTCCAAAATATATATTAATATCTCGAATATGTGTATCATTTCATAAATAAGACAACCATGCAAGGAATTTATTTTGGTCCTAAAATATCTCTTGAGTGAGCGCATGTCTTCCGATTCAGTAGAGAACATGTATGATCCTTTTAAAGGATCATATTACTCATATGCCCCCGTGTATACACCAGCTCGTCGATGTATAGACCCTGCTTAGTTCATCAACCTAATGGGCCATTTAGTATATACACTCAAACATATAGTAAGACATCTGTCTCCGGTAACAGGATGTGTGCCTATATCGTGACAATGTACGAGATAGGTCTTTGGTTATCTTGACCTCATTAAGCCAACTCTTTGACCTGACTTATCTGACACCTCCAAATTTCTATTCTTATGCAGAGAACCTACATCAAGAGATCGGTGAGATATCGACCTTTAAATAAGGATTGCCATCTCCTTCTCAGGCTGGAGATCCTTTCTTAACAATCACTTGATGGTGCTTGATGAGTCATCAATTTAACTCTTCCGATATCATCCAAGCACAGCCTCTATGGTTCAACATTTGAATTAACAGTTGTGTGATCATTAATATGCCCATGGTACATAACCCTAATTGTATGAAGGGGGTATCAACAGTTGTGTTATTCTTTATTTCAAATTAGGGAATGATTTGCAATAATATTTATAGCTTAATGGCTCATCATGGGCTCGCATGTCCAATGATCTCCCACTAGCTCATACAACCATTAATTAGATAATCTTTAAACCCACACTCATGTGCTAATCATAGGTTATTTAGAAAAATAGTTGGTAAGTTGACTGGTCACTTTATTCCCGAGAGACTAAGCCAAGTCCTTTTACAAACTTGCAAATCTCCTAGTAACAGTGCTCGCATCCAACGTGAATGTTGCATCTTATGCATGGAAGGCTATATCGATATCGATATGATTTCGATATCGTGTCGATACGATATTTCGACGATATATCGGTGATATATAGCGGAAATATCACCCTTATCGCTACACTTTGTGAAGGAAATGCCTGAAAAGGAGGATATATCGTCATATCGATACCGATATCGGTCTCATCTTGATATCGATATATCGACGATATATCACCGATATATCGCGATATTTCCTTCCATAATCTTATGCAACTAATATTCAATATTGTTAAAACGGTTATAGTGCCTTTGATGCTATAATTAAATAATTATCATAACCAATATGTAATTTCTATTATCCTTATTAGAATACTCTTATGCCTGGAGATCACTATCTCCTTTAGACTAAGACTCAGACTCAAGTCTTATAAGGCATCTGTAATTAAGACCTTTTAGATCACTATATATAAAAGTCTTAAATTCTTGAAGATAAGGCTTTGAGATAAGTATCTCTAAAGTCTTATCATCTTTGAAGATGATGTTGATTTTATCACAATTAAGTATTTTATCTTTATATAGGATTGGTAACAGTTTACTACTCCCACTACGTGGCAGACATCTGACTTTTCTACACATCTAGCAAACAATGAGCTTGCTATAGCTGATGCATTAGGGCGCTTAGCTTTAGCATTCACATCCTAAACTCTTTGAGGTGATATCCTTTTAGATAGGTCAGTGTCATATCTTAAGGAAAGAAGATTACCTTGGATTTTTCCAAAACGGAATATGTCCATTATGTACTACTAATGTGATGATCCCAATGCCATCTTCTCCTTGCTTCTGAACAACTTCAGAACAAAGATATAAGTGGCATCATTGATATCTTTTATCTCCAGGTATGGAACAACCATATTATAGAACACTTATTGTCATCCTTACATCATTCCAAATGATTAGGATTTTTATCTACATTTAGCATGACGAAGACAATGGCACTCCCACTAAGATTCCACGGTTCGCCAAGATTCTATTAGAAATCATAACCTTTATAATTTCATCAAACATGATGTTCCGATTATGAGAAGCTTATTTGAGTCCATAGAGCCTTTCCTTTAGCTTGCACACCTTTTCTTCCTCAGCTATGAAGCCATGAGGCTACTTCATATGAATATCCTTGTTGAGGTATTCATAAACAAATGCAATCCTGACTTCCATCTTGTAGATGTCATAGTCAAGTTGTGTAGACATAATTACCAATATTATGATCACTTTAATCAGGGTCACCTAAGTTACAAAATATGAAAATCACAATATGCTCTAAAGTTGATGTATCAAAAAACTTCAACTTAATTGAATCAACACATTTAAAGAAATATATGAGTTTTGACAAAATCTCTAGCACTATCTTTGGTAGTAAACCCTTAAAATCTAAAAGCTACTGCAAACAAACTGCATCATAAATAAATGACATCATGGATTTTTGTGTCCTTCAAATAATATTTTCTTCAAATACACAAGTTTAGCTATGTTTGAATCTTAGTCATATGGAAATTTAATTTTTGTTGCTCACTTGCCGATGCCCTTTGACTTGTTCTTTACTTAAGCACCATTTTTCATTAGGCATATGAAAACTTCCATCTCTATGATATATTATAGATAGCTCAGTTGAACAAATGGTTATCCTGTCTTTTTATGCATTCTATGTATCATCCGTCTTACATGTACTATGCATGACTATATAAAGATATCAAAACTATTTTTCTCCATATGCATCAAATCTGAATCATATCTAGTGAGAAAGCTTGGGTCAATACGAAATTCATATAAAATACTCATTTTCATAAACTATGATCATCACCGAAACCATAAAGAGCATCTTCTCCATGTTCTTTCAATTCCAAAAGTCTATTAAATATTTCAATTCCTAACAACCTTGATGTGCCATAAATTCCAAAAGTCTATTAAATATTTCAATTCCTAACAACCTTGAAATTGGATATGACATTTCAACTGTACTTCTTTTAAAAGACATTCTTTATTTTCTTTATGGATGTTTCTTTGGTAGGAACTGGCAGTGATAGTAAAAAACAAGGGTTTTGTCCATACTAAAGCTGAAAGGATTTGATTTATTCTATATTGTATGGACAAATCCTTTTACCATGGTGTACTCCATCCGAAAAAAAATACCAGAAGTAGAAAAATCGTCGATGGTCCACATGAGTCCAACTCTCTTTTGGGATTTACTTTAACTGCATTCATCATATGTCTCCTATCCATTCTCCCAAATCTCTTTCAGTTCATTTGCTAACTGTCATAGATAAACATCCAAACCTTCATGCAGATGAATTTGGACAAAAAGTGATAGTGATATGAACATATATGGCAAAATAAATATGAATTAAATATACATATATGTAAGTGGTAGAAATGCACAAAATACCCTAGAAAACTAACTTTTCAACCGTAACTCCAAAAATTATGAAATCACAATCATTTGAAAGATAGTTTAATTTATTATATAACGAAAGTGAGTTTGGTTCAATTTGAGTTTGTATGGAGCCGGAATTGGTATTTCAATTATTGTTTTGTGGCTTTTTCCACTTATTTTTATTATTTCCAACACATATTTATTTACAACTTTTGTTTACAAAAATAATTAACTTTAGGTCAATTTATGTACAAATAAAATATTACAAGTTTTATACAAATATATAGGGAATAGTATTTACAAAATATTTTTGGATTTTTGGATGAAAGACCCTATCCCCCATACTTTATTCCTGATCAATCAGGTCAAGTCTTGAGCTTCTCTCAGGATTCGGGTCGGTCTGCATTTATTACATAAATTCATCCTTCATTTTTCTGTTCTCTTTCTTTCCTTATTTATTCTTTTATTTTTAATACAAAAAGTGTTAAAAATGAATATTTATCAAATGCATGCAAAATGGTAAATTCATGGAATTAGTGGGTATTTACAGGTATTTGACTAAGGAAATAAATCTAAAATAAAAGAATAAAGGTGATGAATCGCGGATTCATCATTCCTATACTTTACCTTTGCTAGTCCCTTAGCAAACAATTATTTGGATAATAAGTGAAAACAAAAATAAAGAAAAGAAAAAGGAAAGAAGTTAGAACAATGTTGACTTTTAAACTTATCTTCATAAAATTATAGTATGGAGCTTTGTCGGACCTTTGGATTATTAGTGTGTTGGAGCCTTAATGGGAAATGGATTAAAAACCTAACAGCCTCTAAGTTTCACAAGACTCCTATTCAGGTCTCCTCAACAGTCATATCAGAACAAGTCTACATACACAAATTCTTATGACTATGAATTCTTACTTGTATGGTGTAAGTGAAATATAACTCCTTATCTCAAAAGTAGCAAATAAACAACCTCTCTCAATAAGGTAACTCTAATCCCCTAGTCTAGCAACTCTTTCCTCGAGGAGCGGGGATATTTCCTTCTAAGTTCAAATACAACCAGCTTAAGAAGAGGGCATGGAGAAGAGAATGGACGGTAACCAGTGTAGCTACCTATCCTTGGATGCTTGACCAGTGTAGCCATGTCATCCACTGCAAGCTCACAAACATTTGACTTTGAAGCTCTTCTTCTTCTTTTTTCACTTATATATACACTCTGACATTTTACTTTTCAATCAGGCATGTCCACTTTTAAAGAATTTACATTTTTTTGAAAAATATATACAAGTTGCAGCACATACATAATGGGTTTTTCCTCTTGAGACAGTAGACTATCCCTCTTACGAAGCATTATTGCAACCCCACAACCTCCTGTCTTTAGACCTCAACATCGCCAAACCAGGTTGAGACGCACTTCCCTCCCTAGAGGAGGACGAGAGGTTCCGTCTAGATGTACTACCCTCGTATGCTACCCCAAGCCAAATGATTCTTCCCCCTCACTACCTCGTCCATGAAGAGCTACGTGCAGAGTGCTTGTCCAAGGTAAGCCACGGTATGAAAGAATCATGCTTGTGTTGTTAAATATTCTACTTAGACTTATCAAGATGACATGTGAACATAGTCTTATGGACTCAAAGAATTAAGTCACTAGCACCTGAAAAGTCTTAACTCCAATTCTTATAAGGTTCCTCTGAAATTAAGTGGATTAAGGTCCAACTAAGCTCCATTCTTCAAATTTATTCCGGACTTAGTTTAAATGTCAATACTATCCTGAAAAATGCACATGCAAATGCAAGAAATATGTACAATGTAAAGAAATAAAATAAAATCTTTTTGTGAAACACTTTTTCAAAATTTGAACTTTTATGGATTTTCGAAAAATAATACATGAAAAAAGAATTTTTTTTGCAAATAGTAATATATACAAGTATATACAATTTTTTTAATAAGGGTTAGGGATGAGATACACATATTTACATAGAAGTGAGTCAAATATTTACAAGAATCAGGTGAAAGGATTTATAACTTGAATATTTATATGGGTATATCCATACAGTTGGATTTTTATTTTATTTTATTTTTATTTATTATTCATTTTTTTTAAATTTTTGTAATGCATATATTCCTCAAATTTATTTGAAAATAATTTTACAAATAATTTTGATAACTATAGTCCAAAATAATTTTTCACAGAATTTTACAATCATTTACAATCATTTTGAAAACAATTTTCGCAAACATTTTCAATAGTATATATAGATTTTCAAAATAAGTTTTCAACCATTTTTCAAAATATTTGCATAATAGTTTTACAAATCATTTTATTTCACACAAAGAAATATTTTTACAAGCCAAAATATTTTTACAAAATTTGAAAATATTTTTCAAACATTTTTCAAATAGTTTTCAAAAGATTTTTCAAATAGATTTTCAAACTACTTTTACATTTTTTTTCAAAATATTTTAACCTGACTTATTAATCAGTGTATATAGAAAGAATTTTGAGGAAATTTCTGCATCTTTTTATTTTTTTTACAAGTATTTATACATATTAAAAATACAAAAGTCGAGTTATGGCTAAATTCATATACAATATATATGACACCTCCCTATACTTAGCTCGAACTATGTCCTCATAGTGATCAAAGAGCTACAAAGAAAGACATAACTCGTGCTAAGTATAGAAAAGTGAAAAGAATACCATATTACAATGACGAATAAAAGAATATAATCAATAGAAGTTGATGATCCCCCTATACTTAGGATCAAGTATTCCTAAGTATAGAAAACTATACATAAGGGAAAATTGAGGAGTAGAATGTATTGGGTTTACCCCCTATACTTAGAGTAAAATATCCATAAGTATTGGCAATAAAACAGAGGTAAAAAGAATCAAAAGAATAATCACAATTCTGACACCCCCTGTACTTAGGGTAAAGTACACCTTAAGTATGTCATAATTATGAGATGGAGATGGGGTGTTTAGACAGAAATAATGAATGATATGGATAGAATGGGATCTAATAACTGTGAACAATGTTGAGGTGCCTCTCAACAAGTGTTGGAGTTTACGCCCCTAGCTGGGCGCAAAGGCTAGGATAATGTTGTATCGAGGTCCAGGACGGTATCTGTGAGGCAAATATCATACTGTCGTTGCAGTCTTAGTGAGGGAACAACAGAAATGGGAAGATATCGGGTAAACAATCAGGAGGGTGTCTGCTATCAGGTAAAGATATGGGAAGATAAAATCGGGCTCTAGTAGCACAAAAGAAATCATCGACTCAAGGTCTAAATGGTGTGAATGGATGGAGCCGAAGAAGTCGAACGTGGAGAAGGAAGGATCTGTCAGGGAATCATCCACTTAATCACAGTCTCTAATAGATAAGGAAAATCATGATCAGGAGTCTCACTAAAAAGGCTGATACCCGATGCATATAATGTAGACAAATCAACGAAATCATCGAATACCTCAAAGATCGGGTCATCCTCGCAAGGGTCATCGAGGTGAGAAAACTCAGATCCATGATCAGAAATATCAGAAGACTCAGTCTCATATTCCGACGGATCGGATGCACTCCCAGAAAGTGAAATTGAGTACACAGGGTCCGTAGCATCCTCCCGCAGATAACCCTTGGGGAGTAATGTTGAATCATCAGTGAACTGGGGATCTATGATGTCAAATATAAGTCCTCCAAAAACGTATCCTCATCAAATGGGAGGATGCAAGGCTCAAATATGGGACTATCAAAGTCTGTCAAATCAAAAATCAATCCCTCATCAAGCTCTCTATGCTGAGATGGATTCAAATGTGTATCTGAATCTGAGAAGATCTTCTGAAGAAAGGATATTGAATCAACTGGACATGAACACTGAAATGACTTAAAGGATGGCTGAAATGTGGGATCCTCCTCTATTTCTTGGGATGCTAACAAATCAAGAATCCAAGCATCATCGACGTGAAAGTGTGGGATTGGCTCAAAATCTGATTGCAAAATTAATGGGAACTCGATCAATGTCCGACTCTGGGAACTCACAGTGGTAGTCAACACATACCTCACATGAAAAGTAGTAGCATCCATATCATCTGATTGGTGTATGCTGTCTAAATCAGCATAATGTGTCACACACTCATTTGGTGTCATTTCTCCCTCGTGTGTTGTCCCACATAAACCATCCCGTGTATATGGAATGTCTGAATGTGTACCTAAGATGGTCTCAAATAAATCTAGGTCGGGACTGTGATGTGAACCACCACACGAGGTTATGACCAATGCAATCTGTTCAGCGGTCATTGATGATCCCCATTCATCACTCTTTATTCTTTTATTTTAGCTAGATAATTTGGCAAAACACCATGTATATGATTGTAAATACAATAAGTTACCAAAAGGCACGCATTTGTTAATATTCAATAATTAGCATGTATTTGTGCGAAAATAAAAGAATAAAGAAATAAAAGAAAAAGAAGGAGATATTTAGAATAAATATCGAGTGACCTGAACCCAAGAGAGGGCCCAACATGGGCCTGATCGCCAAATAAAATAAGTAGAGAGAGATAGGGCCACTCATCCATGTACATATCCCTTATATGTATATATATGTACATAAATAATTTATTTTCCCAAAAATAAAAACAAAAATGTGTTTCTATTATCTTGTATATATTAAAAACAAAATAAAAATCAGAAAAATAAAATTAAAATAAAAACAAAATAAATTCTCTCTCTCCACATTGCACATACCTTTTATATATGTATCTATTCCTATTTATTTAATGCTTGTAAATAATCAATAAAAATATAATAAAAATTATTTTATACTCCAAATTTTATGTTGTAAATAAATAAAATATGAAATTAGGGGTATCTGTACAAAAATAAACAAAATAAAAATTAAAATAAAAATAAATAAGTATTATATATCTAATATTATATAATGTATATAACGTAATTTATTTTTCAAAAAAATAAATGAAAATCACTAAAAAATAGTTTGAAAATAAATAAACATTTTTCATGTTGAAAATATTTTTAAATAAAATCATTTTTGATTTTAGATGATTTTACAAATAATTTTGACTATCGATTTTTCTGATTGGTCCACGGGGGACTGTTGACCTCGGTCAACTGCCCCTGGACCGGTTTGCTACGCGGATATGGTTTTTCGCCCGTTTTCTCAAAATTTTCCTAACTTGATCCGTTCACCACTCCTCTCGATTCGACGCTCCGATTATTCATGAAGGATCCATGACCCTCTACGCCGATTCCCTTAGGTGTCCATTCCTCGATCCACATGCTTTCGCTCCCATCTTCTCGGACCTCACAAGGTATATAGCCACATGGAGCTGCATTTTCTTTCATATCTTTGTCCATCGCCTTCGATGCTTGGGACCTCCATTCTTCTTCCTTGAGTGACAACAAGAGAGGGAGAGTGTTGCAGCGAGGAATTGAGGCTTCTAGCCTCAGTTCCGGCAAGCTCTTTGCCGTGCTCCACCACCGACGAGCCCGAGCCTCTGGACGCGTCATTCCATCGAGACGACGATCCCCGAAGATCCGTAACCTTTAGCACAGACGCCAACAGCCATCAGGTACCCTCGATGGCCTCTAGTTCTCCTTAGATTCCAAGTTTTAGATTCCGGCCAGCAAGCTTTCATCGGATCGTTCACCATACTTCGACCACCCATTCGTTCGTCCGACCATCCCTTCACCTCCGCCAGACCTCGTTCCACCTTATGTTCCCCTCCGTTCCCCCTAATTCGCCCAGGAATAGGGTTCACGCTCTCCTCCACCGTCGCCTCGCCAGAGAGCCCCGCTCCGCCTCAACCTTCCACGCATTTCGCCCGTAACCGGGTCGAGGCAATTTGCCCTCGACCCAACAGTCTTCTTGTGCAGGTTTGAATGCCAGAGGGCCTCATCTGGAGGTCCAAGCATCCAAGCACAACTGCTCCAGGTCTTTAGCGTCGCTGCGGTCTTCCAGGACCTCCCAACCTCATCTGAGCCCATCAGTAGCTGCGGACGGCCTCGAGCTCCATTTCCCCTATTAGAGCAGCATCGAAGGACCTCCCAGTCACTTGTATCGGCCGGTCAAATTTCGTCGGTGGTGAGTTCTTCGTCACTCATCCAGGTTCCTCCTCCGCCGTCAGATCGAGCCCCCGCACCAGTTCTAATCAATGTCGTTCGCTTCTGGGGAGCTCTCATCTGCTGGATCTATCTGAGGATCAGATTTCATTCGCTCATCGTCGAAGGGGTATCGCTCGCTCTCAGCCGTTCGAAGTGAAGACCCCTCGACCGTCGGATCTATAATAAAGGGTAATTTACACTTAGGCCCTCACATTTTTGGCATTTCAGTTTAGTCCTATAAATATATGTTAGCCATTGTTTTTATTTTGGACAATTTGCACTTAGGACCTCATATTTATTTTATTTGCAATTTAGTCCCTCTGAGTGTAGTTCACGTGGTCTGGCACGTGTTTTGTGGTTTATTTGCATGTTCTTCTGTGGGGTTTACTGCTGTTACTGATTGAAAGAATTACATTTATACCCTTGTTTGTGTGTTTCATGTGCCAACCTCGTGCGATCTGGGATATTTTGCATGTTTGGCCCCATACTTTTTACGTATGTTACTGCTTGGCCCCTGGAACTTACTTTCTTTACATTTAGGTCCATGTGTGCTGCTTGTCTTTGATTGGTTGAAATAAATATCAAATCACCTCCAAACTTCATGAAATTTGGATACATGGCTCCTGCCATTTGTAAAAATTTCAATGAATTTTTGGATTTGTTTTGTTTTGTTTCATATTTTTAAAAATTCAAAAACAAAAAATTTTGCTTCTGTTCAGATTTAAAGTTCAACTAAAAATATAAAAAACCCTCTAAAAAACCCAAAAAAATTATTGTGCATTTTTTATTGTGTTTTTGCTAAAATTCAATTTTCATCACATTTGGACTTATAAAAACCCTAAAATTGAAAACACAGAAAAACTTAGAAAAATCATTAAAAATTCTTAAAAAAATAAAAAAAATGTAATTTCAGTTTCTATAGTTAGTCTTTTATTTCTAATTTCTCATAAAATTGTTGCTTGAATTTTATAGGCTATTTAGATATTTTTGAATAGCCTTTAGATTCTAGCTGCACAGTAGCTTGTATTTTTCACATTATTTCATTTTTATAAAATCAATTAAAAATCAGAAAAAATTCAAGAAAAATGCCAAAAACATCTGAATATATTTAAAATCCAAAAATATTTTTATTTGAATTTTCTGAGTGATTTTGAGATAGTTAATAATTGTTTGATTGCGATTTTCTTAGCATTTTCAGCCTTTTTCCTAATATTAAAATAAAAAAAATTAAAAACTTATAAATCCACCAAAAATCCATATTTTTGAATCCCGACTACTTCGTAGGATTTCCAATCCGTGCTCCTTGTGTTCGACCCTGGTAGCTATACCAGGTAAAATAAAATAGCGAGACCGCTATTCGTTTTATTTGCTTGATTTATATTTGGTGGTCTTGATCTTTTCTTGATTGACTTAGCCTCGCGGTTCGGGTCGCAACGACCCTGATTTACTCCTTAACCCAAATTACTGAGGCGTGTCATCAGTCATCCCCCTCATGGCAATCTGCAGAAGGTCAGTCATCAAAAATCCATGATGCGTAAATCGCCTCAAAAGATCAGGTATCCTCAACCATGAATCTCTCAATGGTTCCTGGGGGTCAACTGAAAAATACGAATACAAGACCACATCAAATATGCTCTACGCTGGGGATAAAATCTATACAAGAACAATGATCGTAAATCTCCCCACGTAGCAATTTTCCTCTCCAACTCTTTATGCCATCTCAAAGCTCTAGTCTGAAGTGAGAAAGGGAATGCCATCAACATCAGATCCTCAGAGGTGATATCAAGGTATGCTCGTGATCCACAAAAATCCTCAAACTCACATATATTAATGTAAGGCTCCTCATGCACCCCCTTGAAAATTTTGGCAGTAGATTAATGAACTCTAAATCCAAAATGAAGGGAATCAATGTAGAAGCGGAGTGCGCTTCTTGATCGGTGTACTCATCCATCATCCCAGGATAAAAGTCGTCTGAAATTCGCAGCTGCCCCCTCTCATCATTCATGGAGTGCATTGTCATCTCAACAAGGTGATCACCTGTGTCTTGTATCTGGTCAATCTGAACTCTTCGAGCGTCACTCACATCATGTACCGAAAAAGAAGGTGGGAATGGGGAGGGAGAAGATGGGATGTCGGTCAGAGTTCCGACCTCCCAAGAGAGTGGACGGGAATGATGTGAATGAAATGAAGAAGCCGTAAAATCCGGCTGGAATGGAGTATAACGCATCATGAAGAGAGGAAAATGAAGGAGGGACAGTGGGATAGAAATAGAGTGAAGGAGATAAAAGGTGACTGTTAATGATCTAGGGTAGATTAATGTAACCAACTCACACCAAAGACATCCAAATGCAAAGCAAACCCTCAGTTTACCAACTCAACACAAATCTGACCATGAGAATTCGGTCTCTATCTTTTCAATTTTAAGAGTTTAGGTGATCATACAAAAGTTTCAAACACTTAGGAGGCTTGAATATGATTTGGGCACTACTCCTTAGTGTGTACGCGAGTAATTAAAAGCACAAACAATGAGGGTGTTGCTCTCCCAAAACAATGAGAAATCAATTACGTTTAATTTTAAGGATCAAGTTCAATTAGCAGTCCTAATTTTTTAAATGTTTGGTTTTCACTTTTTTTGGATTTTTTTTCAAAAATAACACCGAACGAGCTTTTTGTTTCCTCTTTGATTAATTTGAGTCCATAAAAATTGGGGGAGGAAGTCAAAAAGCTGATACACGGTCAAACACAATGATGCATGCATGGATAGAAATACGTACCTTGCTCCAGCACTCTACATGCAGTATGATCCGTGCATAAATTAAATACAGAAAGTCAACTAACTATATGATGTACGAGGAAATCGTCCTTAGACGAGCAACTTCTATTGATCGTGAAGAACAATAGTTAGCTAATCGAATCGAGTCCAGAGTCCGATCTTGAGAGTCACTCGGTGCATGCCACAACAGGTCCTGCTAGCGCTGTATATGACTCCTCACGGTGTGTGGTCTCAAATTCAATTAAGTCAACTTTTTCAATTAATTTTTAGCCAGGTCCAATTACGTTCTATAGGAACAGATAATCAATTAGGTGTTGGGCCTTAGCTAATTACGTCACAATCAACAGAAAATCCTACATCTATGGGCCCACGAAAATCAAATAGAAAGTTATGGCGGTGAAATCAAAAATGTGGAAAGCAGCGGTGAGGTCCCCCTAGTGCACCGGCACTTGGCGAAACAGATCCCAAATACTGTCCAAGTCCACAAAAGTCTAGGTTGAAATTATTACAACACAAATAATTGTTCTCTACAATAAAATAAATGTCTTCTTCTCATCCCTGCTCTTTCTCCTATGCGGGTCCTCCAAAAAGAAACTCCAAGTCGTCCTCCAAGTATTTCCTCGCACAAAAATCCAATGAGAGATGGCCAGAAAACAATTATAATATAGAGAGACAACTAGAACAAAACTGAAAAATGACTACAAAGCCGTGCTCCCGGCAACGATGCCGTTCTGATGACATGCTTAACAAATCATGTTAAGTATGAAATAAACAAGGGTCGTTGTGACCCGATTCACCAAGCGCGGTCAACGGAAAAAAATATTTTAACCACTTAAGAGAAAAATCAAATGTAATTAAGCGATTTCGCTATTCAATTTACCTGGTATAGTGACCAGGGCCAAACACAAGGAGCACGATTTAAAAACTATATAGTCATATTTCCAAGATAATTTTTAGTGGTTTTTAATTTTTTTTTTATTTTTATAATTTCAAATAAGATTCTTCTAAAAGTTTCTACAAATTTTTAAAGATTTTTAGTTTTTCACACATTTTTGGAATTTTATAAATGATCAATGGATGAAAATTGGAAAGAAATTAAAAGACAATAAAATACACGTACAATAATTATTTTGGAATTTTTAAGCAAATTTTCGATTTTTTTATGATTTTTCTAATTTCGGGCAAGTAAAAAGATACTTTTTTTATTTTTTAAATATCAAATGACAAGAAAATGCAATGAAAATTTATACAATGAGGAACATTTCAGCATGAGTATACACCAATTTTTACAGAATTTTTAGAGCAATAGAAAAATTTAATCAATAAAAAAGCATATAATTGAAGGTCTAGAATTTATAGGGATTGAAACGCAATTATTCGAAAAGTTTTTGCAGAAAATGTAACAATATACTTGCAGGAGAAAAAAGTGAAATTTACCCAATAACACGTGCCACGTATGTGATCTTCTGGAGCACATGGATCTCTTTGTAATATGAAAAACTCTCGAGGGCATGAAGATAAGTTTTCCAGAGTTTATTTATTGCCCTAGGGTTCTTTTGTTCCCTGTTTTGTTTCTTCAACAATGGGGCAGGTGTACACCCGCCGCCGCCACTGGGGGAGATCGTCTGGAAGGTGGAGCGGCAATGCGGGCTGGATTGGAGGCGATCTGTAGCACGGACGACGGCAGGGGCTCGCGCCACACGTTGGACGGTGCAGCAGGATACGACAAGAGAGCCGCGGGCGGTAGGTGCATCGGTCGACGCGTAACGTAGAGCTGTAGAGGTCGGCAGTTCCTGATGGGATGTGATAGGCACGACAGAGGTTGATCGGGATAGGCTCAACGCAGGAGGGGACACACACTGGAGCACAGCTTCTGGAGCACAGGGGGCGTGGTCGTGGAGCCGCGACGGCCCCGACAGTGAGGGCACATCCTGGTGGTCGCGAGCGTTTTTTTGTTTTATTTTTTCTATAAATAGGAATAATAAAAGATATATATATATATATTGTAATGTAAAAAGAGACAGAAAAAGATTTTTTTATTTTTTTAATTTTTCCTACAAAACAAATGTTAAATAGAGAAACAACTATATATTTTTATTTTTTTATTTATAAACAAAATAGGATACGTGAATGGTTGTGGATCCTGATGAGACGAAAGATGGATCCGTATCTCTGTCCACCGTGCATAGTCGGAGGTGTGTG
This sequence comes from Ottelia alismoides, assembly GCA_037367405.1. NCBI lineage: Eukaryota > Viridiplantae > Streptophyta > Magnoliopsida > Alismatales > Hydrocharitaceae > Ottelia > Ottelia alismoides. The sequence continues at coordinate 322,964 of JAZKJV010002554.1, read as the reverse complement.
GTTGCGTGAGATAGAATGGAAACGAAGAGACACAAAAATGAGATGGAAAATCGGTGTTGGATTGGAAATGCGTGGTGGGAATTTTTGGGATTTTTAAGGATCTAAAAAAATAATCACCATATTTAAGAAAAAATTAAAACTTTGATTTATATAGGAGAAAGATAGGAAAGAAAATTGGATCTCACCTCAGGATCGGATACGTTGTGATGGCCTCGAAGAAGGCCGACGCGCTGTCATCGGAAGGCTCGGAGGCTAGGCACCCATCTTCAACAAGATGGCTCTCGGAGATCGGGCTCCTCTCCATCAAAGATCGATCAAGAATGAATGAGGGAGGGAGGAGCCGATAAAAAGAGAAGAAAAATAAAAAAGGAAGGTATATAGACTTAAGGAATTAAATAAATTAAATAATTAATTTATAGAAATTAATTAGTCACCTTAATGGTGGCTATTAAAGGTATGGAATCATATCTTATATACAAGGTAGGTTTTTTAAATTAAATAATGAATTAAATAATTAAATCTAAATATAAATTTTGTAATTAAATTAATTAATTAATGTTAGATATTTATTTTTGGTGATTTTTAAATAAGAAAATTAGTTGTATACAAATATTATGTACATACAATATACACATGTACAAATAAGGAAATAATTTTTAAATAATATTTTTTAAAAAATATTATTTATATTTATTATTATATTTTTAATGAATATAATATTTACAATTATGTACATTATGTATAAAAGATAAATATGAATTAAAGATACAAATATGTAAGTGGTAAAACTGCACAAAACACCCTAGAAAATCGATTTTTTAACCGTAACTCCAAAAATTATGAAATCACTACCATTTGAAAGATAATTTAATTCATAGTATAATGGAAGTGAGTTTGTTCAATTTGAGTTCGTATGGAGTCGGAATTGGTATTTCAATTATCGTTTTGCGGTTTTTTCTGAATATGATTATTTGTATTATGTACATTATTTTACTTTACAATTATTTTTATTATTTACAACACATTTTTATTTACAACTTTTGTTTACAAAAATAATTAATTTGAGGTCAATTTATGTACAAATAAAATAGTACAAGTTTTATACAAATATATAGGGAAGAGTATTTACAAAATATTTTTGGATTTTTGAATGAAAGATCCTATCCCCTCCTACTTTATTCTTGGTCAATCAGGTCAAGTCTTGACATTCTCTTGGGGTTTGGGTCAATCTGCATTTATTCCATAAATTCATTCTTCATTTTTCTTTTCTTTTTCTTTCCTTCTTTATTCTTTTATTTTAAATACAAAAAATGTTACAAATGCATATTTAACAAATGCCGTAAAATGGTAAATTCATGGAATTAGTGGGTATTTATAGGTATTTGACTAAGGAAATGAAGCTAAAATAAAAGAATAAAGGTGATGAATCGTGGATTCATAATTACACAATTACGATTGGCAGGTTATAAGGAGTAGAGTTGATATGCTAATAGGAGTAGTCTTTCCCCAATCATGTGGCATCCATGGACAAGTCGATTGCCACATTTATTTCTATGCATTAAATATTGAGAGATGATTCATTAGAGCTCACTAACACTCAAAATATGAAGGATGCTGCATAAACCGAATGCAACTATGATTAGCTTGCCATCTCATGTTCATCACAATTTCCCTACAATAATATAATATCCTGATTCATAGTTCTAGAGGAAGGTAACAACGGAATTTATTTAGAAACATTTGATTTCATGTCAGTATTAGAACTCATCGCATTCTAGACATTACATCTTATACTTGTATTCTCCATGCTAAATGATGTGGTGATTCAGATAAACATCAATATGCTCCTCTAGTAGACCTAGCTTATTCATCATAATGTTGGTCTTGTAGAAAATTTCAGGTAGTCGATTCTCCTTTACCAACTTGATTAACTTAAGCATGACATAAAAAACATACTTCATATCATATTAATTTCTCATTACCAACAATTCTGTAATTACAGATAATTGTGAGGTCTTACAACTAGGTTATAATGGCTACTTAGCCTCATGTAAAAGATCATAAAAAATGCTTGAATTTCATCACAATCATTTTCTTTGTATACTAAGCGATATTAGGATCAACCACATCTATAACCATCAAGATAATTATATTTTTAGGACTACTAGATGGTTTGCAGGTGGAGACTGCTTCTCGCTATGAGAGAATTGGGTTGTCTATCCTTCAACAAACATTATTCTACAAAAGTGCTCTGCAACAATTTTTTGAAATTCGTTCTTCATCAAATCACACTCTATGCATGGACAAATGATTTTTCCATCTAGGTGTTTACAAGGATTTCATCTATCCCTTAACAAGCTAAACCAAAATCTCTGTAGTGACCAAATCCTCAATCAAACAACAATTAACCTATGATGTAGTGAGTTAAAATTTATTTTATTTGAATGTACAAAATATGCATTTAGTACAAGTAGGTAGAGTTGTCGAACCACACATAGCAAATGGTAGGGTAGTTAATTATTAAAAAATATTTTTATTAATAATAAATATTTTTGCATATTTTCTCTTATTTTATGTAGAGTTTTAATTATATTTAAATTTATGAATTTTTACTTGTTGTTATATTTTATATTAATTTTAGTTTTAGTTTTAATTTTATTTTAAATTTATGTAGTTTTACATTTTAAAATAATATATATAATTATATATGATAATATAGATATTATATATATAAGTGATACATATTATATAATGTTAATATAGATTCATATGATTATACATAGGTCAAAGATATTCAAAATATAGAAAATATGTTTTTATATTTTTCTCTATTTTTGGTAATTTAATAAAAAGTTCCTATTTTAAATGGATTTTTAAAGTGATTGAATATACAAAATAGTGAATAAAATAAATATATGATATTGTTTCGAGTTTAATAAATTTGTATAAGTCCAAATTAAATTAAAACTATTTTTAGTAAATAATATCAACAAATTAGAAATAAATAGTAATATTTTTGGATTTTTATTTAATTTTTTTGCTAATTTTTATAATATTGTTAGGATTTTATCATTTTTATATTTTATATTTTGTATTTTTTAGCGATTTTTGGATATGTGCTAGAATATATAAAAACATAGATAATATATTTTTGGAATTTTTGGAGAGGGTTTTATAATTTTTATGGGTTTTTATATTTAGACAGTGAATAAATGTGTGTTTTTGGATTTTTTAGAAAATAGTAAAATTAATTAAAATGCCAAGTTTATGTGAGATTAAGCATGGTTACATGCATCTATATTAATTTTCCTATAATTGTTAGAGTAATATGTATAACATATAAGAAATAAAAAAATACCACAATTTTAAGGACCTATTTGTAATTAAAAAATATAAAATTTATTTAATGGTATGTCCATAAACTACATGGGTACTCTTATAAATATTACAATGCCTTGCATATATCTATACGTGAGGCGGGAGGACTAAAATGCAATATATGTAAAGTATAGGGTACTCTTAGCAAAATATCATAAAACTATTACATATAATATTATATTTACAATACTGGATATTAAATACAAAAGTGGAGAGGTTCGATTGAAGTTTACCCACTAATGCATGCAGATGAATGGTTAGATGCACTCCACTTATTAGATGAACGACCCGGATTAGATATAGGTTCGCTTCATTCGATAGCTGAGATCAGAACCGTGGTAGATATGATGGCTGACGTTCTTCACAATCGGATGGTCAAGATCAAAACTGGGGGACACTCTCCATCGAACGGTTGCAACTTCGCTGGAAGAACATGGATGAACTCACGCGTGTGGCTCCTTTGTTTCTCGATTCTTCATCCTTGAGCCACCATGCAAGCACCCAAAGGGTGCAATAGGTTCCTGGAGCTCTTCTGCACCTGCCGAGACACTCAAATGGGCTTGTGCTTCGCTGAAAGATGCCTAGAGATTTTTACTATTCTGGGTCCTTGAGGCTAAGGTCCATCACCCAAATACTCCATAGATGGGGTTCTTTCACATAGCACATTGCACCCAAAACTTCCGCAGCTCGAAGATGATCAGCTTTGACCAATTGTTAGGTGGAACTGTGGGATGATGATGTGGACTGATTGACCTCTGATAATGGTGGTGGAGGGAGGTCGAAGAGATTTACCCTTGGAGGATTGAGATGTCACATGTGGATGAGATATAGAAAATGAAGTGGAAGGATATGGGGCAATCAATGTGTCGGCACCGTGGATAGACAATGATGGACAGAGGGACGAAGCCTAGTGCTTCGACGTGCTTAATTTTTTAGGATTTTGGTTAATCAAGATGGACTTAAATGAAACTAAGCTAAATATTATGCTAATAAATAAAAAGCAAAACTAACTAGCTAGATAAGAAAGTGGCTCATCTACCAGAATGTCCGAGAGCAAAGGGTCGTCGGAGGTATATCCGGCTATGGCGAATCTCTCTCTTCCTCCCTTCTCCTCACCGTGAATCAAAGAGAGCCTCCTCCTGTCATAAGGGGCAACCTCCAGCGAATGATCCTTGGGGTTACGAGTGGATAAAGATCGATTAAAACCAGATTGAAAGGCTAGATGTACTTATTTATAACAGAACAAGGAGGCATCCAAACTCTAATTTTTTTATCAAATCGTTACATAACCTGATGATCTAGGCTTATCATGTGATGGAGGTTGAGTATTTACAGATCTTTTATTAAGAAATCGGGAGTCTGTGTCGAGCACCAAAATTCGGAGAAGGAAAGTAGTTGAACTTTTGATAGTCACCACCCCCTAGTAAAGTACAATTGTCTAGGGGTAGATGAAGGAGCGCACTCGATTGGCCCACCTCAGTCGCAACAAGACAAATGGAAAAATGGAATTAATTTAAAAGGAATAGAAAATGATTTTATTTATAAAAAGTTTAAAAAAAGTTTATAATTTTACAAACTTTTTTATGTGATTTTTATTTATTTATATAAAATAATTTATTATATGTTGATTTCTACAAGTATAAATATAGGTATATCCACCTATGTTTACATATTATATTTTTATTTTATATTTTATAATATTGATTATCTTATGTATATATTTTATATATTTATTATATTTTTAAATACATATTTTCATATTTTTGGTTTATTTTTATGATTTTATTATATGCATAAATAATTGTGTATATTTATTATAGGTATAATATATTTATATATTATAATGTATTATTTATTTTAAGTATATTTTAATATTTTTTTGTGTTTGTATTTTTAATATATTTTAAATAATATATACAACTATTGAAAATATAAAGAGAGTAAAAATATAAAAAATAAAATATATGAATATTATATACAATACACAGAGTAATAATACCTCATAAAGTCAACTTTTGTATCTTAAATACATTTTTAGTGCCATCACATTCATTGGATAGATAATTTAATTATAAATATAGAGGTGAGTATGGTTCGATTTGAATTTATACAGAGAAGACATTGATATTGAAGTTTGATTTACGGCTTTTCGTCTGTGTGTACAAGTGGCAATGTGCATTATTTTTATTGGTTATTATTATTATTATTATTATTATTATTTTCTATTTATTATTATGTACAAGTTTCATGTGAACATTTTGTTATTTGACATGTGTAATGTGAAGAGTAAAAGAGTGTAAAAATGGTTATTTCCATTGTGTGAAAATAGGGTTTTATTCACATTATTTGGCCCTTATCTCCCCTGATTTATTCCTGATCGACTATGTCAATATTGAATTGGTCTCGAGGTTTAGGATCATCCAGTATCTTTGATACTTTATTTATTTTTCATCTTGTTTTTTCTTTATTGTGTAATTTTTGGATTTAAATAAATAATTAATTAATTACATGATATTTACATATGAATATTGATTGTTGATTTGTATAAATTAGTGATATCCATGTGTTTTACTAGAGATTTAAAGATAAAATAGAAGAATAAAGGTAAATGAGTGGCTATTCATCACTAGGTCAACAACCCCTCCCTGAGTGTATACGAAATTGAGGAACCCTTCAACACCATGTAGAAATCGCACACAAACCGAACCATTCACATCCAATCGATCATAGATCCAAGACGTGTAGCATCCATCATTAAACTTACAATAAGAACATTGTATTTGGTTATTTGAGTCTTTCCTCATCAATACTTATAGTGGGAACACTATTACTTAGGTCCCTCGCCACTAACTGCAATCCAAACCACGACTTCTACCTCTCCATTCTCTCCCCCACATACCCCCACCCACCCTCGAATGCTTTTGGATATTCAACATAGTTCCATATGTTTGTTGGGTCGCTCTCTACTACTTTCCTTCAAAAACAACATCGTCAATTGTATCCTTATAAGCATCCACACCCAAACCTAGTAACCACCACCATTCTCTCCCTCACATACCCCCTATCCACCCTCGAACTCTTCCAGATATTCAACATAGTTTCTATTTTTCTCTTGAGTAACTCCCTACTATTTGCAATCTAAATCATGACCACCACCTAGAACTTTTTGTACATCCCATACCTAAACCCGCCACCACCTCCAATACCTTCCTACATACCCCCTACCCATCCTTAGACGTTGGTGGATATTAGCTAGAGTTTCGTCTGATCATTGGTTTCCTCCACACTATGTAGTCCAAACCATGACCACTATTTGGACCTTCACGACCATCTTGCACCAAAATCTTACCACCACTTCTATTCCCTCTCCACATGCCCACTACGCCCATCTTCGAACACATCCATATATTCGATAGAGTTACTACTGTTTGTTGGGTAACTCCCACTACCTACCCCCAAATCATGACCATCACATGAACCTTTTTAACCATTTACAAGCCCTACCACCACCTCTATTCCCTCATCACATATCCCTTACACCACCTTTTAGCTCTTCCAGATATTTAATAGAATTTCCATTGTCTCATTGTTAATCCATTTAGAGACATATTCCTGAAATTGAAAGATGATAAACAATATTGAAATAAAAAAATAAAATATGTATCAACTTCTTTATGATGTACGATTGCAAGATTTTAGAGCACTTTGAATTTATTTTTTTCATCGCAAATTATTAGTTAATTACTTTTATTGTGCATTTCCTAAAAGATGTATTGGCGAGCGACAACACCGGAATGTGACAATACTTGAACATTTTAGTTTTTATGTTTCAAATATTATTCTAACCTAGTCTACCCATACTCAGTACATGGATATATGAAGAGTCACATTGTGCCGTGAGGGGCATTTCCTAACTTATAAAAGCTACGATCCTATAAAAAACATAACACATGAGGGGGCATCATAATCCCAAAATATGTCGTATATGCCACCAAGTGTATAAGGCTAATGTTTTACACAATGTAAATGGACGTATATGTGTGAATGGGGTTTTATGTGATTTCATGCAATACACTTATATGCATTCTACATATCGAGCATATTTAACAAATATTTATCATAATAGGATAAATATAGTTATATCACACTCAAAATATGACAACATTCACATTTGGATTTGAAACTTTTACACTTACCTAGCATATGTGCAATTAAATTTACACATCTTCTTATCACACTATCAAAAAAAATTATATCTATTATTCCCATGCACATAAATACAAACATACACACATACTCTAAATCATTTAAATATAACATTCACCCTACCTATCTAGGAAATAAACCACAAATGAAATAAATAATTTGTCATTAAATTCTATTGTCGCATTCACATTAAACAAAATTACTTTCAATTAGCATATTCGTCTATTAACATAATACAACGTAATACTATATCACAATTCAAATGCAAATCATTGCATACTAAAAGTTTTGGAAATAATAGAGATTGATTTATACCTTATGAGTGAAGAGGTTAGGATTGGATATCTTTAGCGTACCAACCTAAAAAAAATGCATGGTAATAAAAAGTACAGGTTTGATCTTAGATTATAAGGTTGGTGGTGGATGAGTTCAAGAAGAAGGGGTGGTGGTGGTGATGGTGTGATGATGGTTGCCAATCCACAGAATCAGCCCTTTAAAACAGTGTTTTTAACACTTGATAAATGTCGTAGCAGTCGGGCCAATTCAGGTTCATCAAAGAGACCATCTCATTGATATATATCAAATAAGAATGCGATGGTCGTTAATTTTTATTTTACTTGGCAAGAAACCAAGGTCGAACTCAGGGACACGTGCTTCTCTCATATTAATCGGATTTCTATTTATTTAACTAAGTGTTGAATGAGAAACAATACAGGTCAAATTATGCATGAAGTGAGACACCACAATGCATTAAAAATAAATGCATTTTTTTATAAATTTTTATCATGCTAATAAATTCAGAGGAATGCAATGCAAATATGCCCTGAACAATAATTACTTGAGCCATACAATATGCGAGTCAAACAAAATCAATTACTTAAGCACTTTTTCATTTATACAACAGATAGGCAGGAGAAACGAAGAAATCATGACACTTAGTTACTAAAATAATACACTACTGATCATAGTATCAAATCTCAAATCGAAGCATGCCATAATAAAGATGATGAGAAGAGCATCAAAATGAAACTGAAATCAACTCGATTGGAGCTACGTAGCTCAAGATATGCAACAATGAAGATAAGGGCATAAGTGAAAAGAAATATGAAAAGATACCTACAAAAAGGTCCCTGGGAGGGACTAAAATGCAATAATAATAAAGTACGGGGCCTTCCCTGTAAATAATCCATATGCGCGGGGACCTTTTTTATAAATTTGAAGAACTTCGTGGGCGTCTCTGCAAATTTCCCAGAATAGCACGTGTGAAGCACGTGCTATCCAGGCTTGGTGTTAGGCTCGGCAGAGGTTCGGCAGCTTCGGCTTGGCTCGTGCTATCCGAACCTCTAGGCTTGGTGGCGATCAGGCTCGGCGTGGTCTCTGGGTGTGCCACGTGTATCAGGACCTGGATGCAATTTGTGGAAGGTGCGAGGGCGCCGATGCAAAAAGCCCAGACCCCACGTGCGGGTGGCACGTGAGCTCAAGCTCGGGCGGGGGCGAGGGTCGGCGCTGCTTCGGTAGCAGGTGGCTCGGGCCACGTGGTGGCTCGAGGTTGACTCAGGCGAGGTTCGGTCCCACCGAGCCTCCACGCTCCGGGACGGTCGATGTGGCCCCTCCAGGGCCGTTGGATCCCCGCCGTGGAGCGAGATCCAACGGTAGCTGCTTCGTCTTCTCCTCCGTAGGGTGGCGGCGCAATTGGAGCTCCAGCGTGAGGCCTGGAGCTCCGCCGCGCCTTGCCGTGCTCGGTGAAGCTCGTGGAAGATTGCTGAAGGTCAGGCGATGAAGGTCTGAGGTCGGAGAAGACGCGGGAGCACCTGGAATGCTCGATCGTCACTTGGTCGCCGGAGGCGGAGCTCTAGAACTCAGCTCCGCCCGAAGTCCGGCCAATGACGTTGGTAGACCTGCACGAAGTGGTTAGCGGTGTGTGCGTGCGAGCTGAGGTGCGCGACGGGCCTAAGGGGGCGGAGAAGTGGAGCCCTTTTGTGTGTTCTCCTCCGCCTCCGGCGGAGGAGAATGCCTGGGAGGATAGGGGTCGTGATGGAGGAGGGTGGTGATCGGAAGAGTCGGCGAGGAAGATGGATTGATGGCGAAGCTAAATGGGTGGTCAGTGGAGCGGGGTAGATTGTATAGAGGCTTAGAACATTAGGCACAATCAACAGAAAAAACAAGAGGAGATCAGAGGGCTTACCTGGCCGAAGATGGAGGTCGTGGCCTGGGCTGGGCATCGGAGAAGACGCCCGGGTCGTCGCACATACTGGCCGGCCGTGCCAGCGAGCTCGCCGGAATTCCCTGCTACTTTCCGGTCTATCCAAAGGTCTTCTTTTAATATGTTTTTTCTTAAAGACTAAGGTATTCAAAGTGAGAGAGTAATCCAGGCAGTATTTGAGGTCTTTCTTATTGCTTCCTCCATCCAGAAGTCACGCTTCGCTTCGGATCTCGACTCTGTTACATCCTGAGGCTCTGTCCGCAAGGGGATAGTACCTTGCCCCTAAAAGCTGCGGGGCTCTAGGCCACCGCAACGCCGCCTAGAGGTCGGCGGGTCTCATCGGAGAAGAAGGTCGTCATCGCTCGATCCGAGCTCCTCCCCCTGTCACGGGGAGGAGCTAGAGGGCTGGGCCTCTGCCCCTTTGTCGATGGACAAAGTGATCGGAGGAGGGGGACGGTGTATTTAAAGGGCGAAGTCGGCGGTGCTGATGAGTGGTGTCGTGGGTTTAGAGGGAGTTGTGGGTCGTCTGGAAGGTGGTTGAGGGTAGTGGAGATATGCGCGGAGGAGGTGGATGACTGGGCAAGACCTAGAGGCGGTTGGCGAAAGGAGAGGAGGTCAGATGAGGCAGCTAAAATTAGAAAGGTGGAGGAGGTCTGTGAGGCGCGGGGCTGAGGCGGAGGATGCGGGAGGAGGAAGACGAAGCCTCGGTCGTTGGATCTTGCGATCCAACGGCTGAGAGAAGGGCGCGGAGCGACGATTGAGATAAGATCGGGGGCGGAGCGATCGAAGGGCTGCACTCACGCCACGTGTCGAGCTACGGGCTCGACGCTTAAGGACAGCTCAGATGGAAAGCTAAGGCCGATCGAGCGGATGAGAAGCGTCAGAGGAATGGGCGGCTGAGAACAAAGAATCGAGGGCATGATCGGAGGGCTGAGGAGCGTCCAAGGAAGCAGCGGCCAAGATCGAAGGTTTAAACAACGGATCGAGTGGCTCACAACATGCCACGTGGCGTAAGGAGGGATGAGCGCGGACGGATGGTGCAGATTGAAGGCGGGAGATGATCTGATGGCTAGGGATTGAGGCGCAATAGGAGAAGGCAGAGCAGTTGGATCAAGTAAAGATCCAACGGCCCAGATCAAGGGCGGATGATACAAGAGGGGCAGGGCCACGTGGCGCGCCCAGATTGGGCCACGTGGCCCAATCAGATTATTCAGATGGAATTTTTGATTTTTGAAGGCTATAATGGCCGAATATGAGAAAACTCAAAACATGAAAGTTGTAGATCTTGACGAGATCTACAAGTTTCATGTTGGCCAAAACTGGAGATGACAACAAACAAAGACCCGAAATATTTTTGAAGGTATTTTTAAGTCTAAAAATACCACAGATTTTTATTTTGCCATTTTTTGTGGTTTTTAATTTATTTAGGACTCTGTTAATTACAGAGCATTAACTGGGTTTTATTGACATCTATTTAAGCAAGGGGGTTAATAATAGAAAATAAAGATGATGAAATCGAGTTTCATCAACCCCCTATACTTAAACCATGCTCGTCCTCGAGCATCAGAAAGAATGACTAAGTTGGATTAACCCCCTTGTGCATGTGAATAAAGGATCCAATCTGCTCAAGTCGACTTAATTTTAGAGATCCAAAATTCTTGAGTTCAACCCAGCCTTAATCAAGAGGTACCCAATTCCTCTAATTCTCTAGACTCTCTCTGATGTACATATAATCTAAAGGATATGACATTTAGTGTTGACCGCAATTCTGAGAGTAGAGTCCAATCTTCACCCAAAGTCTTGGTCCAATAAATTCTCCTAAGGACCCAATCCTCAACACTAGGGAATAAATCAAATCTTGCATTCAGTCCACCGTCTCTTTAGTTGTCAGACTTTAGAAAATGTAGAGGGCAGGCCAGAAATAGAGGGCATGGGATTGTGTCAATTCTTCTCTCCCTCTCATTGGAACAAGGATTCTCTCTAGTGCCTTTTACGCAACATATATATATTTTTGGTGTTGATCAATGAGTCCGTCAAGAGAAGTTGGAGCCGTCTGCACTTGTTTTCTTGGGAGTACACTGGGGTGTGTCTCTTTTGAGTACCTATCGTACCTTCGACACCCAGAGTTGTAGCATTTACGATGCAGAGCCCTTTTTTGGTGCAAGCCCGGCTCCTGGTCCTAATAACGGTGGTCCAAGTGGACACTTTGAAAAGTTTTGGGAGCGCTCGCCTTTGGTGGAAGCTCTTTGATATTTGACTTTGTATGGAATGAGAGCTTTTCTTTGTCATTTCATTGCTTTGTAGTATTTTTGGCTAGCTCCTCTGCTTTTACCAAAAGTTGGCGCACACTGATCAACAATTTTTATATTTATATCACACCCAGGCACTTAGGTCAATGTCAAGAGATTAGTATAAGAACCAAGTTCTCACACTGGCTAAATTGCTGACACTCAGGTTTCACGAAGCTTTCAAAAATTTTATCCCATCCTCGAGCATCATTAGATCAAATCCAGACTCGAATCTCTCATCCCAATTCCTCAAGTGAAAAATCAACTCATCTCAATCAAAACCGCAGTCGTGCATGTGATGTGTTGATCATATTCTCTTTGTCTGAGATTAAGCATGGAATATAGCATGTAAATCTAGAAACCTAGGGGAATGTGGATGATTAAGTCTATGACCCTGATGACTAAGGCTGGTTAACCGCAAATCTCAAAGACCTCAAAAATCAAGCTCCCTTGAATATTTTAGATCCTGGGTGAAAGTGTAAGAGTAGAGGTTTAATCCAACTCCTTCATTCAAAAACATTTTTTTGCACATTTTTATGGATTTTAGTTTTAAAGTTAAAACACAGGTTAGACTCAACTTTCCTTGATAAAAGATTTTCAAAACCATGTCACACAAATGAAATATTTTCAAAATATTTGCAAAAAGATTTTTCAAAACAAGAAAATCTCATTTTTAGAATCATTCTCAAAAGATATTTTTATCGAAAATAGTGTAACATAGTATGAAAAGCCGTGAAATCATTTGAGCTCTCTTAGTCCAAAGAATTTTACTCTAGCCAAAAAGTTTTAAATTTTTCAAATTTTTCAGATATTAGCTAAAGTAAGTAAATTGTATGTACGGTATACCCCCCTATCCTTAAACTTTGCCATGTCCTCATAGCACTAGATGTTACGAGTCCATAGGTCCATTTAAGTATATAGGAATATACGTGCACTAAGAGGGGGCTCCCCCTATACTTAGGTTAGAAATAACCTAAGTATAAAGGCAAGAAAAGATGAGTAGAGAAATCACAGGGACTTGGGTCCCCCCTATACTTAGGCTGAGATTTGCCTAAGTATAAAGATGGAAATTGATGTTGGAAGAGACCCAAGGTGAACGAAGAAGAAGGATGGATACAAGTGAGCGGTTGAATATTCAGAGATGAAATGGAGTGTCTTCGGTTTTGGGGTGCGTGCCGCATCAAACAAGGCTCAATCAAGCAAGCAAACCCTTCGTTTCACCAACTTACACATGAAACCAACCAAGGTTGGTTTATTATCTTGTCTATTTTATTGGTGATAAAACATTTGATTTTTACGCAAAGAAAAGATATGAAGTGAAAATCATTGCGTAAGCGAGGGTATTGCTCTCCCAAAACCGAATTTTACTCCATTCTTGGTTGACTTGCAATTAACAGTCCCAATTTTATTTTAGGTTTTCACTGATTATGGTTAGCACAAAATCAAGAAGTCATCGTCTACCGTTCATTCCCTTTTTCCATTTAACCTAGGTGATCAAGCTAGGAAAACGAATGCCGAGAAAAACATGTATTCGATAAAAACCGCGACTTAGGCTAAGCGAGAAATCATGCAGTGATTTTGACAAAAACACATGAAAACTTGGGCTGTTTTGAAAATCAAAACCAACAAGTATGCAAGTCGAAAAAGCCGCACCTAATCATGCATCTATTAGCGATGATTGATTTTCATTAATTTTAGCTAAGTGATGCGAGATTATGTGCGTATATCATTTAGTGTGTCCTACCTACGATCAAGCACATAAAAATATGAAAAATGAGCTCGGAGAGCCGCGTGCCTTGTCCTAGGTCGACACTCAAGTGGGGACGATCCCCACACAACCACAATCGTTGGATTACAATCGCGAGTCTTCGATCGAAGACCGCTGTAAAAGACGAGTTTATTATAAGCAAAAATAAAATGCGACATATTTTTTTCTTTTTTTCTTAACGGCTCCAAGCATTCTCCTGCGGCTCCTCGCAGCGGGGAGCGTCCTGCTCCTCGCCTCCTTGATCCATCAAGGATCCTGTCACAAAAGCAATGGTTAGATAAATAAGAAAGAAAAATTTTATATGCAAAATATGTGATCTTTTGACCTATAACAAGGAACACTAAATTAAACATACAAAAATCCAAAAAATATAAGAAATGAGCCGTGTCCCCGGCAACGGCGCCATTTGACAATCCGCAGAATCAGCCCTTTAAAAGAGTGTTTTTAACACTTGATAAATGTCGTAGCAGTCGGGCCAATTCAGGTTCATCAAAGAGACCATCTCATTGATATATGTCAAATAAGAATGCGATGGTCGTTAATTTTTATTTTACTTGGCAAGAAACCAAGGTCGAACTCAGGGACATGCGCTTCTCTCATATTAATCGGATTTCTATTTATTTAACTAAGTGTTGAATGAGAAACAATATAGGTCAAATTATGCATGAAGTGAGACACCACAATGCATTAAAAATAAATATGCATTTTTTTATAAATTTTTATCATGCTAATAAATGTAGAGTAATGCAATGCAAATATGCCCTGAACAATAATTACTTGAGCCATACAATATGCGAGTCAAACAAAATCAATTACTTAAGCACTTTTTCATTTATACAACATATAGGCAGGAGAAACGAAGAAATCATGACACTTAGTTACTAAAATAATACACTACTGATCATAGTGTCAAATCTCAAATCGAAGCATGCCATAATAAAGATGATGAGAAGAGCATCAAAATGAAACTGAAATCAACTCGATTGGAGCTACGTAGCTCAAGATATGCAACAATGAAGATAAGGGCATAAGTGAAAAGAAACCTGAAAAGATACCTACAAAAAGGTCCCTGGGAGGGACTAAAATGCAATAATAATAAAGTAAGGGGCCTTCCCTGTAAATAATCCATATGCACGGGGACCTTTTTGTAAATTTGAAGAACTTCGTGGGCGTCTCTGCAAATTTCCCAGAATAGCACGTATGAAGCACGTGCTATCCAGGCTTGGTGTCAGGCTCGGCAGAGGTTCGGCAGCTTCGGCTTGGCTCGTGCTATCCGAGCCTCCAGGCTTGGTGGCGATCAGGCTCGGCGTGGTCTCTGGGTGTGCCACGTGTATCAGGACCTGGATGCAATTTGTGGAAGGTGCAAGGGCGCCGATGCAAAAAGCCCAGACCCCACGTGCGGGTGGCACGTGAGCTCAGGCTCGGGCGGGGGCGAGGGTCGGCGCTGCTTCAGTAGCAGGTGGCTCGGGCCACGTGGTGGCTCGAGGTTGACTCAGGCGAGGCTCGGTCCCACCGAGCCTCCACGCTCCGGGACGGTCGACGTGGCCCCTCCAGGGCCGTTGGATCCCCGCCGTGGAGCAAGATCCAACGGTAGCTGCTTCGTCTTCTCCTCCGTAGGGTGGCGGCGCAATTGGAGCTCCAGCGTGAGGCCTGGAGCTCCGCCGCGCCTCGCCGTGCTCAATGAAGCTCGTGGAAGATTGCTGAAGGTCAGGCGATGAAGGTCTGAGGTCGGAGAAGACGCGGGAGCACCTGGAATGCTCGATCGTCACTTGGTCGCCGGAGGCGGAGCTCTAGAACTCAGCTCCGCCCGAAGTCCGGCCAATGACGTTGGTAGACCTGCACGAAGTGGTTAGCGGTGTGTGCGTGCGAGCTGAGGTGCGCGACGGGCCTAAGGGGGCGGAGAAGTGGAGCCCTTTTGTGGGTTCTCCTCCGCCTCCGGCGGAGGAGAATGCCTGGGATGATAGGGGTCGTGATGGAGGAGGGTGGTGATCGGAAGAGTCGGCGAGGAAGATGGATTGATGGCGAAGCTAAAT
The DNA here is from genome assembly GCA_037367405.1 of Ottelia alismoides. Lineage (NCBI taxonomy): Eukaryota > Viridiplantae > Streptophyta > Magnoliopsida > Alismatales > Hydrocharitaceae > Ottelia > Ottelia alismoides. Next base: position 307,088 of record JAZKJV010002554.1, on the reverse strand, counting down.
GGGTGGTCAGTGGAGCGAGGTAGATTGTATAGAGGCTTAGAACATTAGGCACAATCAACAAAAACAAGAGGAGATCAGAGGGCTTACCTGGCCGAAGATGGAGGTCGTGGCCTGGGCTGGGCATCGGAGAAGACGCCCGGGTCGTCGCACATACTGGCCGGCCGTGCCAGCGAGCTCGAGCGGGGCTCTAGGCCACCGCAACGCCGCCTGGAGGTCGGCGGGTCTCATCGGAGAAGAAGGTCGTCGTCGCTCGATCCGAGCTCCTCCCCCTGTCATGGGGAGGAGCTGGAGGGATGGGCCTCTGCCCCTTTATCGATGGACAAAGTGATTGGAGGAAGGGGACGGTGTATTTAAAGGGCGAAGTCGGCGGTGCTGATGAGTGGTGTCGTGGGTTTAGAGGGAGTTGTGGGTCGTCTGGAAGGTGGTTGAGGGTAGTGGAGATATGCGCGGAGGAGGTGGATGACTGGGCAAGACCTAGAGGCGGTTGGCGAAAGGAGAATAGGTCAGATGAGGCAGCTAAAATTAGAAAGGTGGAGGAGGTCTGTGAGGCGCGGGGCTGAGGCGGAGGATGCGGGAGGAGGAAGACGAAGCCTCGGTCGTTGGATCTTGCGATCCAACGGCTGAGAGAAGGGCGCGGAGCGACGGTTGAGATAAGATCGGGGGCGGAGCGACCGAAGGGCTGCGCTCACGCCACGTCTCGAGCTACGGGCTCGGCGCTTAAGGACGGCTCATATGGAAAGCTAAGGCCGATCGAGCGGATGAGAAGCGTCAGAGGAATGGGCGGCTGAGATCAAAGAATCGAGGGCGTGATCGGAAGGCTGAGGAGCGTCCAAGGAAGCAGCGGCCAAGATCGAAGGTTTAAACAACGGATCGAGTGGCTCACAACATGCCACGTGGCGTAAGGAGGGATGAGCGCGGACGGATGGTGCGGATTGAAGGCGGGAGATGATCTGATGGCTAGGGATTGAGGCGCAAGAGGAGAAGGCAGAGCCATTGGATCAAGTAAAGATCCAACGGCCCAGATCAAGGGCGGATGATACAAGAGGGGCGGGGCCACGTGGCGCGCCCAGATTGGGTCACGTGGCCCAATCAGATTATTCAGATGGAATTTTTGATTTTTGAAGGCTATAATGGCCGAATTTGAGAAAACTCAAAACATGAAAGTTGTAGATCTTGACGAGATCTACAAGTTTCATGTTGGACAAAACTGGAGATGACATCAAACAAAGACCCGGAATATTTTTGAAGGTATTTTTAAGTCTAAAAATACCACGGATTTTTATTTTGCCATTTTTTGTGGTTTTTAATTTATTTAGGACTCTGTTAATTACAGAGCATTAACTGAGTTTTATTGACATCTATTTAAGCAAGGGGGTTAATAATAGAAAACAAAGATGATGAAATCGAGTTTCATCAATGGTGCAGGGAAGAAGGATGTGCCATTATTGGTGATGGTGTGAGAGAAGGATGAAGAGATGGCGGTGTTGATTGTGGTGTGGGAGAAAGAGGAAGAGGTGATGTTGGTGACGGTGGTGTGAGGGAAAGGGGAAGGGTTGGTATTGGTGATGATGGTGTAGTAGTATGAAGGGTTAAAGGTGACCATGATAATGTGGGATAAATACGAAGGGGTGGTAGTGATGCAGGAGTCGAGTAGTGGAGGAGGAAGAAGAGTAGTATTATAGGGGAAGAGGAGGAAGAGAAGGAAGAGAAGGAAGTGGTTGATGAATCCTAGATTCATCTACATAATTCTCTAATATTTTCTCTTTTGCTTAAGAAAACCAATAAAAACGACTAACAAATAACACTAATTTACTTATTATATGTTGTGACTAAATACCTATAATTATTTTATATTAATATACATATTATTGTGCTATTATTTTATGTGTTTATCATTTATTAAAAAATCAATAAAATTTAAAATAATATTGTATATAATTAATTTAACATAATTTATAAAATAAAAATACAAAAAATAATAAAAGGAATAAAAAATAAGCAATATAATACATTAAATTACTTGAAAAAATATTTTATTTATATAGATGACTTATTTTTTCTTTGAGTTCTACGTGAAAGTTGTAGATCTTGATGAGATCTACAACTTCATGTTGAACTTTTTTTTTCTGATTTTACCTCTAATTAATTCCTTTCAATTTTTTGTATTTATTCTTTTATCTCAATTTTCATTGGGCCACGTGACGCCATTTCAGCTCACCACGTGGCCTCACCTCTTCTCTACATCGTACCTCCTTCTAGGCCATTGGATCTCAAGATCCAACGGCTGGGGTTCTTCTTCAACATCTAGCTTCGCCTTCCAAGGATTGCAACCCCTCACGCCCTTCCATCTTTACCGACTTCCTGTAACCACCTCATGTGTCCAAGTATCTAACCCCTGACGTATTTCTCTTCCTCGTTCATCAGTTGTCTTCACCCAGATTGTTGTTACTCTCCTATCCCACATGTGCTCCATTGGTCATCAGTTGAAACTTTGCCCTTAACCACCTAGAACTGCAAAACTTCCTCCATTAAAACATCACCCTCTGCTAACCAACAACCTCATCCGCCACTCCGTGATCCACCTTCCAACCGCTTCTTTGATCCTCTGATAAAGATATCAAGAGAAGACGAGCCACGATGGAGGAGGAGCTCCAGTGAGATTCTTGGTGTTCAACCAAGTTGCAGATACGCAACAGGTAATGTTCTAGCTTCCACACAAGCCAATGTGGTTAAGCAATGACTTAACAGCTTTCTAAGCATATAGTGGCTAAGATTCATCTTCAATTCATCATTGATTTCCATCTTAGATTTCAAGTAATTTCATTACTTTATTTTCTTTGGCGTTTCTCTATTTTCTATTAGCATAGTCCTGTACTATTCTTCCCTCCAAAGATGACATCACCTATATCTCTCTATTTCTTCATCTCTGTGAACATGAAGATCCATTCCTTCTTCTTGCAAAGAAGAATGACCCAATGGATCTTAGTTCTTCCGTCCGATTTAGCCATCCATTCAGCCTTAGAAGCATCCAATAGATTCACATAGGTTTGGGCTTTTTCCTCTAACATCTGCAGGTGACAAAGGACGTTCAATGATCAGAAAATTGGTCGAGTTCCAATCTCGACATTACTTGTCGGAGCCACTTCATCGACGGGGACTCCTAGCATACGTCTGACCTTCATTCGACCATCATCGTCTTTGCCATGACTCAAGGAAGGTCTCACGCCCTTTAGACTTAGCAGAGGCACATGGAGGCTTGCTGGAGTTCCTCTAAACATCACATTTCACGAAGGAGGGGGGCAAACGTAGCGCACGACTACCATTCAATCTGGTCCCCAAGATCATATATGACATTTGTCATTCACTCCGAACCTAAACCTGAGGCAATGTTTCGAGCCTAAGGGTCGGACCGGCCGTGCCAATGTCGAGCCACTTGCAAATGACACATGGCCCAATCCACGACATTCGAGCCTCCCCAGATCGTGTGCATCATGCACTTGACTTTGGTGAATTTGTTAACAAGCCCAGGAAGATTAAGAAATTGTAGATTAGTCTTGTCATTTGGAAATTTTGCATTAATACCAAGCGAGTCTCTCTATATTTATATTTTAGTCCAATTTGGATTCTTTGGTAATAAAATAAAACAAGTTTTCTTACATTTATTCCCCTGCCTTGTTGTATTAATAACTTGTGAACCATTAATCTATTTTTAATGGAATTAGTATCGTTGGAAAAGCTCATTTTATACGCTTAATTTAGTGCATTTATATCATTGTTTTGATCTATCTTTCACACATTAAATTCTGAAGGATTAATTTTGTCTATTCAACCTTAATATTGATTCAGAATGGAATTGCACTTAGGTTAAATTTGCTCTGCTTTGCACTGATTTCTCAATATATAATTAATTATTATGTCGTAGGTAGATATTTTATCTGATCAGGAGTATATTTTTGTGTTTTATGTCCTTATGAATTTATTGCATCATTGTTTTTCATCTTAAGATAATTGCATAAAATGTGTTAAAAAAGTATTTTCTTTGTGTTTATTTGCATTGTGCTTAACCTAGAACCTAAAAATGACTTAAATAATTAATTGACTCTAAAATTTAATTAGGTAGTTGCTCATGTCCCTGTATTTGACCTGGACTTGCCTAGGTAAAAATTAAAGTTGAGAACTCTTCACGGATATCTTCTCTTGGTTCTGTTGATTGTTTATTGGCCTATGCTACAATGAGAACATATTATTTTAGTCGATTAACGGCTCATCAGATGGCATCGTTGCGAGAGAAGGGATGGACGCGACATACAATGGTTGTGCGAGTTTGGTGGCGTGCATGGGGGCGAGCTGTTATTGGGAGGCGGAAGGTACGACTGCACATATGAGTGTGGTGGCTTCACGAATTTCGTGACATAGGTTCTGATTGAAACGGACGACCCCAATGTTGATGGGCTGAGAGGGTGGCTGAGCGGTGGGCACGTCTATATGCATGGGCAGTTGTTGTATGTGCGAGGCGGCAACTGGTGGTCATGAGGGTGATAAATCTCGTATTTATCATCATTAATTACCATTTTTATCTCTCTAGCTTAAACTAATCAACAAGATTCACTGTCTAAAAACACTAATTACTAATTGTTGTGATGTAAATAATTAACATTATTTAATAAAATATTATATAACCCTATTATTGTGTACTTATTTTATGTGTTTATTTCTCATTAAAAATCAAATAAAAATAGAATAAGATTGTATATAAATAGATTAACATAAAATAAAATAAAAAACAAAAAATAAGCAAAAGAAAAATAAAAATTGTTTTATATGGTTTTATTAGGTATTTAATTTTTATCTATTTACAAATGATCTCTGATCTCTTTTGACTTCTCATGAAAGTTGTAGATCTCATCGTGATCTACAACTTTTATGTTCATCACTTTTTCTAATTTGTCTTCTATTTAATTCTTTCAAATTATTATTTATTTAATTTAAAACTTTCAATTCTGATTGGGTCATGTGGCATTTCAGATGTCTACCATGTGGCACATTCCTGTTGCGCCATCCGCTCCTTTTCTAGCTGTTTGAGATCTTGATCAGGCTCAATCCTGGCCTTCCCTTCGTGCTTTATCTTTAGCCACTGGATCAGATCATATTAAATCAAATCCCTTTGTGCGTGCCCGCTTGTGGACCATTGGATTCATAGATCCAACGGTCTACAGGACACCTTCAACCTTTTTCCAGTTTCATCTCCTCCCTGCGAACCGCTCAACCATCCCACTTCCCACCCATGTGATAGCCATGTGAGCCCGATGCGAACCATTCTTATAATAAATGGTATTGTAATATATATGTTTTATCAATAAAAGTTATTGATTGTTTCACTCTCTTTCTGAAATTAAATGAATGAATGCAATATAATGTCCCTCTGTATAATTAGGATTATGTAACATGGCCATCTTGATGATCATATAGCTATTGATTCATTAAAACAATCATAGAGGCTGGTATTTGGGTGAATATCTAAGGAGTTAGATAGAGGACTCATCAAGCACCGTCAAATGATTATTAAGAGATGATCTCCAGCCTGAGTAGGAGATGGCAATCCTTTCTCATAAAGGCTGATATCTGACCGACCTCTTGATGCTGGTCCTCTACATGGGAATGGTGATTCAGAGGTATCAAATTAGTTAGGTCAAAGGGTTGACTTAACGAGATTGAGATTACCTAAGTACGATGTTGAATGTTGTCACAACATAGGCACACATCCTCTGACCAGAGACAGATGTGTTACTATATATCTGAGTGTGTACATTTGGTAGACCAATAGGTTGATGACCTAACCAAGGTCTATACACCGGCGAGCTGGTGTGCATGTAAGGGCATATGAGTAATACGATCTCTCAAAGGGATCATACAGGTTCACTTGTGAACTGGAAGACATGAGCTCACTCATGAGGTATTGGGACAGATCGAATTCCATGCATGGTCGTCGTGCTTTGGAAGCATGATAATAATTTGAAGGCATGATATATGCTTTGGGAAAGCATATGATCGATACCGATTCCCAATGACCATGATCAAACCCTGAAGATGACAATGTAAAATTGATCTACATCTTCAGGTTGATCATAGGTTTTCCAGTATGCAGGATGTATAGGTATTGGGAATACCTAAGGGTGATGTGATCATAAACGATTGTATAACTATGACGCTTCCATTCTGAGGGAGTGATGAAACAGGTTTGGATTTTAGTGGCTCCTCTCAGTAGAGAAGTAATCTGATCTTGGTCCAAGTGTTGGACATTGATCTGAATGAGATTCAGATGCAATGAGAAGATTAGATCTGCGGTCTTGATTTAATAAAGAATCTATGAGAGGTCCGTGAGATCTGGATTTGAGATGAGATATCAACATCCAAGTCACTGTACGTGGAACAATACAAACGCCCTGTCCTTATCTCCAAGTATCTGCGGAGAAAGCACACTATTCTTGAAGGAGTTCAAGAATAATTCCTTTGATGAATTATGTATCCAAGCAACAAGATGTTGATAATTAAATGAGATTTAATTATCAAGAATAATATGAATAAGATTCATATTGTGAGAATGATTATCCAAGATAATTAAACGAGATTTAATTATCAAGGAAATGCAAATTGTGAATAGTGCTATCCATGCTATCCATAATATCAATATATATATTATAAATACAATTTATAATATATTAGAGAGAGCACCTTTGTAAATAGCATTTATTAATTGTTAATGTGAATTGAATTCACATTAAGTAATTAATTGAAAAATGTAATTTACAATTTTGTTTGGGTTGTGAATATGATTCACATATTTTCAATGGCATAATTGAAATATTTACTAATTAATTTGGAGTTAATTTAGTGGATATATTTGCAATAATGTTGTTACAAATAAATAAGAGATAATGAGATTATATAAAAAAGGAGGATAAAATCCACCAAAAATGAGGTGGCGTCACCCATGAATTGGTCATGGGTGACGCCCTCCCTTTTTAGGAGTGGATTATTATCCCTTTTATTATTATCTTGTAATAATTAATTTTATTGAATTAAATTATGTTGATGATAATGCAACATATATTTAATTTAATATAAATTAATAAGTTGTTGTTTTGAACAACAATGTCATGACCATTGATTAAAAACACATATCAATCTAACCATTGATTTTGTGTATCCCATGGACTCCTAAAGTAATATATAAGGAGGGCAACACTAGCCCTTTGAAACAAAATAAAATACAATAATACACGTCTATACTCTATGTCTCTACTCTCTCATTCTCACGTCATCTTTCTCTCTCTAAGGGTGGCTGTCCACCCTGAGACCTTGAGAAAACAACAATCGTAGTCACACCGTCGTGTTGTCGCCTCGATTGCTCGTGGATCTCCGTCTTCTCTGGAGCTTCTTGCACTAGAAGGAGACGTCGGATTTCGTTGGACGAAATCAGGAGATTCAAGGTTTGGATCTTCATCGAGGATTGCAGGAATCACACGTCTCATCATCGCGCCCGCAAGTGCCATCTTCGTAGATCGGACTTGAGTCAGGAGGATATCTTACTTTAGAGATCTAGTGATCGCAACCACGCTTCGAGAGGTATTTCTAATACTTTGTGGTCAGATGAAATGATCCAAGAAACGTTCTTGGGATCATGTGGTTATATATTATGATTTATTTTTTTAAAAATTCTGTTGTACCAGGCGACTAGTGCGACTAGTCGCCCCGATCGCATAAGATGCGATCGTCACGCTTCCGTGATGCGCTTGAGGATCCCAACATTTCCTTCACCATTATCTTTCCATCGTTGAACTCATTCTCTCCTAACTGCCACCACCCTAACCATCGCCTAACTCCTCTAATCCACGCTAACTCCTTACAATCTCTAAAACCCTAACTGATTGATTTCGAGTTGCAGTTGAAACCATCATCTCAGATCAGAAACCACCATCTGCTCTCTAAATACACCATCGCCGCCCTTTGAGGTAGTGGTCCACCCTTGTATACGCTAAGGCCTAGCCCTCTCCTCATCTCCGTGACAAGGATTCATATGATAGATGGAGGCCAAGAAAACCTTTGGCCTAGTGAGACCCGTGGCCGGAATGGACATGATACATCATCTCAGATGGTTGTTCAAGTTTCTTCCCATGGCTTGGGAAGTTAAGACATGACCCGAGGTCCAAGAAGACCTCAACCCAAGCCACTCGTTCATCATCATCTACGTTCTTCAAATCTTAAGCTATGTAGATGTATATCTCTTCCTTAGTTTTCTTAAAATTTTATTGCTTTCATAATGAACCAAACTCTGAATTATGATGATTGTAGTATTCACCGTGGATCCTTGATCCACGCAAAACCTCTGTACTTCTTGTTCTATCGCAACCCCCACCTCGATCCATGTCATGTGTCTCCAAGACAGAGCGACCCATGATGGATTCACCATTCACCACCCAATAGCCCTCCATTTCACCCTCCAACACACATGATCAACCTTGGCTATACACCCGCTGACTCATGCATGTCAATACATTCAATGGTCGGATTTTCCAAAGTGTCTCAAGTTTAGAGGTTCTTCTCTGACGAGTCCTCACCGACAAGAAACCCATGGCATCATCATCTCTCTCTCTCTGCCTTCCGTCTTCTTTGCTAACCTCTTAGAAAGGTTATTCGACCTTCATAAGAGGAGCAGGAAATCGGAGGAGGATTGGTAGGCTCATAAGAGCACAATCCTGCAGCCGTCGTGCACAGAGGAGAAGGAGTAGTGATGACAAGCAGTCACCGTCAGATCATCTTGATCGGACGGTTCAGGATGATTCCAAGCCATCTGCACAAGCCATAGACTTGGTGGACCCAAAGCATTGGACGAAGCACATGGACTGGCCCCGTGTCCTGGATCAACTACAACCGACCAAGCCATTCTCCGAGCTTGACCGCACGTGCTAAGCACGTGTGTCTGGCCAAACTGCAAAATTCTCTTGGCATCTTCTCAAAATTACAAAAATACTCCCACATGGGGTATTCAGTAAATTCTTCAGTCAGTTTTTTGTAATTGCATTTTAGTCCCCCTAGGACCTGTTTGTAAACTTTGTACTTTGTTTTCTCATGTTTTTACTACATTTATTCCCATGGACTAAATTGCCAATAACTTGAGCATCTCTTATCCAAATGAAGTAATTTCAGTGGTATTTTAATCCATGTTTCATTATATTTCTCATGAGTTTATTTATTATTACATTTGATGAAATAATGATTGATTAATTTATTTGAGATAAATGAGCTGCATAAATATTTATTCAATGAAATCTAGCTTTGATTGAATTGCATAATGAATGTTGATTATTTGCTTAAGTTTAATGAATGATTTTAGAGCATAAACATGTGTACTTTTGCATGTGCTATCATTCTGATCTTCAAAGTCATTTCTAACATGTGTTAAAATCTTTTCAAAACTCATTTCATGTCATGCATGCATTTGTGATGTGAAATTTATCTTGCATCGCTTGCTTCCCATCATTATCTCTTTGTTCTTGATCTAGATTATTTATCAATCGCTTAATCTTGATTTATCAAATCTGAATAGTTGTAATATGGCTCGTGTCCTTATGTTCGACCATGAAGTTCTCATGTTATAAATTTAAGCTGAATCCTCCTCGCGGAGATCTTTTATGCGTTTCAGCATGATATGTTGAGTGCTCGTGCTACAACGGATACATCTTAATGCATGCATTTAGTGATTCATCAGAGGGCAACAGTTGGTAGCCGCATGAGGTGCTACAACTGTAGGTGGCCTACGACAAGAGCTATGCTGCTCATGGCATTCTCAGCTGTACACGGGAGATGGGAGGGGTTGCGGCAGTCGGGGTTTAGTCACTGCATGGGAGGTTCTACAACTGTGCGTGTGGGTGATGTAGGGAGGAGGAAGAAGGTGGGGAAGAAAGAGGAAATGAGGAGGAATAAGGAGGAGATGAGAGAGATGAGAGAGAAACATGAGTGGTTGGTGCAAAAGAAAGACTCCTATTTGCAACGGAGGATTTGTTTGTATTTTTTAGTGGAGGTAAATATTTGATTAATCGGGAATGCATATGAGAAACCATATACATTCTTTAGGGACTTTGAGTTGGTATGTTCTAACCTTAGGTATCATAGGGTTAGCCAAGATTACACCATGCTCAAAGCCCTTTATTTTGCCTTGGAAGGTAAGGATGACTATTGGATGATGAACTTGGGGGTAGTTGTAACTACCTATGTTCAGTTCAAGGATCCATTCTTGAAGAAGTTCTACCCTTTGAGTAGAATTAACTTGATGTATGAATCTTTGCGATTAATAATGATGTCGATGTACAAAACCGCAAAGAGAGATTCGATTGATCAAACAAAAATCGATAAAATAAGAGAGAGAGAATGAGGTGAATACGCTTCTCTCTCCTATTTTATCTACACTATATTATTTTACCAGGTAAGTGTGCCTGGGTCGAACTCAAGGAGGCATAATAGCAATACTTGTATTTTTGAGGAAAAGATTTTTTTTGTAATTTTTTATTTCTTCCCGAACAAAATGACAAAGCGAGAAAATCTTTTTAATTGGTTGTTGGTTTTGAAATTTTTATTTGATTTTATCTTTTCCAATTTTTATTTAGTTTTCAAAGTAATATTTTTCAAACAATTTATCTACTATATAATATGTGAAAATATGTAAGATATATGTGATACTATATAGTAGAGGAATTGCTCAAGCAACGCGCTCAAGAAAGATATCAAAGCAAAATCAAAACAGATGCAAAATACGACAAATCAAAACACAACGATGACAAGTTGAAAATACATGAAAAAAAACAAAGAAACCTTGCTAGGGTAGTTGTGTAACTACCCTAGAAAGATCGATGAAAAATAATGTCAAAAATAGGTCCAAATGTAACCTACAGTTCAGGGGTATAAATGCAAGAAAAGAAATAAAAAGCATGCAGTTTGGTCTCTGACATGGACTAAAATGTAAAGAAAGTTAAAAGTATTACATTTAGGTCCTTGCGCGAGGACCTAAATGCAATTATGAAAAACCTCTGGAGCGCGTTCTAAAGTTTGGAACTTGTCTGGGTTTAATATGCAAATCTTCCACCGTTTGGGCTTGACGATCAAAATTATAAGGCAGCACGCGATCCAAGCCGTCTAATAGGGACACGTGGCGCAAAACTGTGCTCATGGAGTGTTCTTCGAGTTCTTGCGCAGCAGACGAAGACGACTTCTCCTCTTTCTCTCCGACGATTGGTGGCGTTCTTTGGCCTCCTGCAGGGCCAGAGGGGTGACTCCTTCGCCCCTCGAGCTTTCCTGCAGTGGACAAGGCTTCGAGGACGACGGGGATCACCATGAAATGTTGATGAAGATGGATCTTGTGCGTGAAGGTTGCCTAAGGTTTTGAGAGAATGCTTTTTAATTATTTGTTGAAGGACAGATTCCAGATGTTTGATTGTTGCTCCAGATGTGTAGATAGACCTGCAAATGATGATTTATACGCTCGATTCGTGATTGAATTTGCCAAGAAGATGTCAGTTTGCAAATCAAATGATATGTTTCCAGAAAATGCGGAACAATGAAAATATGAGAGATGGATGGCGATTTGGGGATTCGAAGCGCAACTGAGGGATATGAGTTTTGTGCGTGTAATAGGAATGATCAAGTGTCCTAATGAATCAATTAAATATGCTAAACGAGGCAAGTAAATTGAGAAATATAATGCAAATGATGGATGCGTACCTGTGCTTGCAGGGTATATGACTGATGAATCTCGTATTCATCATGATAAAAGTCACAAATTAAACCCCTGGCTTAATCAGTCCAATAAAAATCACCATTAGTTCTTTATTATTATCATATAATATATTGTGTATAATTAACCCATAACTAATTGTATTTATTCACTATTAATTTCCTTGTAATTATTTTATTATCAAAAAACTCTAAAAATTATGTAGTGTAATTGTCCATAATATCACTAACCCTTAAAAAGACTAAAAATACAAAAACAACTCAAAAGATAAAAATCAGTGTTTTTACCCTCTTAAAAATACCACCCAAAAATACTTTTTGTACAAATGACTTCTTTTGGCTTTTTGTCTAACATAAAACTTGTAGACCTCATCGAGACGAACAATTTTATGTTTTGACTTTTTCCTAATTTTGCTCCTAACTATTTCTTTTATATTTTTCTTTATTTTAGAATTTCTGAATTTTGTGGTGCAACCACGTGGCACTCTCTGGAGCCGCCACGCGGCCGCACCCTTCTTCCGCCACCCGACGCTCTGCCAGACCGTCAGATCCTCTTCCAAGCGCCTCCATCTCAGCCCTCCATTGCTGCTTCACTCCCAGCCGTTGGATCTAACTCCCAGATCAAATACTCGTCGCCCCATAGCGCCTCATCCACAACCGTTAGATCTCATCTCCTGTCCTATGGCTCTTCGCGTGCCACGATGCCCCATCACCTCAGCCGCTCGATTGCATCTCATCCTACGCCTCTCAAGCCTACACGTCATCCCACTCTTTCCCACTGTTGGATCTCTGCCAGCTCACATCCTAGCCATTCGCTACCACCTAATTCTCTACCGTAGGATCAGATCCCATCCCTCCGCCAACGTTCCCTTCCTGACTTTTGGATCGCATGATCCAACGGTCCAAAAACCTTCGTCAACCTCCATCTCACCCAATCCCAGTCGTTTCATCTCGCTTCTGTGCCACCCCCTTCCTATTTTGGAAGGCAACTCCGGCTACCTCTACCTCTCATAACGCCTCCCCCTCGTAGCCCTATCCTCCGCCTACCTCGTGAAACCTCCACATACTTCCTCCATTAACGCTCCACCATTAAATCTCCATTCAAAACCTTCATTCCGCACTCGTAACCGCCACCCTCCTCCGCCTATTTAACCGAAGCTCCGCCCATCGTCACTTCCTTCCACCATTCCAAGGGCGAAGGCCCAGCTTCCCTCACCCTCCGGTGACAGCGGAGGGGTGATTAGTCAGGGCGACGACGACCTCTGCCCACGTGTTGACCCACGGCCGCCATGGTCGTTCTGCGTCTGCTTCCGAGAACCGCTGAACACCGAGGCATGATCGGCCTCGTCGTGCGACGACCCCAGAGGTCCGATGAGGACCTTAGCCCAGATCACCACCTCCATCAGCACCTTGCTCCGGCGAGGTAGTTTTCTCCTTGTTTTCTCATATTTTTTCTGTTTCCTATAGCCACCGTCACCGTCTCCTGACCACCCTACAAACTTCACTACATCACCCTCATCTCCACTCACCACTCCGCTTACCCTTCCCTCTTCTCTAGAACCATCCCCGCTCCGACCCACCTTCTCCCCGGCTCTGTCGGAGAAGAAGCTTCAGACCTCCACCTCCCGTTGCCTCTACGGTCTCCACTCACCTCACAACTCACTCACTTTACATCTCGCATGCTTCGTCTATGTCATTAACATTTGCAGGTTCATATCACTCAATGGCCGAAGTTCAAACCCCCTCGTCAATCTCGTGCCCCAGCTCCGATGACCAGGCTCTGCCTTGCTTCTCCAGACTATGAAGGAGCTTCGAATGGTGTCCAACACCTCTGCCAACCGTCCCACAAGCTCCCTCGAGCTTCAGACAAGCGAAAAGAGCACGACGGAGCTACCAATAGGTTGTCGGAGCCTCGCCTTCTCCGGTGGCCTGCGGAGGGAAGGCACTACAGGTGCCGTCTGATCATCTGGATCGGACGACCAAGATGATGAGACGTGGAAGCCCAAACTTCAATCTGAACCAGAAAGCCTTGGGTGCACTGAACCTCGCCCCGAGCCTCCATGTGCTGTCACGTAGCCTAGGACAGAGACGACTTCCGAGCCTAGGCCCCTCACGTGCTCCCCACGAGAGTTTCTGGGAAAATTGCATGAAAGACCCAGGAATTTCTAATAATTACATACAGGTTCCCAGGCTCGTACCCCACGTGCGCGCCTGGGTATTTTACAGGAAGGCCCCATCGATTTCAGATAATTACAACATGATCCCTGTGCACAATTGAAAAATTACAGAGGACCCCAGGAAGTTTTTGGTATTTACATTTATGCCCCTCTAGGGACCTAAATGTAGTATTTATCCTTTTATTTCTTGCATTGTATTTACAATTATGCCCTTGCATTGTTTTCTTCATAACTTGAGCATCATAGGTCCAAACTGCATGATTTTAGTGTCGTTTTGATCCTTGTTTCTTTATCTATCTCATAGCATAATTAATTTTCTCATCTGATATAATTTTAAAAGAAGTGATTTTTAATGTTAGATGATGACCTTGCTCTATTTGTCCTTACTCTAATTTGAAGGCTTACTTTACTGTTGTACTCAAAATGACCCTGACTTTAATTCATCATCGGTTGCTCAATTTAAATGATCTTTTCAGGCATTTTTGTAATCTTATATTCTGCATAAAATTAATCTTTGAATTTCTCTCTCTCTCTCACATCATTTTATAATTGCATAAAAAAATCAACTAAAACATGCATGCATCATTTTATTGCATTGTAATATGTATAATACATCTCGTGCATCTGCATGAAGGCCTGTAATTGAGGAATGATTCACACATGCTCTAACTGATTGAAATTAGATAAATAGGCAGAGTAGCTCGTGTCTTTATGTTTGATCTTGGTAGACTTGCCCAGTATAAATACTCCACAACATTCAAAGTTTGTGGTTTTTGCTGAACCGAATTTGCCTCCTATACTACGACAATTCTTGATTATTAAAGAGGCCAATTTTCGCGTTCATCAATGACCCTACTGGTCTTCTCTCGACGGGACGGCCTTCTTGGAGCTCCACGCGGCTGTGGCACGATGTAAGGATGACGATGACCTTAGAACCTCTCCTCCGACGATCCTTCTTCCACAAGGGATGGCACTCGGGTGCTGTCACCACCGAAGGAGGCCGAAGCGAGGCGGGAAAGTGGAGGACTCGACCAGGATATTGTAGAACTAGAGTTAGTTAGGAGCAAGTTAGTTGCCACCAGGCAACTTAATGGCTTTTTATAGAAGAATCTACGGGGTTTTAGGATAGATCCTAGGGTGGACGTGTATTAGGGTAGCCAGGAGGGTAGATTGGAGGGTTAGGATCGAAGGAATAAGTTAGGAGTGACGCACGAAAATTTGGTGAATGTGGGGTGTTAAAACAGATCCAACAGATCAGTTCTTGAAGAAGATTAACCATGTGCTGACACGTGCCAACACCTGGTTGGCCAGATGTATAACATATAGTATAAATTATGTAATAAATAATAAACAACGCTATTTTAAATAGGTATAAGAACAAAACATATAAATAATTAATTTATCGAAATTATGGAAGAATTAGTATGGATAAATAATAAATAATTTATGAAATATAAATATTATATTAATAAATAAGTATAAATAATATGTAATAAATAGGTAATATATTTTTAATTTAATTAATAAATAATTACATATTAATTTTTATATTTTATTAATTATTATAAATAATAAATAAGTTCTCTATGAATTTTCATGTATTTTGGTAAATTGGTTTAGATACATTAATAAATGTGATTATAAGTTATGTAGTTCAATTTCATCTATAAATTAGGGATTTGGATTTAATTAAAATAATAAATAAGCTCAAAATTCTGAAATAAATGATGCTTAAAATAAAAGATCACAAAAATAATTAAAAATTATAAAATTGATAAAATTATAAATAGTGTGTTCTGAATAAAATAAATAGCCCAGAAACCCCGTTGTTATTAGGTCCCAAAACCGACTTTTTGCAAACGGGCTCCGATTTTAGTGAATCACCTCCATTAATTAGAGACTATTATTTTATGAACTTTAAATGTGAGTCGAGTGAAATTGGAGTTCGTATGAGAAAGTTATGATGTTCGGAATTTGAGAATTTAATAATTTAGAAGTTAGATTTCTTAGCATATATATAAGATAATATTTTTAACTTATTTTTATATTTTTATATACATTTTTAGAAATAATTAGGAAAAGAGTTTGGTGGAAAATATGTACATATGAATTAATTAAAAATCAATGAAAGTTTGATATTTATTTGATAAATAGTGAAGAATGTGGGGAGTGTATAGTTAATTATTTTTATGATTTTCTTTCCTTATCTCCCCCTACTTGTTTGTTTGTCAACCAACCCATACTGACTTGGTCTCGGAGGTTAGGTTATATAAATAGATCTTGCAGCTATAGTAGTATTTTATAAGTCATATTGTACATATACATATTTACAATCTGCCTTCTTTTCTTTTCTTTATTTTTATTCTTTTATTTATTTACATGTTTCTAATGCATAAAAGTACATTGTTATTCATGAATGAGGTTTTGATAAAAGATGAGAATTAATGTATATTTACACGTATTTGTTAAGGGTTTTAAGACAAAATGCGACAGAAATGTTAATGAATCATGGATTCATCAGCTCGCACATCACTAGCTTCTACCAACTCCTTAGTGAAGCATTCTGTGATACATGGAAGATATTCAAAGACATCTTGCAGAAGTGTCCTTGTCATGATCTAGATCTATTTGTCGTGGTTCAGTCAGTGTTTTACGGTCTTAACCCTCAGGTGTAGGGTTTGGTTAATGTTTCTTGTGGAGGCAACTATACTTCACATGGTGTAGACATCGTCTGAAAGATGTTTGAGTGGATGATCGAGACGAGCCAAGCACAGACCATGAGCAGAGCTCATATAGAGACCCCTTACCACTCTTACCTAAAGGAGGAGCGAGGGCTATAGTTGATCCTTCTAACATGGGTATCATTGCAAAAAATTAAGAGTTGTAGAGAGGATCGACTGGAGGATGGATGACTTAGGAAACCATTTATACAAATTATGGATGCATATGGCAAAGCTTTCTGAGAAGGTATCCAAGATTAGGATACCTACCGTCACTGCATCTTCTTCTCTCGTGTACCATGTTCACAACATTCAGGAGTAGCAAATGTCAGGGCTACCCTAGCCCTGGGTATAGGAATAGACTCTTATCCATTCTTGTCAGCAACAACCACCGTATGTAGAGACAGTTACTGAGGAGCCTTCCTAAGTGTGGAAGGTAAATGGTGTGTGGTACACATATGACCCTACCGAAAATGGGAGTTCAGGGGACCATTTCTCTTACTAGAGGCTCCTTAATTTTTACTACACATCAATTACTACTACACATCTTCCAACACCACATAGCTCTGGAGCCTATTCTTTATGGGAACTAATGCAACAACAATGACATTCGTACCCCTGCCAAAAGATGTACCATCAGGACCAATAGAGCCCACTGTGCAGCATCAGTCCCATCATTAGCAATACCGTGGACACTAGGGCCAGTCTTCACATTCTCCTCCCCTTCTTTACAACAGTAACCATCATCATCAGGTCCCACATATTTCTCGAGGTAGGTTCTCAAGGAGTTACATTCCTACATGAACAAGATTCATGATTTATGGGTTGACCTCAATCACCTATCCCATTTACACGATGAGAAGACTGCCCCTTCTACATCCCTTTCCGCCCAGGTTCAGGCTAACCCCAATAGCATGAACAAGATTCAACATCAGCAGATACATTATCAGGTATACTATTCAGGTTCTCACAATTTTGAGCGTGAGATCCTTCCTTTTGATTGTATTAATCACATGTCACTCAGGAGCGTAAGGACTGTGGTCATGCCTGATCGAGCAAGGGATATGTTGAGGACTTATAAAGCTCACCCAGAGGAGTAATTAAAGGACGATGAGTCTAAGCATCGCGAGCAACATCTTCATCACGAGGTGATGACACCTATGAGAAGTAAGAGGAGGAGTATGAGAGATTTACTGCAGCAAAGAAAAGATTCAAAGTATATAGAGGATCTTGTGCCTTCAGTTGAGGAGAATGTTCTTTAAACATACATTCCCCAATCTTTAGGAGATGATTGTATTTCTAATTCCAAATTATTTGTAAAAGATTCAATTGTGAAGAACTCTGTTACCAAGAATAAAAGGCATATTTCTATTTATGATTGGGATTCTTCACATTCATCTGCTTGTTCAATCCCTTTCCCTCGTACTCTAACAATAGGAATGCATAATCTAAAAACATTCAGAAAGATGATCCTGAAATGACACGATTTTGTAAGGATGATATTATGGTGAAGTACCATTTGATGAGTATGTGGCAAGTCATCCTACTTTCCAAAAGTATTTGAAGATCCATTGTACAATGAGTAAGGTTACAAGGAAGAAGCTGAATAGTTAAGTCAAGACACATGTGTTGTCAGTTGCTACTACTTATTGTCCCAAGAACCAATAGCTACCAAGAGATTTAGGCACACATTATGTGGTGAGTTATATTGATGGCATAGCATTTGCATGCACTCTCCAAGATAATAGTTGTTCGATCAACTTACTTCCTTTTTCTTTACATGAGAAACTGGAGTAGGGACCACTTAGAAAATCCAGAGCATTAGTCCAGTTCATGGATAAATCTATGAAGAAGGCAAAGGGAGAGGTTAAGGATGTTATTATCTTGATTGAGGGACAAGATTACAGAGTGGACTTTACTGTCCTTGAAATAGATATCCCCAATAATTGGAGAGACTCATAGATCATCTTTGAATAGCCTTTCCTAAGGACCGTTGGAGATTCCTTTGACTATCAAATGGGGATGATGAAGTTCCATTATCCATTAAGAGAAATGGAACATAAAATGAAGTAGGAGAAATGGAAGCAACCTGACTCTGAGTCAAGTACAGATTTCTCTTCATCATCTGAAGCAGATTACAGATTTGTTAGCATAGTTGGAGTATGGAAACAGAAGCCAACAGGATTGAGTGAGACCCTCTCATCTAAAGAGGATTGTTAGCATGATGCAATTTGTGAGGTGTTGCCAAGTTTGTTGAGAAAGGAATCATCTATCTATTTCGCTGATGACTTAGAGATCTCTGTAGATCTGTCAGTTCCCGCCTCTAAGGAATAGTCAAATGAGTTATATTCAGAATCGGACGCAACTTTGGTTGAACTACTACATTTCTTTGGCAATCCGACTCCTTGTTCAGCATAGTTGGTAGCTAGCACTACAGAGTTAGCACCATCTTCATGCAACATAGAACCACATTCAACGAAAATTCAATCAAATTTAATGGACGATACCTCATTGTCAGAACTGAATTCGTTACCTTCTACACTAAAGTATTCCTTCATGCGAGACCCAAGAATAGATTCCCTGTCATCATTAGGTCTAAGTTAACTATAGAATAAGTTAGAAGTGCTTGCGAAAAACCATAAGGCTATAGGATGGACAATACCGGATCTAGTGGTTATTAACCTACTCTTTGCTCATTCCATATTTATATTGAAGAGAATGCCAGGCCTTTTCGTGAATTTCATAGGAGACTTAATCCAAATCTTTGAGAAGTAGTTAATAAAGAAATTGAGAAATATTGTGGAGCAGAATTCATATAACCCATCTCTGACTCCAAGTAGGTGGCCCCCCTACATGTTGTCCTGAAGAAGTCGGGAATTTAAATGGTCACTAATAAGGAAGGAGTTGAGGTTGCGATACGAATACCCACATCGTGGCCCATTTATGTTGATTATATAAATTTGAATGCTGCAACCAAGAAAGATAAATTTCCCCTATCTTTTATTGATTAGATTTTGGAAAGATTATTGGGGAAGGAGTTCTTCTATTTTCTTGACGAGTACTCCGGTTACAATCAGTAGCCATCACCCCTGAAGACCAAGAAAAGACCACGTTCACTTGTCCTTTCAGCACATACGCATTCAAGTGCATGTCTTTTGCCCTCTGTAATGCCCCATGTACTTTTCAGCGGTGCATGATCGCCATATTTGTCGAATGGTGGGAGATTTTGTGGAGGTCTTCATGGATAATTTCTCTGTCCATGGTGATTCATATGATTCATGTTTAGTGCACTTGGACCAAGTTCTTCAAAGGCGTAGGCACATAAATCAGGTACTCTCCTGGAAAAATAGTCATTTTATGGTTAAGGAGGATATCATGTTGGGGCATGTCATCTCCAAAAAGGGAATGGAGGTTGACCCTGTAAAGGTGTCGATCAAGAAACTCGATCCACCAACCAACATCAAGTCAGCGCGATCACTTTTAGGGCATGTTGGATTTTATAGAAGATTCATTCGGGATTTTTCAAAGATTGTCCGACCACTGACTGAGCTATTAAGGAAAGACACCGAGTTCATTAGATCACAACTGTCCAGAGGCCTTTGAGCTATTAATGAGAAAGATTTGTGACTCGTCTATTCTTCAGGTTCCTGATTGGTCTCTTCCCTTTGAGATCATGACTGATGCATCAAATTTTTCTATAAGAGCCATATTGGGGCAGAGGCAAGATCAAATTTCATTCTCCATTCACTATGTAAGCAAAGTTTTATACCATGCTTAGAAAAATTACACTATAATCAAAAAGGGAATGCTCATCATATTATGAGCTCTTGAGAAATTCTGGACATATATTTTGGGATCAAAAGTGACAGTTTATACATATCATTCAGCCATTAAGTATCTCATGAAAAAGAAGAGCGCGAAGGCACGTCTTCTTAGGTGGATATTATTGCTCCAGGAGTTTGATTTTAAGGTTAAGGATAAACCTGGAGTTGCAAATGTAGTGGCGGATCATCTGTCAATATTAGAGATAAAGGATTCCCCTAATGCAAAATCAATCAGAGAAACCTTTCCAGATGAGTCTATCTGTGTTATTGACTCACTTCCATGGTATGCCAACATGGTGAACAACCTTTTGTCCAAGCAAGTTCCACCTAGTTGGACTAGGAGCAATATTGACTGGTTGAAGTCGGATTTGGGGAAATATCATTGGGAGGATCAATTACTTTTCTTTGAAGAATTGGATTGTTCCTGAAGAAGGTGTATTTCTCAGGAGGAATACCAGAGTGTCCTCATACATTGTCATTCTATTAAGGCTGGAGGACACCATTTAGGAGAAAGAACCGCTCACAAGGTACTTCAATGTGGACTCTTTTGGCCAACCTTGTTTTGAGAAGCCACTAATTTTGTAAGGTCGTGCCCCTTTTTTAAAGGATGGGAGGGACATTTGGCTATAGAAATGAGATGATCATGCATACTGTGATTTTCCGTGATGTTTTTTATGCATGGAGCATAGATTTCATGGGCCCCTTTCTCAATAGTAATGGATTTGAGTACATCTTGTTAACGGTGGACTATCATTCGAGATGAATAGAGGCTATCCCAACCCGAGATGCAACTAGTAGGACTACTAGTACGTTCATAAAGAATCACATCATTTCAAGGTTTGAGGCCCCTAAAGTCTTGATATCTGATGGAGGTAGACATTTTGTAAATAGAGAGATGAAATCATTATCTAAGGACTATCATTTTGAACATCGAGTAACTAATCCTTACCACAACCAATCGAATGACATGGCAGAGGTTTCCAATAGGGAGGTGAAGAGTATTCTTCAGAAGCTTGTCCGTCCCAATAGGAAGAAATGGTCCCAACTGTAGGACCAATTTCTGTGGGCCTATATGACGACGTACAAGACCCCTTTGGAAAATTCAACTTTTAGAATGATTTATGGCAAGCCATGTTATTTGCCCACTTATCTAATTCACAAGTATGAGTGGGCAATTAAAAATAGTCATTGGAGCTGTCACTCAGGAAATTGCGTAGAGACCTGAACCTCAATGAGCTTGTAGAGATCCACAACTGAGCATATGACAACAACATGATCTGTAAGGACAAAGTTAAGAAGCACCATGATTCACATATTATATGTAAGTTAGGTCTACTTCTTGTTTCTAGTTTTTCTCTTTTAAGGAAAACCCAGAAGCATGTTGCATGATTCAAGAGTTGGATTTGTCTTCCCTCTATTTTGAAGAATTGTAGGTCTTCCCATGTGGATATGGATATTACATTTGAGGAAGAATGTCATCGTTCCAAGCGATTCATTTTTCAAGTTGATGATGATCTTTCTTATTTTGATTCTGAGGTTTACTTTGTGAGGAGAAAGCAAGTTAAGCATATGGCAGCCTGTGATTTTAAACCCCGAAGATTCAAGATTGATCTTTGAGATTCTGAAGTTAGTTGTGTTGTGTGGGTATTCTTGTAGTGTCTTGTAAGTGTTTTTGGTGTTCTGGTTTTCTGTGTCCTGTTGTTGTCCTTAAAGTTACATGTTCTCTAACTATTGTTTTCAAGATTTTCTTTATTTTTTTGTAATAAAATAAACTCATTAATTTGGTGATTTTCCCCGACACTTTCACTTTGCACTCAAGGTTTTTTGGTTTATGAGGTCCAACGAATTAGAGTTAACCTATCTTAATCATCAGGGTCTTAAACTTAAAAAATAAAACCTGGTAAGAAAGATTTGTGCCATATTGCATGTCTAATCTTCTCATTAAAGAATATGACCATCACTTACTTGCACGATTGCATTCATGATTGAAATGAGTTGAGGTTTCATTTGAGGAACTAGGATTTGAGATTCAAGTTTGGACATGATTTTATGATACTCAAGGATGGTATAAAATTAATGAAGGCACCATGAAACCCGAGTGTCATCATCTTAGCCAGTATGGGACATGGTTCTCATACTAATATCTTGACCAAAACCTAAGTACCAGGGTGTGTAATCATTAAATTAATATCTTGACCAAAACCTAAGTACCAGGGTATGTAATCATTAAATTAATTTGTCGATTAGTGTGCACCAATCCTTGGTAAAAGTAGTGGAGCTAGCCAAAAAGGAAAAATGAAAATGAAGAAAATAAAAGCTCAAGGCATTATAAAATTACATTCATATGAGCTTACACCAATGATGAGTGCTTTGAACCCTTAAGAGTCCAGTTGGACCAAAATATTAGGCTTTTATGGATCATGATAGTACCTCAAAAAGGGCTCTACATCGTAAGCGATACAATTCTAGGTGCAAGTATATTAGACACTTGAAAAAAATGCACTTCGGTGTATTCTCAGAAAAACAAGTATATATGGCTAAAATTCCTTTGACGGAAGCACTGATTAACAACAAATGTATTTTATGAGTTAATAAGGTACTTGAGAGATATCTTGATCTAATGATAGGTAGAGAAGAAATGGTACCATCCTATGTCCTCCATTTTATGGCCTACCATTAACACTTTGAAGTCTGACAAACTGAAGAGATGATGGATTGAAGCAAGACTAGATTTAATCCCTAGTATTGAGGATTGGGTCCTCAGGAGATTCCCTTGTATTGGAACTTTAGGTGACGTCTTGACTCTACTCTCGTGAATGCAGTCAACACATTAAGTCATACCTCTTACATATTTATATGCATCGAGTGTCTAATAGTTAGAGAAGTTGAATTCCTTTTGATCAGGACTATGCAAAACTTAGAGTTTTAGGATCTCTAAAACCAAGTGTTCCGATTTTGTTAAGCCTTATCTCTTCACATGCACATATCATGGCATTCGCTGATTAATCTAACTCTCTGATTGATTCTTTATTTATTAGCTCGAGGAAGAGCTTAGCTTAAGTATAAGGGGGTAATGAATACCATATTCATCTACATTGTTCTCTAATATTATCTATATTGCTTAAGAAAACCAATAAAAATGACCAACAAATAATACTAGTCGACTTATTATATGTTGTGACTAAATACCTATAATTATTGTATATTAATATACATATTATTGTACTATTATTTTATATGTTTTTATTTATTAAAAATATAATAAAATTAGAATAATAGTATAAAATTAATTTACATAATTCATAAAATAAAATTCTAGAAAAAGAAAAGAAATTGATGTTAAGTAATTTAATGCTTAAAATTACTTGCAAAAATATTTTATGTATATAGATGACTTATTTTCTCTTTGATTCTACATTGAAGTTGTAGATCTACAACTTTCACGTTGAACATTTTTTTCTTCTGATTTTGCATATAATCACTTTATTTTGATTTCTTTCGTATTTATTATTTTATCTCAATTTTCATTGAGCCATGTGGCGCCATCTCAGCGCACCATATGTTCTCACCTCTTCTCTACATCGTGCCTCCTTCTAGGCCATTGGATCTCAAGATACAACAATGGTGATTCTTCTTCGACCTCTAGCTTTGCATTCCAAGGGTTGCGAACCTTCGCCCCTGTCCATCTTCAACGACTTTCTACAACCATCTCACATGTCAAAATATGTAGCCCCCGACGTCTTTCTCTTCCTAGTTCAACAGTCGTCTTACTCCCAGGTGGTTGATCCTCTCCTATCCCTCACGTGCTCCATTGATTGCCAGTTGAAACTTCACCCTCAACCACCTGAAACTGCAAAACTTCCTCCATCAAAGCCTCACCCTCTGTCAACCGACAACCACATCCGCCACTATACGAGACACCTTCCAACAACTTCTTTGATCATGTGATTAGGAGATCGAGAGAAGACAAGCCAAGATGGAGGAGGAGCTCCGTCAAGATCCTTGGAGTTAAACCAAGTTGTAGACCTGCAACAGATACTGCTCGAGCTTCCACACAAGACAACGTGGTTAAGTAAGGACTTAGAATCTTTTTAAGCTTCTAGTAGCTACGAGTTTCTAGACACATCACATTCTGCTTGGATCGAGAAGATTCATCTTCAATTCATCATCGATTTCCATCTTAGATTCTAGGTAATTTCTTTACCTTATTTTTCTTTGGTGTTTCTCTATTTTCTATTATCATGTTCATGTACTATTCTTCCCTCCTAAGACTATCGACATCACCATGTTGTTATCCTAATCCTCGCACAAACATCACCTATATCTCTCCTTTTATTCATCTCTGTGGACACGATGATCCATTCCTTCTTCATGCATAGAAGAAGGACCCAAGTAGGGCTTAGTTCCTCTATTCGATTCAACAATCATTCCACCTCAGAAGCATCCCAGTAAGTTTGCATAGGTTTGGGCTTTTCCTCTAATACCTATAGGTGATAAAGGGCATTCAATTATCGTAAAATTCATCGACATCCAATTTCGACATTACCCACTAGATCCACTTCATTGACAGGGACTCCCAACATACGTATGATCTTCATCCACCCATGATCATCTTTGCCAAGACACAAGGATGGTCTCGCGACCTTCAGACTCAGTAGAGGTGCATGGAGGAGGAATTCGAGCCCCGCTAGAGCTACACCCGAGCGTATGTTTGGAATCCATGTCAATGAAGTGGCTCCAGTGGGTATATTTAAGATTGTAACTCGATGGATTTAGAATACAGTGTACAACTACCGTTTTATATGGTCCCCAAGATCAAATCTGACAGTGGTCATTCACTTCGAGCCTCAACCTGAGGCACCGTTTCAAGCCTTAGGGTCAGACTGACCGAGCCTACGCTAAGCCACCTACAAGCGATGCTTGGCCCAAGCCACGACATCTGAGCCTCCCCAGATCACATGCAACATGCACACGACTTTGGTGAGTTTGCAAAAAAGCCCAACAAGATTTAGAAATTGAAGATAAGTCCTATCGTTTGAAAAAAATGCATTAATACCTAGGCGCGTTTTTGTATCTATATTTTAGTCCAATTAAAACTATTTTATAATAAAATAAAACGTGTTTTCTTACATTTATGCCTTTCCTTGTTATATAATAAATTGTGAATCATTAATCTTTTTTAATAAATTTAGTGTCGTTAAAAAGATCATTTTATGCTCTTTGAATCAGTGCATTTAAATCACTATCTTGATATGTCTTTCACGAATTAAATTTTAGGGTATTAATTCTATCTATTCATCCTTACTATTGATTCAGAATGGAATTGCACTTAGGTTAAATTTGCTCTGTTTTGCATAATTATGTCACATGTATTTATCTGATCAGGAGTATATTTTTGTGTTGTATGTCCTTGTGAATTTATTGCATCATTATTTGTCATTTTAAGATAATTGCATAAAAACGTGTTAAAAATTGTATTTTCTTTGTGTTTATTTGTATTGTGATTAACCTAAAACCTATAAATTACTTAAGACTTCTAAATTTAATTAGATAGTTGCTCATGTTCCTGTGTTCGACCCTAGACTTGTCCAGGTAAAAATTAAAGTCGAGAACTCTTCATAGAGATCTTCTCTCAATTTTTTGTTGATTGGCCCATGCTACAACAAGAACATATTATTTTAGCCGATTGACAGGTTCATCAATGGTGCAGAAGGAGATGGTTGGTAGAGAAAGATAATGTATTGGTGGAGGAAAAGGGGGAGAGGGAGAACGATGAGGTCGATGGCGATCAATAGAGAGGATAAAGATGGAGGGTGCAACTGGAGATGAGGGAGGCAGATGATGGAGATTTTGTATTTAGGGTGCATGAGTTGAGAAGGTTTGGAGATTTTCATTATTGAAGAGAGGGAAGAAGAATCACACATCTAAAATTGTAGCAGATATTGCAAGTGCATAATGCGACTACATGTGGCTGCATCTGCATGGATAAAGTTTTGCATCATAATGCAACCACAACATGGTCGCATATCACATCACAATCGCTTTGCACCATGTTGCGACTACCTGTGGTACCTATATGACCACAAAATGCAATGCCACTACACTACAAGAAAATTGACCTAATGCAACGAATAATTTAATATTCGTTGACATATCTTCCGTAGTTAAATATATAACAACGAATATTATTCATTGCTTACTTCTTTAAATCCGTAACGAATAATGGTATTCGTTGTTGTATTCCTCGTAACGAATCATATAACACCGATTATTCGTTGCCTTTTCTTCTAATCGTTGCTAAATATGGCAACGATTAACGTGAATTTTAATGAATAATTCAACGAAAAATCGTCGTTATATGGACCTTTAACAACGATTATGATATTTGTTGTTAATTACAAGTACAAAAGATCATTTGACAACGAGTAATGTTCGTTGTTATATCTTTAACATCGGAAGATATAGCACCGAATATTCAAATTACTCGTTGCCATAGGTCTAATTTCTTGTAGTGCTACTTTGGCAGCACACATAGTCATATTTTAATGGTGATAAATTTCATTTTTGTCTTGTAGTGTGAAGATCTAGTGTTCATCTTATGAGCACTCTCATAACCATGTAACATCGTTCTATATTTACCTGAGGTTATATTGCATAAACTATTTTGTTTTGAGATTAATAGGAATTTGTAGTTTTGTATTTATGCTTGTAGATGTCTATGTCAAACAACTCAAGTATACGGTTAGAATTGTTTATGTGTAAATAACTTATAATATGATTGGCTTGCCCGCGTAATCAAACTAGGTTTGGAGGATAGATCAAGGTTCGGTCAGATTGAAAACTCGAGTCTGTTAGATTCTGGTTGTGGATTTAATCTTTGATTTCCACGCGTCAAATCACTATGCCTTTGTGATTGATTATTTTTCTCTATCTTTGTGTGATTGAAAAGTGCTACATAATTGGAGAGTTGTGATTGCAGTGATCCAGAAGAGCCTTAGTGGAAGAATTCACATTGTTGATATATGTTTTGTAGGAAACCACGACAATAGAAGATGCACGATTTGTGCTTACTTTTCATTTGCAAGTTTACAAATAGTTGGTAAAGCACAGTATAGTTCATTGTGGTTGTTCTTACACAGCAAAGTCTATGGTAGCAACAAAAGTAATCGAAGGGGCTCTGTGGTCGACAGATCTATATTTGAAAAGAATACTCTTCTGGCGAAAAGATACTTGCTTATGTGATGATAGATCAGCCTTTTTTGTTTCTTCGCAAGGTTTCTGGGCTCTGTGTTTGCCGGATGAATGATATCTCATAGCTTGCTTGCTCAAAAATAGATTTGATGGACTTTAATCACTACGAGAGAATAAAGCACGTTGATGCAACTTGCAGCATCATATGAGATGTAATGAGATGTAATTTATACAAAGATCAAAGTGTGACGGAGGATGTTGCCACAGTTGAGAATCCATCCAAAACCTCGTTTGATTTTTGCAAAAGGGCGACGTTTGATTGTGCATGCATGACTGAGCTATTGCAATTTGATTGGTGTGGGGGTCAATCATTAGCTCAGACCTGGAAGCATCCTGCCTTCTGTTCTTGCATGTCTGCCCTAATCCCTTGACTGGATCAGGAGCAATCCATTTTTGACTTCCGTCAATGCCAATCCTTAACTACCAAGCTCTCATCTTCCACTAGTTTGTACATCCATGAGGGGCATGCAACATAGCGTGGATCGTCTGCTGTAGGGAGGGTTGCAGCAGACTCCGCTGCACCCTTTGGGGCCACTCGATCGCTTGGGATTTTATGAGAACCGCTCGAAAATAAGTACTGTGTTTATGTTGCAAGTACTCAGCACCATTTGAGTAAATGCGTGGACCCATGTTTATGCAGGTTTCCCTTGGGTGTGTAGAAGAACCCATGAAGAGAGTCGAGAGCAAAGAGAAGCCCCTGGCAGAGCTGAGATCCAGCATCCATGATACCAACGGATATCGAGCCTTGATTTCTCTGTGTATTTTAGCCAGCAGGCAAAATGGGCATCCTATTCGACCTGTCCTTTTCCGGAAGGTCGACCTCCCTCCTTCCAACCTCAGGCATCCTCCAACCTCGAGACGTAGAGAGCAAAAAGAAAGTCCCAGAGTAAGATCGAGGACCTCTCTGCTCTCCACCAACAGTCCCACTGTAGTGTAGCCTCAACATATAGCATCCTACTCTGCTCCGTGGAAATCAAATTTAACAGGACCAAGACTCTCTCTCTCTCTCTCTCTCTCTCTCTCTCCACTGTACTGCAACTTAATTGAATCGCCATTAATAGGGGTAGGTGGAAGCTCTGGTTTGCATAGTAACCACAGGATCTGCGTCCCTTTTATATGGAATTTAAGCTGCTTAAATATTAACTGGATTTTCAAATATTAGGATGAAATAGCAAATAACCTCCGATTTGAAAGGAAATCGGAGCATATGTAGAGCAGTAATATAATATTCAATCTATAGGGTTAGATTTGAAATCTAAAGTGCAAAAGAAATTGGAATTACAGCAGTTCTGCTGTAATAACGAGAGTTGCAGCAGAGTATCAGCTCCAAACCATACCACTGTAAATCCGAGGAATACACTTATTACCATACACATTCCCCTCACTTTACCATCCTCCCACCACTTCTTCTCAAGTGGGTACCTCTCCACCCCCTCAAAAACCTCTCGAGAACTTCGAGCTCTAGCAATGAGGTGGATTCTTGCAGCTTCTCTCCTACTACTGATAGCGAGCATTGCTCAACATGGGCACACCAGTGAGTTGCATAGGAGCCGAAAGAGACCATCTTTGGTGTCCGTTGGAGTGCTCCATCATGGCAAGAACAGGAGCTCCAATTCCTGCAGAGGCGTCTTGACGAGATCAGTGTGTGCCAACTCCACCGTGGATGATGACAAGAGGGTGGTGCCCACCGGCCCGAATCCGCTCCACAACAGGTGACTGCGGAGGGGAGTTGGGAGAGAGTAGAACGATGATGGTTTCATCTCCTTACAAGTCCATGTAAATGAGTTGAAGCTGCAAAACCCGATCTTTCATTCCCTTTTGTTGATTGATACTAACTTATGTAAGTGCCCATTTTTTGTTTCAAAGTCTTGATGAAGGAAACATCTAGTTTTTTGCTTCTTGAAAACAACCCACTCTTCTTCAAATTAAATGCTTGAATCTCTGAGATGAAGTGACATGTTTCATTCCTTATCCGCTACGAATTCTTAATTAAATTTTCTTCTCCGATTCCATATTTGAGACTTCCAAGCAGGTTCTGATGATTCTGGAAAGAATATACTGGTAAATGTGAGTAAGAGCATATTGGTATATGGGAGGTAGGAGCCTGCACCCAAGGGTGTAGGTAACTCCCTGCACTAGGTCTTTTTTCTCATTTTTTTTTGTTTTTTCGAAAAAAATCATTGGGAGATTTACTTAATATATTAAGGAGAATACGTGTTTCAAGTTTCATGCAAAACAAACAATCCTAACATGTTCATCTAGAATGGATCATTTTCAGCAATTCTAGACCGTTAAAATTTGATGATCTTGATGGAGTTGATAAAAGTCTCAAATTAAGTTGAAATTGGAATGACACCATGGTGATATATAGTGATCTAATTACCCAAAGTTTCATTTCAAAAAAAACATGAAAAAATGACTCGGGTGTAGGTGTAGGATCCCTTTTCTCATTGGTATATGGAAGCCGGGAGCCTGCACCCGAGGTGTAGGTAACTCCCTGCACCCGGTTTTTTTTCTCATTATTTTTTATTTTTTCAAAAAAAATCATTGGAAGATTTACTTAATATATTAAGGGGAAAGCATATAAAAAGGACTGGATATCTGGATGCGCTTACCAACCTCGATATCTTATAAGCAGCACTAAAAGGACTGGATATCTGAATGCAAAGCATATAAAAAAAACAGTTAAACAAAGAATGTCGAAGATGTGGGACATCCATAGATATTTAGTTTCATGTTTGCACTTAGATGGACATCTTTTTGGTATGTAACTCTTAATCTGTGATGATTGGATCTGTTCGTTTAAATTTCCATGGAGAAACTAAGGTTATTCTGTTGTCACTGCTGCAATGCCCAGACAGAAATGATTAATTTAAATGAGACAGTGAAGGCAGGGTACCAGAGCCGGGGAAGGGAAGACACCATTAATGAATGGCAGCAGCAGTGGAGTACTTAATGATGAGGCGTCGCATGTGCCCAACATTTAATTCCTGCGAATTTCCTGCCTTCAACCCTTGTGATCGAGGCATACTGCTCATTACGGTACGCAGGCATATACTTCTTTCGAGCATGGCGGTGGTTGTGAGTTCGGCTCCTAATTAGCATATCCAAAAGTTATTTTTCATAATGGGTACTTATGGGAAATTATTTTCTAAAATGTCTACGGATCGAAATTTTTTTCTCAGAATGGGGATATATTGGTAAATCGTTTGCCGCTCACTTATGTGGCGCGGCAAACGGTTTGCTGTGGTGACGTGGCATCGACGACAAATCATTTGCCGTGCCTTGTATTGGAAATGCTCATTTGCCGCCGATGTCACGTCACCACCGCAAATCATTTGCAGCGCTACGTAGGCGAGCGGCAAAAGGTTTGCCGATACATCCCCATTATGGGAAAATGTTTTGGTCGGTACTCATTTTGAGAATAATTTCTCATGGATACCGATTATGAGAAATAACTCCATATACAAAGCTGGGGGTATATGCACTTTTTGTTTTTTCGATGAAATGACAAACCTTCTCCCATTGTAAGTAGGATTCTTGCTCAAAGATTCGAATATTTTTTATGCTAGTTATCGACTATCTAACACAACCTATACAAGGAGGGATTTGAATCCTGATCTTATGGTTGGAGACAAAACTGCACTACCACTAGACTATTTAAGTGGGTACCACTTTTGTTTTTTTGTATTCTATAAAAATCATATTGATAAGAGACTTCTTACAAGAATGCACATGTCTTTAATTTTAGTTTATCAAAATAAACACAACATTGACTTAAACAAGTTCACCTATCACCATCATGCTTGAACTCTACAAAGTTGCTTTATTAACAAATGTTATATTGACATTGCCAAATGAAAATGAGCATTTTCCTAATAATGGATGAATATTTTCACTCATTATTCCTTTTTCCCTTTATGTGGAAGCATGGCTTCAACAATGTGTGCCATGGTTATTACCAACAACGCATGGATGACATGACAATGGCATTTTGTTTTATTAATGGCGGTGTGAAGATAATAAAGAAGAGATGATGGTAGTCAAGGAGAATGTACAAGATTAAGGAAAGAAGGAAAAATGGAAGTATGTGAGGAGATTATTGAGTAGGGCTCGAGGATGGGAGAGATTCTTCTCTCTTTTGACGGTTTCTTCTCTTGTGAAGAGAAGAAAATGTGAGTAGGTCTTTATGGAAAGACTCATCAATATCTCTTAGAGAAAATATGGTAGATTATCTTCTGTAATATGAATCATGTTCATATTACAGTACGAAAATAATGATGAATGTGAATCTCATTCACAAATAATTATCAGTATGAATACTAGGGTTAAAAAAATCGGATTGAATCAGCCGGTCGGACCGATCCAACCGGGAACCAGGCCTAATCCGATCGGTTTATTCAGTTCTATAAAAGTAGAAAGAAAAAGAAAACTCGAGTTTGACCAATTGGTGGGACAGATTGAACCAGACCGAATCGACCCGGATTGAACATGTTTGATGGTTTCTTGAATTTTTGAATTTAAGTAAAAAATGAAATAATGGTGGATATAGGGATGCAAGAAGGAACAAACACATATACAGATAGGTGTTGATATATCCTTATCTATTTTCAACTATAAATGCGGATGCGGATACATATATTCACGGTACCATATCTTTAAAAAATGTATACATATGTGAAACGGATAAAGATCGCATACGAATAATATTAGGAATACTTTATAAATTAGCTTAAATAAATATATATATATATATATATATATATATATATATTGGATGGAATACACATGATATAAATATAGTAAATGTGCTTATATCATAATAATTATTCCAAATATAGTGAAAGAAGATATAAAATTATGATAAATACATTTAAAAATAAATCTAGAACTATATTTATATACGAAAACAGATATACGGATACAAATATAGATGTTTGCAGATATCAACGCGATATCCATATCTGTATCTGTTTTAAAAGGGACAAGATATAGATGTCAACATCTATATAAAATGGATATGGTGACGGATCGTATATGGATATATCCACATCTGTTTGCATCTCTAACCGGATGCCCTCCCATGCTCAATGTCTAGCATGATGCTTACCCTGCAGTTTGCATACTTCGAAAGTAAGATATACCTTTTCTTCCACAATTATGATTTGGCATGATTTAAATATTGGTTTTCATTTAAATTTTGAGATATACCATACCATTGGATACATATATAATACTTTTTTTGGAGTGGTCCTTTGTTCTATCCCATCTCTATAATGTCTTATCACTGTAGGAGTACAAGCTTACAAAAAGTCTATATTTTATAATGTTGTGCATTAGTTGCTGATTTGCGACATGATAACGATTTGAAATTCTAAATGGTTATTATATACAATATATAGTTTTCTCGGTTTAAAAAATCGATTTGATCGGTCCGAGCAGTAAATTAAGTTTTGTTTGATTTTTTTCAGATTGATAAAAATGATAATGTTATGATGACACCATTGCCGATCCGATCGATTTGAACCAACAGTCCAACCTGGTCAAACCAAATCAAAGACTGACCGATTCAACTTCTGGTCTGATTTTTAAAATCTTGAGTATGCAAATCCCATTCACATAATTCCCAACATTAATATGAGAATCGTATTGTCATGATTTCCAATGAGAAACTTATTCCCAAGATTTTTAATATTGATATGAGAATCTCTTTCTCAAATTTCCCAACATATGGGAATTTTATGCTTCATACTCTGAAAGTAAGTTGAATCATTTTCATATTATTCCTTAAATTAAATAAATACCATATTTAATTTTGGTTTTTACGATTTTCTTCGCTTTCTTCCTTTTATTCTTATTCTTCTTCTTATTTTCCTCTGTTTTATCATGATTTGAGCTTTTCGCCTTTATTTTTATTTGATTTGTGTGATGAAGTCCTGAGACTTAGGATTGCTTGCTCGATTAATTGAGGTCCAATCCCCTAATAAATTCACGTGCCTATACTCTGATACATTTGGTCCTAGATCAAGTCTAATTGTTACCTACCTGGATCTGAAACTTAGTGCGTGAGAGGTCCTAATACAGTGCTAGCGAAATTCATTGTGGTAGACACCGATTGATGAATCCCGTATTCATCATGCTAAAATTGGTCATTTAGGCTATGTCCCCCATCATCCACTTGCAATTAATCATTAATAGAGCATTATTAGCATTCATACTTGTGTAAATAATATCTGCATTTCATCATGCATAAATTGCATTAAAAATCCCTTGTGTAAATTAGCCCAAAGAGCCGCTAACTTCTCACATTTTTAGTTAATTCATCCTAACTCCGATTAACCCAAAACCACCTCCATTTTGTAGATATTACTAATCTTATTAAATAAAAAATACAAAAAATTATCAACCCCAATAAGTGTCAAATAATCCCAAAGTCAAATTTCACATCTGACGGAATAAAACGAGCATATCTCCCTCATACAGTGTCTGATTTTGGTCTACTCACTTTTAAAGTACTCCATTTTCAAATACCTTCGAAACAAGACCAATTTCATAAAATTCGGAGCTCATATGTGAAAATTGGGTTTTGGGCTTCTTTTGCGCATTTTAACTTTTTGCTAATTTTGACCTGAGATTTTATGTGCATAATTAACTCTTTTAATTTTATTTCTTTTTCATTTGTGTCCTTTGATGAAAGTTTTAATAAGAAATGCAAAATTCCAAATCCAGATCAAAAGTAAGATCAAATAAACTGACTAAGTCCAAGTGTCCGTTGTCGGTCTGTACAAAAGTTGTGCGTTTCTAACTTCTATTTTATTTTCCTATTTTCTTATTTATTAAAAATCCAAAAAAATTAGATTAGTGTGTAATTAATTTTATTGTATTTTATCATATTTTTTCTAGAATTTTTATCCCCTCTAAAACCACCAAAAAAATTACAAATATCAAAAATGCGGTTTTTCGTACACATGGAAAGCCACCAAAAATACCACTTTGCACATGTAACATCTTTTGCTTCTGGGCCGTTCATGAAAGTTGTAGATCTCGTCGAGACGAACAACTTTCGTGAAGAAAACTTTTCGATCCGAGGTCATCTTCTATCTCCTTTTCCCCTTCAAAAATCTGAAATTTTTTTGGTGCCACGTTGCAGCTCCAGGGCGTGCCACGTGGCACCCCGCTCTTCTCTCTCTCCAGACCATCCTCGGGTCACGTGCCTAGCACGCGACCCCTGTCATCTTCCTTCTCCAGCCGTTACCCTCCCTCCGTCCGCTGTTTCTCCTCCTCCTCTCGTAACCGCCGACCTCCACCAATGCTCTTCCTCCCCGCGCGTAACGCCTGCGCCGCGGCCGCTCCCCTTCTCCAGCCGTTACCTTCGCCCTCCTATAAAGAACCCATCCTCTCCAGCCGTAAACCCCATCCGCCATCATCAAGAGAGAGAGAGAGAGCTTGGAGAAGGAGCCTGTGACAGGGGCTTCTCTCTCCGGCAAAGACACCTCCGGCGTGATCTTCCAGAGCCTCCTCCTCCGCCGTGGAGTTGAGGCGACAACCAGGAGAGGCCTCCGTCCTCTACCCAATCCCAGGCGTCTTCCTATTTTCATCTCCATCTCCAGCTCTTCTTTTTTATTTTTATTTTTTGGCCTAACCAATTGCAGCTCCGCCGCGCCTCACCACGCGACGCCGTGCCTCTCAGCTCACCAGCAACCACGCGAGGCTGCTCCGCTCTCCGCCACCGCCTTGCGCAGCCTCCGCTCCCTTCAGCCCCTGCTCGCCTCGCCGCGCCCACCGCCAAGAGCGGAGATCCAGCCTCGTCTCCGCCGATCTCCCACCGCCACGGAGGCCAGCTCCGCCCGCATCGCCCTGCTCCTCCACCTCGCACGGAGGCCACCTCCGCCACCAGCTCGCACCGCGCGGCCGCCGCCCTCGCGCCATGCGTCGGCAGAGGCTCGGGCTCTCCGCCGCCTCCGCCTCGCCCTCCGCGCCAGCACGGAGGCGCCGCCCCTTCTCCATCCTTCAGCTGCCGTCGGATCGGGCGTTGCCCTTGATCCGACGGCCCACCGCCCGCCACGTCATCCAGCCCGGGCCTAGGCTCTAGCCTAGAGGCTCGGGTTCTCTGAACCTCCGCCACCATCCCCGAGCCTCAGCTCCGTCCCGAGACCGCCTCGGGAGTCCGAGCCAAGCGCCCCGTATCCGAGCCTCCTGGGCGCACGTGCAAGGCACGTGCACGTGGAGAAATTGCAGTAAAGCTCCTGCTTGTTAAAAAAATTATATTTATACCCCCGCCTGGGGTAAATTGCTGAGGAGGCCCTCTGACTTTCCAAAATTACAGATAAGCCCTTCCAGGGACTATTTTGAAGGAAAACTTTATTTTAATTACATTTTAGTCCCTGAAATTTCTTTTTAGCATATCTTCTCCATCTGGACTCCGATTTTAGCGTATAATATGTCGTTTCGAAGCTCTTTTCATGCTCTACAACTTAGCATACCTTGTGAACAGATCTGAGGTCAATTATTGAGAATCATTATTGAGGATATCTATTGCTTTTGCAGGCTTAATTTGACATATTTGTGGCACTTTTCCCTTGAGATATTTGATGACTTATTTTGCAGGAATTCGTTGGAGTTAAATTATTATTTGAGGACTTATTTTATGCAGGGGTTAAATTAAGGAGATTGAGTAGACATATTGACTTGTGGACTGCAAACATCTTTAAAGAATATAATTTGAAGAATTTTGGAGATAAAATTGATTGCAGGAATTCTCCGGGATCTATTCACTCTTATTCGCATTATGAATTAATTTGACTTATATCTCTGGATTTGATATCTTCTGATCTGTGATTTATTATAGAAGAAATTGATCATCATTGTTTGGATTGGAATTCTAGATCACAGATCCTGAGCTTAAATTCTGTTTAATTCCCTTGCATCACATTCGCATAATTGCATTGTATATTTCTCAACACACAAATTAATCGATCATTAACTAATTATTAAATTTGATTTAAGACCGCGCAACTAAAAATCACCGTTCCCTGAGTTCGACCTTGGTAAACTTGCCAAGTAAAATATTCCACAACATTCAAAGCTTGTGGTATTTTGATCGACCGAAATCTGCCTCATATACTACAATTTATCGACTATTAAAGAGGTGAATTTCGCGGTCATCAAATGGCGCCGTTGCCGGGGAACGGCGAATTTTAAAGGTTTTGAATCATTTTTTTAATTAATTTTTGTGAAGTTAGTTTTTGTGACATTTTTTTCTCTTTTGCATTTTTTTCATTATTTTTTTTCTTTTTTTTTCTTCTTTTGATACTAACCGCAATCTCTCTCTTTGCAGAATACTGGAGCGGAATTTACAGATATAAATCAAGGATCTGCGAAGAAGATGAATTTGTATTTTTGTGAGGGAGAGTAGCATAGATTTAATTTTCCGCAATTTTCACAGGATCCCTCTCTCCTTGTACCCTGTCAATTTGTAATATTCAGGACTGGACTCTCTGTGGCTTGGCGTAGAATTTAGGAGCACATACGGTAGATTAGAATTATTTGATTGTGCTCGTAATTTTTAGGCCACACTCTCACTAATTAAACGCACTGTAGATCGTTCAACATTAGCCAAAAATTTCAATCAATTATTCCCGCTAATAGAACTATCTGTTTAGGGCGTTTTTTTCATCTGTGCATATCATTTAGTTTAAATTTTAAATTCCTTGTACTGCATCCCGCATGAAGAACGCGAGGAGTCACTATAAGTCTTTCTCTTAAGCATGCATCATTGATTTACGTTTGCATTGGCTTTTCCGATTCTCCTTCTCAAGTTTTACAACTTAAGGATTCAAAGGAATTGGGACTGCTCGTTAGGCGTGAATTTTTGTGCTCGCATAAACCACAGTGATAACCTTAACTTAAAATTGGGACTGCTAATCAAGGTGATTGTAAATAAATTGACATAAAATTAATCTGTGTTTGGTGGAGAGGAACCCACTCATTGTTTGTAAGGACCAGAACGCACACTTAGGAAAGATCCCAAAACCGAAGTAATTCATTCAGACTACTGAGTTTAAATAATTAGCTAATTTTTAGTGAGGGTCTCGGGTAGCCATTTACGGTCCTACTTCCCTTAGCAGAGTAGGTGGTTTAGAGGACACCGCGGAAGGCTCCGTCCTCAAGTAACACGGGTAGCCATTTACGGTCCGTACTTACACCTATACTGGCTGAAAGTAGGAGCAACTAGTTGTATGAACTCGGGACAGTCTTTGTGAAATATTTCGGCACCTAAGAGCTCCGCTTAATCTGCAAGATTGTTTTGTCATTAAATTAAAATTGAAAAGATAAGCGGTCGAACCCTAACGTGCCTTCACCAGTGTTGAGTGGGTGAATCAACGTGTTTGTTTTGTGTTTGATTTGTGTGCGTCAAAGACCTTGCAATTGCAAGCAAATCGTGGTTCGCTGATCAGTCCATCCCTCTTGACAAGATGTCGGCACAGTGGTCTTCTTTCCCGATCTCCACGACCATGTCCCGATATTCTTCTTCCCCTCAGCCATCATTCTCTTCCCGCCCATACATCCCACCCTATGACCACTCTTCTTCTTGGAATAGTCCTCTCTCACATTCTGACAATTTTATGGACACGAGAGAGAGACCAGAATCGAGGATGAACAATAGAGTGACCGCTATTGATAGAAGAACATAATTTCCGGTCACTAGGATCTCACAACCTCTTGAACCATCCTCTACTCAGGATGAATATCCTCTTGAGTATAATCAATTTTCCTTCAACACTTCACGAGAAAACCAAAGTCAAGGAAATACAACTCATGACCAGACCATAATGTTTATGAACAATCAACACTCTACTCGAGGTTACATGCTAGAATCACGACACATGGAGACTGATTATTCAATCACTAGTCATGAGATGTTTGAGGATGAGATTGCTCGGATTAATCATAGAGCAGACACTTTAACTATGAGAATATATGATCTCATCCAGTCAATGCAAAATTCAGAAGAAGTGAGGCCCCCACCATGCGAACCACTGTATCATCACAATCAGACACAACCACTGACCTCTGACCCTCCGACTGACCATATTACAGAAAATACCAAAAAAATTGAAAAATTAGAAAACTAAAAAAAAATGGACAATTCTGAAATGGAAGCATTTAGCAAG
Source organism: Ottelia alismoides (assembly GCA_037367405.1). Classification (NCBI taxonomy): domain Eukaryota; kingdom Viridiplantae; phylum Streptophyta; class Magnoliopsida; order Alismatales; family Hydrocharitaceae; genus Ottelia; species Ottelia alismoides. The sequence goes on along the minus strand of JAZKJV010002554.1, from coordinate 268,155 downwards.
AGTCTGATCTTAGAGCTTCCATTGATCAAAGCCATAGAATATGTGCCCGATCTTAAGAGATTTGTGAAGAGTCGACTGAACCCCAAAAAGACGGGCAAGAAGCGATCAAGGACTGAATATCATGTCATATCTATGGCTAGTTCTTTGGTGATGAATCATAAACTCAAAAGCCGTAAAGTCAAGCGATTGACTCGGGTCACATGTGAAATTGAGGATTCTATATTCACTCATGTTCGGTTGGACGACGACTCCACATTAAACATCCTCCCGAAGTCCGTCTTTAATCAACTTAAATTCGGACAACTCAAAAAGACTAGGGTGATCGTTCAATTACCTGATCAATCTACCAAAAGACCGCGAGGGATCGTTTCTATCGTCGTAAATTTCCGAGGAGAAAAACACAAAGTGGACTTTATTGTCCTTGACATTGAGCACCCCGGAAGGATGTCTGAGTCTCCTATTATTTTAGGAAAGCCGTTCTTAGCCTCCGCTAAGGCGATTGTCGATTGCGAGACTCAGGAAATCAAGTTCCCGAACTCGGACCACAATGAACACGACCCCAATGACACATCCTGCTCTGAGGAAAACCAACTTAAAACCAACAGTTATAATTAGAAGATAAATATTTCACATTATCAGACATCTCCACATGACACACTGATACAAACCCTAGGAGAGTCACCTCAGAATTTAACTGTTGGACAATATTTGGATTCTCACCACCTTATTACTGCTCCTGGGAAAATTCAAGATTTTGGAGCTTATGAAGAATTGGACCATATTATTGAAGATCACCACGATTATTTGAGTGGTCCAATCTTTGAGTCGGCAGTAATTCATGACATACTTGAACCATATAAGGAACCGACTTCGGAAACATCTGATGTCACCAAAATTCACGATCATTTGGACGTGACATCAAAACCCCCAACCATAAACCACAGGATCTGCAGGAACACTCTCCCTCGACCAAAGCAGTGCATGACCCTTCAAGAATTGGTCGACTTTTATGGAGATTCATCTGATGACGAAGTAACGAATGCCACATCGGTTACTCAAGACAGGGAGGTGAAGACTGTCCAACTTCCTCCCAATACTTCTCAAATAAACAAACCGATCAAGAAAGTCATCTTTGACCTTAGACGTCAGGAGATTTCTGAAGAGTCCTCATCCGGTCTTGATGTGGTTCATCAGATAAGTGCAATAGGTACAGCTCTGATACAAGGGCACTTACCTCTGATCGATAAAAGTTGGAGATCCTTTGCAGATGACTACTATTCTCCTGAGGACGACTCTGACGGTGGCTGGTCTTCTTTATCGGCCCCCTCTTCATTACACTCCACATCTCCATACTATCTCCCTCCACACTTCCGCAAGAAGGTCCGTCGCAAACCTCCTTGATCTTGTACATCCGCAAATCTACCCGGTTCCCCATCTGTATTTATCCGATTATACTTAGACTGACGTGAGCCTAAGTATAGGGGGACCTATACCATTGTTTATACATCACTTCTCTTCTTTTGTTTTTACTCCTTCTATATTTAGTACGAGCTATGTCAACATTTCACTTTGTGCAATGAGGACATAGCACAAGCTAAGTATAGGGGGTGTATTTGTATATACTTTATCTACTTTATCCATAGCTCGTACTTTAATCTTTTATATCTAACATCGGGGATGGGTACAAGTAGTGTGTATAATACATGTTTTTCAAAAAAAACAAAAAAAACAAATAAAAACAACAACAACAAAAAAAACAAAAAAAAATAATAAATAAAAAAACACACCAAAAATGCATTAAAAAAAGGCATCACTCATCAAGCATTTCATGCATTCCTTGGTCGATATATTCCTGACACATTCACCATCCCTCAAGGCTTGAGGATTTTTGAGGACACTTGATTCCTAAGATGTTAGGATTCTGAGTTAGCCTGCCTTACTCATTAGGGTTTTTAGAACTTAATAATCCACACTTCCCTAGTTTGAAAGATTTGAGCGCTATATTGCACTCTTCATCTCTACCTTCAAAAAGAATATGATCAGCACAACCACTCCCACAACTGCATGATTGATGAGATGAGTTGAGATATCACTTGAGGAACTAGGACTAGAGACTTGAGTTTAGACCCGATCTGATGATATTCGAGGATGGGATAAAGTTAATTAAGTCTTCAGAAAACCTGAGTGTCAGCAAAACACTAGCCAGTATGTGAACAAGATTCATATGCTATCTTTTTGATAAATGACCTAAGTGCCAGGGTGTGATGAAATTTAATGGAAATTGTTGATCAGTGTGCGCCAACTTTTGGTAAAAGCAGTGGAGCTAGCCAACAAAATAAAAGAAAAAGAAATGTCAAAGAAAAGCTCTAACAGCGAAAGTCAAATTCCAAATGAGCTTCCACCAATGGCAAGCGCTCCCAAAATTTTCAAAGTGTCCACTTGGACCAAACGCTAATTAGGACCAAGGAGTCGGGCTGACACCATAAAAGGGCTCTGCATCGTAAGCGATACAAGTCTGGGTGTCGAAGGTATCTTAGATACTCAAAAGAGACACACCCCGGTGTACTCCCAGAAAAACAAGTGCAGACGACTCCAAATTCTCTTGACGGACACATTGATCAACAAAATAAAATATACTTGTGTTGAGTAATAAGGCACTCGAGAGACACCTTGTTCCAATGAAAGGGAGAGAAAATCAGACACAATCCTATACCCTCCATCAACTGGCCGTCCATCTACACTTTCAAGTGTGACAAACTAATGAGACGGTTGGCTGAAGCAAGAATAGACTTATTCCCTAGGGTTGAGGGTCAGGTCTAGAGGAGAGTCTCTTGGATTGGAACTTTGAGTGATGCCCCGACTCGACTCTCATGAAATGCAGTACACTTAAAATCATATCCTTATATTATATGTACAAACAGAGAGTCTGAAAATTAGAGAAGTTGGGTTCCTTTTGATTAAAGCTTGGTTGAGCCAGAATTTTAGGATCACTCAAAGTAAGGGTCTTCTATGAATTAAGCCTTGAAAATTCACATGCACAGTCAGGATGTAATCAACTAAGTCATTCATTCATGCTCGGGGACGAGCATGGTCTAAGTATAGGGGTATGATGAATCCCGTATTCATCATGCTAAAATTGGTCATTTAGGCTCTGTCCCCCATCATCCACTTGCAATTAATCATTAATAAAGCATTATTAGCATTCATACTTGTGTAAATAATATCTGCATTTCATCATGCATAAATTGCATTAAAAATCCCTTGTGTAAATTAGCCCAAAAAGCCGCTAACTTCTCACATTTTTAGTTAATTCATCCTAACTCCGATTAACCCAAAACCACCTCCATAAAATTATTAACCCCAATAAGTGTCAAATAATCTCAAAGTCAAATTTCACATCTGACGGACTAAAACGAGCATATCTCCCTCATACAATGTCTGATTTTGGTCTACTCACTTTTAAAGTACTCCATTTTCAAATACCTTCGAAACAAGACCAATTTCATAAAATTCGGAGCTCATATGTGAAAATTGGGTTTTGGGCCTCTTTTGCGCATTTTAACTTTTTGCTAATTTTGACCTGAGATTTTATGTGCATAATTAACTCTTTTAATTTTATTTCTTTTTCATTTGTGTCCTTTGATGAAAGTTTTAATAAAAAATGCAAAATTCCAAATCCAGATCAAAACTGAGATCAAAGAACTGACCAAGTCCAAGTGTCCGTTGTCGGTCTGTACAAAAGTTGTGCGTTTCTAACTTCTATTTTATTTTCCTATTTTCTTATTTATTAAAAATCCAAAAAAAATTAGATTAGTGTGTAATTAATTTTATTGTATTTTATCATTATTTTTCTAGAATTTTTATCCCCTCTAAAACCACCAAAAAATTACAAATCTCAAAAATACGGTTTTTCGTACACATGGAAAGCCACCAAAAATACCACTTTGCACAGGTGACCTCTTTTGCTTCTGGACCCTTCATGAAAGTTGTAGATCTCATCGAGACGAACAACTTTCGTGAAGAAAACTTTTCGATCCGAGGTCATCTTCTATCTCCTTTTCCCCTTCAAAAATCTGAAATTTTTTTGGTGCCACGTTGCAGCTCCAGGGCGTGCCACGTGGCACCCCGCTCTTCTCTCTCTCCAGACCATCCTTGGGTCACGTGCCTAGCACGCGACCCCTGTCATCTTCCTTCTCCAGCCGTTACCCTCCCTCCGCCCGCTGTTTCTCCTCCTCCTCTCGTAACCGCCGACCTCCACCAACGCTCTTCCTCCCCGCACGTAACGCCTGCGCCGCGGCCGCTCCCCTTCTCCAGCCGTTACCTTCGCCCTCCTATAAAGAACCCATCCTCGCCAGCCGTAAACCTCATCTGCCATCATCAAGAGAGAGAGAGAGAGCTTGGAGAAGGAGCCTGTGACAGGGGCTTCTCTCTCCGGCAAAGACACCTCCGGCGTGATCTTCCAGAGCCTCCTCCTCCGCCGTGGAGTTGAGGCGACAACCAGGAGAGGCCTCCGTCCTCTACCCAATCCCAGGAGTCTTCCTATTTTCATCTCCGTCTCCAGCTCTTCTTTTTTATTTTTATTTTTTGGCCTAACCAATTGCAGCTCCGCCGCGCCTCACCACACGACGCCGTGCCTCTCAGCTCACCGGCAACCACGCGAGGCTGCTCCGCTCTCCGCCACCGCCTTGCGCAGCCTCCGCTCCCTTCAGCCCCTGCTCGCCTCGCCGCGCCCACCGCCGAGCACGGAGATCCAGCCTCGTCTCCGCCGATCGCCCACCGCTACGGAGGCCAGCTCCGCCCGCATCGCCCTGCTCCTCCACCTCGCACGGAGGCCACCTCCGCCACCAGCTCGCACCGCGCGGCCGCCGCCCTCGCGCCGTGCGTCGGCAGAGGCTCTCCGCCGCCTCCGCCTCGCCCTCCGCGCCAGCACGGAGGAACCGCCCCTTTGCCATCCTTCAGCTGCCGTCGGATCGGGCGTTGCCCTTGATCCGACGGCCCACCGCCCGCCACGTCATCCAGCCCGGGCCTAGGCTCTAGCCTAGAGGCTCGGGTTCTCCGAACCTCCGCCACCATCCCCGAGCCTCAGCTCCGTCCCGAGCCTCCGCCTCGGGAGTCCGAGCTAAGCGCCCCGTATCCGAGCCTCCTGGGCGCACGTGCAAGGCACGCGCGCGTGGAGAAATTGCAGTAAAGCTCCTGCTTGTTAAAAAAATTATATTTATACCCCCGCCTGGGGTAAATTGCTGAGGAGGCCCTCCGACTTTCCAAAATTACAGATAAGCCCTTCCAGGGACTATTTTGAAGGAAAACTTTATTTTAATTACATTTTAGTCCCTGAAATTTCATTTTAGCATATCTTCTCCATCTGGACTCCGATTTTAGCGTATAATATGTCATTTCGAAGCTCTTTTCATGCTCTACAACTTAGCATACCTTGTGAATAGATCTGAGGTCAATTATTGAGAATCATTATTGAGGATATCTATTGGCTTTTGCAGGCTTAATTTGACATATTTGTGGCACTTTTCCCTTGAGATATTTGATGACTTATTTTGCAGGAATTCGTTGGAGTTAAATTATTATTTGAGGACTTATTTTATGCAGGGGTTAAATTAAGGAGATTGAGTAGACATATTGACTTGTGGACTGCAAACATCTTTTAAGAATATAATTTGAAGAATTTTGGAGATAAAATTGATTGCAGGAATTCTCCGGGATCTATTCACTCTTATTCGCATTATGAATTAATTTGACATATATCTCTGGATTTGATATCTTCTGATCTGTGATTTATTATAGAAGAAATTGATCATCATTGTTTGGATTGGAATTCTAGATCACAGATCCTGAGCTTAAATTCTGTTTAATTCCCTTGCATCACATTCGCATAATTGCATTATATATTTCTCAACACACAAATTAATCGATCATTAACTAATTATTAAATTTGATTTAAGACCGCGCAACTAAAAATCACCGTTCCCTGAGTTCGACCTTGGTAAACTTGACTAGTAAAATATTCCACAACATTCAAAGCTTGTGGTATTTTGATCGACCGAAATCTGCCTCCTATACTACAATTTATCGACTATTAAAGAGGTGAATTTCGCGGTCATCACCGATGAGCCTCCAAGACTGGACACAGTGTTTCTCATCTAAGTAGTGAACATCTAGTTCTTCACACTAATAGCATTCCCGATATTAGGAGGATTTCATCGGCTTGCATTTCATATAGGATAGTTTCAGTTCTGTTTAGCATCCCACATGGAGAGCAATGGGAAGCATTGTAAGTCTTTTGACTATGCATGCGCCATCGATTCCTGACTTGTATTACTTTTTCGATCTTCTCCCTCTGATTTTGATCACCTAAGATGTTAATGGAATTGGTAACTCAGTATTTGATTGCATTGAAAAATATCAAAAAAGTGATAAACCTAACTAAAATCAGGACTAGTAACTCTACTTGACTTTTAAAATAAACATAATAGATTCATTGTTTTGGGAAGAGCAACTCGCATATTGGATACGGGTTGTATTCTGACCGAGTGAGGCACATACACTTAAGGACTAGAGCCCCCGTCCTTGGACTTGCACTCTAAGCGCTTGGGTCAGCTCTTGGGCCCTGTCATTCGCTGCAAGCACTTGCCTCTGACTTTAGACAAAGTGTATTATGTTCAAGCCGATTTGCTACACCAACTTGGGAACGGTCACTATCGGAGACTACACCTGTGAGCTTCTATAACTGATTGAAAATCACCTCACTCTAAAATTGAAAAGATAAATGTCCCCAATCTTCTATCTTCACTGTGTTGAGTAGGTGAGCATAGAGTTTGCTTTGTACATTGATTGTAGTTTTGGATCCACTCACGTTCATCATTATTTGAGTTTTCAGACCTCTGAGTTTTTGAGTTCTTTTCGTTGAGCACTTCCCCTTTTTTCTTTATCTATATTGTTGTTTACTTTCATCCATGTAGTGATATCGGGTCTTGATCTTCATTTTAGCAGCCAGATCTCACGATTTTCCTCTTACCCATACCACCTTATCTCTGTACCAGTTCAATAAGATTCTCTTCTTGAAGCATAATTTTTTTCTTTATTTTGCCCAACCTCTCCTGCCCTCTCTGTTCCCTCATGTGTCATCCCTTCTATCACTTGGGAATGATGTGCTATGAGGCCTGCATCGAGGCTTTGCTTGCACTAATTCTTTGAGTAAGCTGGGCAGAATTTGAGGAGGCTAAAATGAGTGTGCTCTCTTTGGTGGATCTTAGAGTTGATATGTACATAGATATTATTGAAGATTCCGATTTTGCACGATTATAGGTGTGAGATGTATTACGGATTTTACATTGTATCGAGGATGCAACCCATTCTTGATTTTATGCTGATGAGACTGATACCTTGAACTATGACAATCCAATCCTTTATTTGGCTCCACTTGTCTTGATTCGGGTGATTGATGTATTATCTCTTTCTATGCTTCAAAGCGATGGTACTCGGAGTCTGTAGGGTTTCACTCATCTTCTTGATTGATCCGTCCTTCGTCTCTTGACGTTCCTATCCCCATTAGTCACTTGAAAAATTTCCTTCTGATATCTTGATCCCTTTCAGTTGATCTGATTACTTGAGGGATTGCATTGTGATTGACCCGATAATACGTGTCCCCTTCCTTAGCCTTATGCCCTCCTGCAGATGATGATTGATCAATATCTTGAGGACCTGAGCCTAGATGCCAGGATTGCCTTGATTTTCATTGACATAGTTTGCATCACTCCCCGAGGACAAGCTGCACGATGATGTAACATTTTTTTACGCTAAGTTTCACTCACTGTTTGTGCTTTCGTCCTGAGGGAGCATGAAACTGATTCGTTTGATATGAGTGCTCGTTATCACTATTTGATTATGTATCAAATCTTTCAGAGATTATTTTATCTGATTTAACTCCTTTAAGTCTGCTCTCCTTAATGGTCCTCGCAGGGATGAGCCATGTTCCTTTGTTTATTCCTTGTTTAGTTCGCCGTAGTCCCTGGGGGTTATGTGAGGGATACCACAACATTCTTTTGGTTTCCAGTCTCTTCCTCTGTTGAGTAGACGTTTTGTCGCCTGCAGAGACTGCTTCTTCTGATCCATCTGATGGATTTGGATCCTTTAAGTCCACTCTCCTTGATGACTCTCACAAGGATGAGTTCTTTTCTAATTATTCATTGCTGAGTATGTCTCAATCTTTGAGGGTTATTGATATATCTCTGATTCTCACTCTTTATTATTTTATTTTAGCTATTTATCTTGACAAATCATCTTGTAGATAGGTGTAAATACAATAAGATAGCATTCAACATGCATTTGTTTATATTACATAATTAGCATGTATTTGTGCAAAAATAAAAGAATAAAGGAAAAGAAAAAGGAAGGAGATACTTAGAACAAATATTTAGTGATCCGATCCCCAAGAGAAGGTCAAGCCTTGACCTGATCGCCAAATAAAATAAGTAGATAAATAGCCCCAAGAGAAGAATAGGTCCTACTGTATATTGCACATATTACTTATAGATGTAGGTAATTATTTTGGATAAATAAAAATAAAATATTCTTTTTACCTCCTTGTGTATATTCCTAAAAATAAATAAAAGTAAAATCAATAAAATAAAATAAAATAAAATCCTCTCTATCTTGTACAAAAATACATGTATGCATTTCTTACTTCCTATTTATTATATACTTGTAATTAAATAACAAAAATAAAATAAAAACTATTGTATACTCTAAAAATTATATTGTAAATAAATAAAATACAAAATAAAGGTATTTTTTTGTAAAAATAATAAAATAAAAATAATTGTATAAAATACATAAGTATAATATAACTATATATAATGCTATATATTGTATATACAAGAATTTATTTTTCATAAAAATAATAAAAATCACAGAAAATTAGTTTGAAAAATAATAAATATTTTTCATTTTCTACACCTTTTATTTTAAAGTAATTTACAATTTTTTATTGATTTTGTAAATATTTTGAAAAATCGAATTATCTGATTGGTTTAGTTCATTTTGTTGACCTGGGTCAATGCCTTCTTCCAGGCTTGACCCGACCCTATTCGCTGGACCTTTTTCTCCCCTTTTTCCCGGTCGGATCAAACCTCCTCTTGATCCAATTTTTCGTCCGGCCATCTCCTTAGATCCACGACCCTCGCAGATCCTTAGGAAGGCCCAGATATTCCTAGGGTTGCGCGCTTTTTCCCTATTATCTCATAACACTGGGAAGCCTATATAACATCTCCTTTGACCTCCTGGTGCCGCAGCTCGTTCCTCGCCCTTTATTCCACCCCTAGGCACCTTTGGTTGAGTGACAGCTACCGGAGGACATCCTTGGAGCGGAGTTTGGTCGCGTGGTTCACGCAGCTCACTTACGTGGCCAGAGCTCCACCGTGTCTAGCCTCCCGGCCTTCCGCAGCTTGGTCGAGGGCACAACCCAGCCGACCACCTTCGCCTAGATCTCAGGAACTTGTTCCCACCTTCAGGTATCCCTCATATCACCTTCATTTATCTGTTCGATTCACTCATTCCATTTTGCACCGCCGCACATTCATCTGCTCTGCCTGGTCATCAGAGCTTCATCTCACCTTCGCAACTGTATCGATCGACTCGCCTTCAAATGCTCACCTTCATACCACACCCTGATCATCCCTAGGCTCAACTTCCTGGTCGGGATTAGGGATGCGACTCCCTTCTTTTACCTTTGTCGGGAATCAAACTTCATCCACCCTCGTTTCTCTGAGTTTTGCCAAGCAATAACCCTCTCCGGAGCTACGCCTCCGAGCGTTCTTCCCTTTGCAGATGTTGGTTCGCACGAAGGAGCCCTATTTGGCCTCAATCTACTCAGGCGGAGCAACTCCATATGCACTTCACCGCGACGGCCATCCGACCATCCTCCTTCGCATCAGAGCTTGCGCCCAGACGCGGAATGCCTTCACGACACTAGTGTATATCACTCATAAAAACAACTAACTTAACTTGTGTAAATTCTTCACCTAAATATTTTAAATATAAATGCCCTCTCGTGTAACTTTCTACACATGATTCTTTTACTAACCCTTTTATTGTTTTCAAAAATTCCTAAAATTTTGCAAAAATCGAAAACCCATAAGTTTTGCAAAATGTATTCAAAGCTGCATAAAAAGTTTGCAAAACTTTTTCAAAAAACCATAAAAATTTTAAAATCAGAAAAATTGCCTCACAAAAAGATTTTCTTTGCATTGCACATTGCATTTGCATTTTCGGATTGCTTAGTCGGACCTTAATCCACTTAATTACATGAATCTTATAGGAATTGGAATTGAGGTCCTTCAGGTATATTTGACTTAATTCTTTAAGATCACAAGTCTAGGTTCAGATCTCATCTTGACTGCCTAAGTAGAATATTTCAAAACACAAGCATGACTCTTATCGAGATTGACCTAGCTTGTACACCTACACTTTACACTTTGCTCAACACATTTGAAGTGGTAGAGGGTCAGATTTGTCGGCATGAGAAACAAGCGAATGGAAACATTCAAATTCACAATTATATGGCCATTGTGGCCCAACCCGATCTATTAGGGATGATGTCCAAGAATGGATGGTTGTGGGTTGCAATAATGCTTTAAAAGAGGGATATTCTACTGACTCAAGAGAAAAAAGTCCTTGTGTAAATGCTTTTGTAAATAGTATTAAAAAATAAAGTCAAAGCTAAAATAAATAAATACATAAGCAAAAATCAAAGAAAAATCAATTCCCGTCGTAGTATGAAAATAAGCAAGCTTATGCTTCAAAGTCAAAGATTTATGTGAGCATGCGGATGTATGACTTGGCTACACTAGTCAAGCATCCTAAGATAGGTAGCTACACTAGCTACCATCCATTCTCTTCTCCACCCCCTCTTCTTGAGCCGGTTACACTTGAACTTAGAAGGGAATACCCCACTTCTGGAGGAAAGAATTGTTGGAATGGGGAATTAGGGTCACTATGTTAAAGAAGACTATCTTTTACTGCTTCATCTGAGAGGAACAACATGTCAGTTACACTATACAATATAGACTTAGAATCATAAGGGAATGCATATGACATCGACTTGTTCTAATCTGGATTTTTAGGACTTGGGCATAGTTTTGTGGTTCTTAGATGCTGTTGAGTTTCAAGTCCGCTTCCCAATAAGGTTCTGGCCAAACCTAAATTCCAAGTGTCTGACTAAGATCCAAACTTTGATTTTATGAAGATAAGTTTAAAAGTTAAAATCAATCAAAATTTATTTCTCTATTATTTTCTATATTTTCTTTTCATGTATTATGGATGTAAGTGTTTACTAGGTACTAGTAAAGGCAAGTGGAGGGGTACGATGAATCTCCACTTTATCATCTCTATTCTTTAGTTTTGGCCTTAAATCCCAAGTAAAATGAATGTATATATCATTAATTTGTGATAAATAACATTCATTCATTGATACATAGATACTGTATGAAATATTGTATTTAATGCCAAAAGAAAAGAATAAGGAAATAAAAGAAAAAGAAGGAAGTGTTAAAGAAACTGAGTGATCCAAAACCCCAGGATCCAAGCATCATGATGACTTGGTTGATAAGGAATAAAGTAGGGGGTATAGGGCAAAGAATTATATAAAAATACAATCAAAATCTTCATTATTTCTGCCAATATCTTGCATTTTGGGACCTATTATATTTTATTATATTTATACCTCAAATAAATAAACTTTGACATAAACCATGAACATTAAAATACATAGAAAAATACAAAATTGATCTCACTGAATAATAGTGCACAGTGTGCCCAAGATACACAAAAAAGGCATAAAGAAAACTTCCTAGACATATATCTTCTCCACACTGATTCAAAATTGAACGAAATTACCTTTATTATCATAAAATTAAATTATCTATTTAATGAAGGTGCTTTCATTCAGTTTGGAGTTAAGATGCAAAAGTTGGCTTGTGGACCCTCATTGTGCAATACACATGTATAAAAAAATTATATTTATTATTTATATACTTAGTTTTCTCATATTTTTATACATTTGTAAATATTATTCAAAATACATGTAAATATTAAAATTAAATGAAAAATATTAAAAATTCATCAAAATAAATAAGTGTACTTTAATACATAGGTAAACATACCTATAATATACTTATATAATAAATATACCTATTTATTTAAGTTATAAATAAATTTAGAAAAATAAATTAAAATAATGTGAAAATGTATTTATATAAGTTGTAAATATAAATATTATGTATATAAAATAATACAATGTAAAATACAAAAAAATTAAAATATATCATATATAGGTAAATATACATATAATTATGCATGTAAAAAGTAACACCTAATAAAGTAACTTGTAAAAATAAATAAAAATAATAATAAAATACTGCATTAAATAAAAATATTTCTTATGTTTTGATAAAATTATTAATAAAATCAATTATTATTTTTAATGTATTTACTAAGGGAATCGGCCCCTATTTTGTCATGTAGCGATCCTAGGTGGACCAATGGGAGCACCCCGTGCATTGACTTTAGATCAACTATACGGTCCTCTCCTTTCTACCCCGTCAGAGCTGCACACCCCCTTCTTCTCCATTTTTTCATGCATCTTCTGTTGCTCGAATCACCTTGAGCCCTTCTTCGAACATATTCCCCCTACCATCCCTTCATCTCGCTAGGCCCTTAGATCCATTGTACACTCATTTAATAAACCCCAATCTCATGACCTAAGTCCCTCCATCACTATTTCATAAATAAGCTGGGTCCCCATTTTTGAGCTTTTTGATCGGTCTTCCAGGTGCGTAACCCCAAAGGGGTTCATCTGGGTTGAAGCTCATAGCGACAGCTTGGCTTCCCCAACCCTGTTGGCGAGGAGAAGTGCTTGAATGGCTTGATACCATGGCTAGAGCTCCACTCCGCCATGCCCTCTGCTCTCTATTGTCAAAACCATGTATGAGCTCTTCTTTTTATCGCAATTTTAGAGTAGTTTTTCTTCCTACCTTTTATCTCTATCTTTAGTTTATGTTATCCTTGCATTTTGTACGATTAATTTTGGGACTAGGCTTAGTTTTTCTTCCTGCTTTTTATCCCTATATTTAATTTCCACACCACCCTCACCACCCCAGCACCTTCCATTTCCGTTTCTACATCTCCTCGAATAATCAGGTCAATATGATCCCCAGTGGATCAGCGAATCAGTGTTTCACATTCACCACCCGTCGGATCATCGCTGCGTCGCTTCCACCATCGCCTATTTCACCTAATAAAGGCCTAGGAATCTCCCCCTATGCATAATATTTCTAACCTCATAGAACCCTAAAGGAGACTTTTCCAACTAGGGCTAATCGTGCCCAAGAACTCAATCATGAGGTGCCTACTCTTATACACCTGCCAGGACCCCATCGATGGGTCCTGGACAAATATGGAAGCATCATTAGCTGTGAACATGTGAGAGGAACATCATGAGCCTCATAATAGCTAGAATCGCGCCTTGGAGCATGAGAAATCGAAGAACATGGGAAGACACTTCGTTTGTTTTTCCTTGCTTTTAGGGATGAATCCAACACCGCCCGATGGAGTATCCTCTCCAAAATGCACAGATACCATCCGCTCAGTCCATGTATTAGCCGTACAATGGAACCCCAGATATAATCTCAACCGTGCAAGGGCGAAGTGGTATCGACCTATCATGGCCATTGGCCGCATTGATGAAGCGACGTGATACAAGGAGTACCGTCGATTGATGCACATAATAAAGGGATAATTTTCACCTATACCCCAAGAGTTTTTTTATTTCCTTTATAGTCATGTAAATTTATTGTATAGTGTAAATATATTTGTAATGATTGCAAAAGAGATCTAGAACTTTCTTAATATTGCATGTGAGTCCTTACCAACTCACCTCATGTATGTCCACACGTAAGGTGGGTATTTTGTAGCAATACCCTCCGAGTCTTTTTATTTCTGATTAGTATATAAAATTCTTAATATATCATTAAAGTTTTGGTGTATTTGCACAAACACCCTCCTCTTTATATTTCATTGCAAATATGCCCCTACCAGCACATGGTAGTTAATTTTGTATTTTATTTTTAATTAAATAGCTCATGTGCGTGTCAAAATTTTGGAAAATTCTAGTAAATGCTTGATTTAATGTTTGTTCACTCTACCATTTTTCATTAACATTTTACTTGCATTTCCATTTATTAAAATTAAATTAGGTGTAATTTAGTCCCGTTTCAATATAAAAAGTACAAAACTTATTTAAAAATTCCAAAAAAATATGTAATATAATACTATAGCATAACACAGAACAAAAGATACAAAAAATATAAAAGAAAACCTTAAAAATAAAAACCCCTCCTAACCCTAAAAAATTACAAAATATTATATAAAATCTAAAAAAATAGTTTTTTTATTTGTATTTTTACTTGTAATATATAGTATATATTAAAAATTGTTTTAAGTAATTTTGGATTTATTTTCTATTTTTAAATCTCAAAATAATTTGGTCTATTTATTAACTCTGTGTTTTGAAGTATTTTGGACTTCAAAAACACATAAAACTAGCAACAATCACCAAAAAATTCACGAAATAAAGGATAATACCTTTTATTTTATAAATTTTGAGTATTTTTACCTATTTATAAATATACAACATATATAAACTATATGTACATATATATATACTTATATATTTATTACTACTATTAATTTTATAAATAAATCTAAATATATTTTAAACCCTTAAAAAACAAAAAGGAATGTATTTAACTATTTTTCCCAATTTTATATATTTATTATAGATTTATATCATATTTAGTCATTATATTATACATACTATTATATATACATTTATATATACATATATTATATTAAAAAGAAACAAAACTAAGAATCAGAAAAATATAAAAAGAAAATGAAAATGTTGAAATTAAAACATAAAAAATATAAAACATAACTAATCCATAAAAATTTAAATATAATTAAAATTCATAAAAATTTTAATAAAGTAGACAATATGCAAGTACATTTGTTATCTATATTTGTAGATAATAAATAACCTTATCCGCGCATTTTTTCTCAGTGGTTTGACTCCATTGACTATAATACTTGCAGGGAATAATAAATTTCACCACACATAATTTCATAGATTTATCATAATTATGGGTTGATTGTTGTTGCATTAGGTTGTTGACATCTGAGAGTCGAGAGAGGTGCCAATATAACGATTGTCGGACCCGACTTATCGAGCACTACATGACCTCCAAGACCAGACGCTAGGATCTCTCATGACCAACTGCTTAACATCACCAAAGATCCATCACCTTGCCATTCTCATGTGTATTCATCTTCAGGAGAGGGTCAAAAACAACCCCCTCGCATCCCTCTCTCTTTTTATGCAAGAGTGAAACCCTAGAAGCACCTGGAGCCCAATGTCGAAGCTAAAGTCAGAGCTCCAGGCGCCTGAAGCTCCAGGGTTCCTTTAATGGACCGCAGACCACAGTGAACCCTCCTATAGAAGCAATCGAGCTCCAGGAAGCTCAAGAGACTTTCAGATGCAAAAGAGGAGCTCGAAGGGCTGAGATTTTGCTGATGGAAGCTCGACGGGCTTATGTTCATCAGAGTTCCTCGCCCAACATCGGGAGTCATCAGATCGAGCCAACCCGTCAGTTATAATCTGAGTCGCCCGATTGATAACGAAACGAAGCGCCTTAGAGCCTCTCGATATTCCACGTGGCACTCCATCCTCCACCTTATGTACGCCTATGAGGGGTAAATATTTAAGTAACCCCACTGCTTCTTGTATTTATATATTAGTTCGATAAATATTAAGTTTAGTTTAAAATTATTGTAAAAATTGCAAGTGGACCCTCATTGTATTTGTTAGAAATTACTTTTAAGTCCATGCAGCTCACCTCACGTGGCGACCCACGTGAGGTAGACAAATTGCAAGGATACCCCGTTGGGTTTTTTTATTTGTGTTTAGTACTTAAACATTTTTAATATGTGTAAAATATTGGGTATTTTTACGTGCATCCCCCTAACTTCATTTTATATTGTAAATATACCCTTGCTAGTATTGTATTTATTTTGTTATATTTTTTATTTAAATATTTCTTGTTCTCGTAAAAGCTTGGGAAAATTTTAGTAAATGCCTAATATGTTGCTTGTCATGCCATATTTTTATTTTAACATTTTCTTTCATTTTTCAATTTATTAAAAATTATTCAAGAACTATTTATTTCTTATTTAGATATAAAAATAACGAAAATAAATTAATTCTAAAAATTTAAGTATATTTATTAGTATATGATATAACTTTAGCACGAAAATAAAAAAATATATAAGAAAAATCTTAAAAATTGAAAAACCCTCCTAATCCTATACAAATTTGCAAAATTTCCACAAAATAAAAATAGTTTTTTTGTTGTTTTTTACTTTATATTATATAGTATATAGTGGAAATAATTTTAAGGAATTTTGAACATATTAGTTAATTTTGAAACCCTAAAACATTCATCATATTAATTTGTCTCCTATTTTATACAATTAAATCAAATAGATATATCAAAAATCGTAAAAAATACAAGTAAATTCATAAAAATAGAGAAAAATTAGAAAAGTTAAAAACATTTTATTTTATAATTTTTAGCATTTTTAGCTATATTTATATATATAAACCTTATATAGTATATATATATATATAGTATTACTTATATATACTTATTGATGGCATTATTAATTATAAGGGATTTTATCACTTGTGCCCCTCCGAGATATCGCAATATCAGTTATGCCCCTATCTTTTTGGTAATATCAGTTGTGCCCCTCACTTCTTTCGCCGTTATCACTTGTGCCCTTCCGTCAGATTGACCGTCAATGAGTTGACTTAACCATGGTTTTTTCAAACTTTGGTGCAGTTAAGAGGGGTATTATTGTCCAGGAGGAGGAGGACGTGGGCGTCTCTGACGAGCCCCTCACCGTTGGACACCCATTGACGAGGATCATCCCGACGCCGCCGTTGCCAGACTTTATACTACCGTGGTCGCATAGAATGTGCAATTCGTGGAGATCTTGAAAAAGGAGGTGGAGAAGTTCTGGCTTATGGCGCACACCGGCAGCCGCAGTATGTGGTCGTCCGCTCGGCCACTTGCATAGCTTCCGGAGCCTTCTGCCTCACTGCCGTGGAATCTTGGTCGAAGCCTATTTCTGGTTGCGTTTCCACGGTTCCAAATTCTGTAGCGGGGTTTCCGACTATGGGTGGTCCACCAAGGTGGTCTTCTACTCGCAGGCGGCCATCATTTTAGTGGGCTCTGTGGCCCCTGTAATCAGATGGTTCACGCAAGGAACTTCAGAGGTAGCCGGGCTTCTGGAAGGAGTTCACAATAGAGGAGTATTGGGTGGAGTGGTTGAAAGATTGGAAAGTTAAGCATCTGCCTTTTGACGATGGCAGAAGATGGAAGAGGAAGGTTATCGATACTAGAAAGAACTTGGTTTCGAATGTGTTCATAAAGGTGCAGAAAGTGTTGATCCTTCTAAGCAAATCGTGAGGATGTTCTCTGTGTTGCCTCTGGATGGGATTCTTAGATTGAGAAGGTTGCCGGTGGAAAAGTTGAACTGCATTCCTAGACGAGACAGTCTGAACAGTCCGAGCACATTTGTTCTGCACTTGGATGGAGAAGACGGCTTCATAGATGTTTTAAAATCACATTATATGTGTATGAAAATAACAGGTCGGGGCGGCCTGGAGGCTGGGGCGGAGTGGGCGGCAGGGTGGTGGGGGGAGGTCGGGGAGGAGGGGCGGCAGGGGTGGAGGGAGGTCAGGCCGGCAGGGAGGTCGGGACGGAGGGACGGCAGGGGGTAAAGGGAGGTCAGGGCAGAGAGGCGGCATGGGGTGGAGGGAGGTCGGGGCGGAGGAGGGAGGTCGAGTTGGAGGGGTGGGAGGGAGGTCTGGGCAGCAACAAGTGGGAGAGGAAGAGAATGGAGGGAGGAGAAGGGAGGAAGAAGCCAGAGGAGGAGGAGAAGGGAGGAAGATGACATTTCAATCCATTTTTTAAATTTAATTCCTGATGTGTCCCTAAAGATAACGTCTGTTTGAGTTTGGGATGGACGGAAACTAACCCGTGGGGTACAAGTGATAGATTTGCAAGAAGTGAGGGGCACAACTGATATTATCAAAAAGATAGGGGCATAACTGATATTGCGATATCTCGGAGGGGCACAAGTGATAAAATCCCTAATTATAAATACCTTATATATTTTTATAACCTTTCAAAAAATAAAAAGGATTATTCTTATTTGTATTTTATGTATTTTTATATATTTATTATTTATATCATATATAGTATTTATATTTTACATATATTTATATCATATATATATTTATTTATTTCTTATCTATCTATATATATACATATATATGTATTTAATATATCTTTAAATATAAAAAGAATTTAAAAATTAGAAAAAATAAAAAGTAAACAAAACTAGAAAAAATAAAAACATAAAAAATATGAAATATTAAAAGCTATAAAAATTAAATATAATTAAAAACCCACAAAAATAAAAAGCTAAAAAGAACAAAAAAACATTTGTTGTTTATTTTTAGGAAATAAATAACCTATCTGCGCATTTGCTCTTAGTCGTTGGACCCCACGATTGCTTGCTATACACAATTATTTGCAGGGCACGATAAATTTCACCCCCCCCCGCAAATTTCATTGATTTATCATAGATTGTGTGTATTTTGTTGATTTGATTGATTGATGATGTTCCAGTACCGTGAGAGCTATTGATACAACGATTGTCGTATCCGACTTGTCAAACACCGTAGACCCTCCAAGATCAGGTGTTAGGAACCCCTCGTTGATCTATCTATCAGTATGGGTGGCCCGGGTGTGGGGGATGTCAGACGGTTCTTCAACATGGATCAAATGGTTAGGATTCAAAACATATTAACAGTAATCCATTAAACAAAGATAATATCAAATCATTTTTGTCTAACAGATTTACAAATGGAAGTGCTAGATTGTTGAATACGTTTTTAGCTTTATTTGTGTATTCCATGATTGTAGCCCATCGTTTTTATCCTTGTATTCCATGATTGTAACATAGTTTTTTTAAGGAGATGCTAACTCGGCTTTTGAGAGAAAATTACGAGCCTTGATTTGTTGTGCAAATAAGGTCTCAATCGAATGCTAACTTGTCTAGCTATGGTTAGAGAACCAACTTGAGCAGATATTTCATTAGAAAAAGAAGCAAGGAGCCAATGTAAAAGAGTTGGTCCTTCCATCACTACATGGCATATTCTAGATCCAGACAGGTTAATTTCGATAGGAGTGATAGTTCGGGGCAATTCGGGCTTGACATGATCCATCGATGTAGATAGTAGAGGCCATAGCCATGGAGAAGTGAAGCAATC
Organism: Ottelia alismoides; assembly: GCA_037367405.1. Lineage (NCBI taxonomy): Eukaryota > Viridiplantae > Streptophyta > Magnoliopsida > Alismatales > Hydrocharitaceae > Ottelia > Ottelia alismoides. The sequence goes on along the minus strand of JAZKJV010002554.1, from coordinate 248,690 downwards.
TGAGCTCATGTAGGATAGGTACTGGATTTGAGATTATTGGAAGGAAGTGAAAGAGAAGTGTGTGTGTGCGCGCGGCGGCCTCGCTTACTGGACAGCCAGACAAGGTAAGAGGGAAAAAAGAAGGAGAAGGTGAGACAATCTGTCACGTGCCGGACCTCGAAACATGGAGAAAATTGCGGAAGCATCTCAAAATAATTAAAAAATTTTTTGAGTCCAGGAGCAAGATAAAATCTCAATATTCCATAAATAACATTCAGAGTGGCAAACATGATGGAAGAATAAAGGAACATAACCAATAAATAAAAGATTTATCAAGTCTGAGCTACAAAAAAAGTCTATCAATAACTCCCCTACATTAATCTTAATGAACTAGGATAAAGCAATGACTCCTTAATTTAGCTGAGCAACCCAACCTCGTCCTCCGTTAAGCTGCAAGGTTATAAATAAATATTAGTCAAACGAATTTGACTAAGTATGCACCAATAATTTATGAGACATGCCATCATAACCATATACAATGAGTAGTAAAAAAATACGATGACAATTTCATATAATAAGGAATATAAATCAATAAATAAACAATGAACTATAAAAAAACTTTTTCAATTATGCCCATCATCATGGGATAACAATGACAATTCAATAAATTTCCTTGAATATTACAAATTTTGTGACCATAATATCAAAATCCATATCAAATATAAATCAATACCATCTGCTGACACCTGGCAGCCCGAGCGTGGATAGAAGCCACCCCGTTCCTTAAATCGAAATTTTAAACTAAAAACAAATATCAATACGAGGTCTCCTATCCAAACTGCAATGCAATGGACATCACTACTGAGTCAACCGCCATAGCGGAAAATTGTTTGGAAGTAGTGTAGGATTACCCGCCTACAACGGTCAATTGGCGGAATTAACCGTCGCGCGGCACCCGACCATGTCAAAGCCTCTAATGGACCAACAATGAACAATGTCTACTCCCGCACAATCATGGTGTCAAAAACAATAATTAATTTTCAATAAAAATATTTGGACAAACAAATTGCAAATTAAACTATATAGTCAAAAGACAATAATGTAACAATCTCTTCATCATTTAATAATGAATCCATAGACAAGCATTATGACAACATATCAAATTAGCATCTGACTATCTAGAGTTCTACTAAGGAAATATAATCAAAGAATTTTAAGAGATTAAATAAGAGCAACAATCAGTAATTGGTAAAATCTAATGTGGGGGTATAAATAACAATGGTATGTGACATAAGTTAATGTACATACCTTGCTTAAAAATTTGAGATGGATATATCCGTAAGGTTCTCCGTCCACGAACAAAAATTATTACCACCTAAATACAAGATATGTATTTTAACAGTATGTACAGGCTAAGAAATCTCTTATCCTAAAATACGGATTTTCAACCATTTATTATTATTTTTGACTCTTATCTACTTACATATTTTATGGTGAATAATCTTAATTAACTAATAGGTTGTTACTCAAGCTTTCAAGGTGGTCGACCCTTTCCTTTATTTATCCATATTTTCAACGTTCATATGCATGCCTATTTATTAGATTATTTTGTGAGGTTTAGTCCCAATCTGATTGGAAAAGATGGTTAATTCTAAGTCCCATTGCATTGTGATTGTATCCAGAAGATGAATCCCAAAGTATTGAATTTTCTACATACCATATTTTTTTTAAAAAAAATCTACAATAAATGATTAAGTAGTATATACTTAAGTTGGATCTCAGTTAACTTGATTTTCCATTGAATTTCCAGCACAGAAAAGAGCTACGAGTTTAGATAATAAACAGTACACAATTAAAATTTTAAATTATTCCAATAGTGAATTGGTATGCACACGTTGATGTCCAATCTCTATAAAAAAATTACTAGTTCTATGATGAATAAATTCTAATTTATTTTCTTAAGTAACACTCACATCACTTGCTTCAACAAGGGGATCCAAAAGTGTTGAAAGTTTCCAATAAGCCTAAATACATCCACATCTATCCAAGTTAAGTTTTTTTGGACGCAAGACATCATAAGTTGAATCGGGTGTTTATATTAGTTACATTCTATTCCGTATATACCAATCCTATTTGGAAAATAGATCTTAAAAAGTGCAATCAACATCGGCCCAAAAAAAAAATACCTTGACGAGACTCTAATCGATCTTGATCCCTCTCCAACCCGAAACAATCGAAGTTTGTGGACTGCGCGCAAGCGTTCCTGGCACCGCTCGTTAAAACTCGAGGACTACGCCAAACTGCTTCGAACCTCAGCAAAACAAGAATCGACACTAATGGAAGACTATCGTGGCTGAACGTATCTCTCTCTCTCTCAAACTATCATGGGCAAGACCCGTCAATGTACTTTAAATCCCTTAAAACCCACTCATACACGCCTCTCTCGAAAGAGATAATTAATTTGAATAAAAACCGTTGCAACATCTTATTATTGTTGTCATTTGTTATTTTTCTTATTATTTTATTTTATTTTTGAACGGATGCCGTTATACTCTTTTGAATCCTTTTTTTATATATTTATATGATTCACCATACATCATGTTATTTAATAGTATAAATATTGCAAAACACCCTAAAACTATATTTTTTTCATATCCTATTAAGTGTTTCAATTTTTTTGCATAGCAACCCAAACAAAAAAAAGATGTTACAACTCTACTCCCTAAAAGAAATTTCGTCCTCGAAATTCAAAAGACATACCTAGAAGCTCAGGATATTTTTCTCGAACTTCATCTTCAAGTTCCCATGTAGCCTCAATATCAGAATGATTATGCCAAGCAACTTTTACCATCTTGATAATCTTTCTTCGAAGTTGAAGTTCTTGACGATCAACAATGTGTGAAGGGTGCTCTTCATACGATAAATTTTTATAAACCTCGACAGGCTCATAATGAATATGATGAGATGGATCATGAATATATTTCCGCAACAAGGAGACATGGAAGACAATATGAATATGTGAATACTGAGGTGGTAGTGCATTGCAGTAGGCCACTTCTCCTATCCTATCCAATACCTCAAATGGACCAATATATCTTGGACTAAGTTTTCCTTTTTCGCCCAAATCTCAATACACCACGGGTCGGAGAAATCTTGAGAAAGACACGATCACCAACTGCAAATTCTAGTTCTCTGCGACTGTTATCCGCATAACTCTTTTGTCTACTTTGAGCTATCAATAGCCTCTTCTTTATCATATCGATTTTATCAGTACACTTCTGTACAAGTTCCGGTCTAAGCAATCTTCTTTCACCGACCTCGCTTCAGCAAAGAGGTGATCTACAAGGCCTTCCATAGAGAGCTTCATACGGAGCCATTCCGATACTAGCCTGATAACTATTGTTATAGGCAAACTCAATAAGCGGAAGGTTCTCATCCCAACTTCGAGAATAATCCAAAGAACATGCTCTAAGCGTATCCTCGAGAACCTGAATAGTTCTTTCAGATTGACCATCTGTCTGCGGATGGAATGCAATACTAAACTTCAACTTTGTACCGAAAGCCTCCTGAAGTTTTTCTAAAATCTCCCGGTAAATCTTGGATCCCGATCAGAGACAATAAAGATAGGTATACCATGAAGCTTCACAATATTATTCATGTATAAATTTGCTAAGATCGCAACTGACTCTTTTTTCTTCATTGGCAAGAAATGTGCAGACTTTGTCAATCTATCCACGATTACCCATATAGCATCATTATTAGTTGCATCGGTCTTCGGAAGACCCATCATAAAATTCATGGTGATGCGTTCCCATTTCCATTCCGGAACCTCTAACTGCTCCAAAAGCCCAGCTGGTCTTTGATGCTCAGTCTTAATTTGCTGACACACCAAATAACGAGAAATGAATTCTGCAATTTCCTTCTTCATATTTTCCACCAAAAATTCGCTGGAGATCCTTACACATCTTTGTACTTCCAGGATGCACAGTAAATTTTGAACGATCAGCTTCATCCAGAATCTCATGCTTCAACTCTGCCTGCGGAGGAACCCATAAGCGATTCCTGAATCTAATGCCACCATCTGGAGCAATGAAGAATTCTGAATCTCCCCCTTGACTTTCCTCAACCAAAACACGATACTCAGGATCTTCTTTCTGAGCTCTCAATATTTTCTGTACTATCATTGAATGAATCTGGTTGCTAGATAAGATAATCTTGTCACCTTTCTTAAAAGGATTCCAAGAAACAAAGTCATCAATTAACTTCACTTTTTGATCATCAAACATGTAGACATGACATAGTCTTTTCGGCTCAAAGCATCGGCTACAACATTTGCTTTACCTGGATGGTAAGCAATAGAAAAACCATAGTCCTTTAGAAATTCCATCCATCTCCTTTGACACATATTCAAATCTTTTTGAGAAAAGATGTATTTGAGGCTTTTATGATCAGAGAAGATCTCAAATTTCTCACCATAAAGATAGTAATGCCAGATCTTTAATGCAAACACCACAGCAGCAAGCTCTAGATCATGCGTAGGATAATTCCTTTCATGAATCTTTAGCTGCCTTGAAGCATAAGCTATAACTTTATCATTCTGCATTAGGACACATCCCAAACCATTCAAGCATGCATCAATATTGATGATGAAACCTCTACTACCTGAGGGTAATGTCAAGATAGGAGCGGTGGTTAACCTCCTCTTAAATTATTAGAAGCTATGTTCACATGCAGAAGACCATTTAAATTTTATCCCCTTCCTAGTCAGTTCCGTCAGAGGAAGTGAAATCTTCGAGAAATCACGAATGAATCTACGATAATACCCTGCTAAATCAAGAAAGCTTCTAATTTCTCTCACGCTCTGTGGTTGCTTCCATTTTGAGACTGCTTCAATATTGGCTGGATCTACAGAAATCCCATCCTTGAAAATAATGTGCCCAAGGAACATGACCTTTTCCAACCAGAAATCACACTTAGAGAATTTAGCATAAAGTTGATTCTTCCTCAGAGTCTCCAATACGATTCTCAAGTGCTCCCTGTGTTGCTCAACACTTTGAGAATAAACAAGAATATCATCAACAAAAATAATGACGAAGTGATCCAAGAATGGTCGAAAGACCCGATTCATGAGATCCATAAAAGCGGCAGGAGTATTAGTCAATCCGAATGGCATCACACAAAACTCGTAATGCCCATAGCATGTTCGGAAGCGATCTTCGAGATATCTTCCTCTCGAATCCTCAATTGATGATAGCCGGATCGCAAACCAATCTTTGAGAAGACTTTCGCTGATTGGAGCTGATCAAATAAATCATCTATCCGTGGTAACAGATATTTAGTCTTCACAGTCACCTGATTCAGCAGTCGGTAATCAATGCATAAGTGATGTGATCCATCTTTCTTTCTAACAAATAAAACAGGTGCACCCCATGGTGATACACTGGGTCTGATAAATCCCAAGTCAAGCAACTCTTCAAGTTGCTTCTTTAATTCCACTAGCTCGGCAGGAGCCATGCAATATGGTGCCTTGGATATTGGTACAGTTCCAGGAACCAGCTCAATAGTGAAATCAATCTCTCGCTGAGGTGGGGGTCCAGGCAATTCTTCTGGAAATACATCGGGAAACTCCCGAACAACGTTGAGATCAAACAATGATATGGTTGATGGCTCAACCTTTATAATGCTGACAAGATAGGCTTCTCGCCCTTTCAAGATCATGCGATGTGCCTTCATAGCAGAAATAATGCACCGCTCAGAGGCGGCACCATGCCCTTTAATAACGATCCCAGGAAACTGATGGCTTGCAACAATCACCCTTTTCTTACAACAATCAATAATACAATGATATCGGGATAGCCAATCCATCCCAAGGATAATATCAAAATCTGTCATCTTCATGACGATGAGGTCACTAGGTAGCTCATGACCCTCAATTATCAATGGAGCATCTTGAATATACTCCAATGCTTTTACATTTTCCCCTAGTAGGTGTGATAACCATCAAATCAATATCTTAAAAGTTTTGGTTTGGCATCCATGCTTTTTACTAGTGCCTCAGAAATGAAGCTATGTGTAGCATCAATATCAAAAAGAATCTTTGCATGCAAATTAGCAATAAGAAGAGTACCTTCGATGACCTTGTCTTCCTTAGCAGCATCATCTCCAGTGGTGAGAGCATATACCCGTGCAGGAATCTTTGGCCTTTGATCTTGTCCTTGAGCCGGGGGCTGCTTCTTAGGCTTCGGACAATCACGAACAAAGTGTCATTTCTCTCCACAATTCAGACACTAGCGATTATTGAGATAGCATTCTCCACAATGGAAACGATGACAGAAAGAGCATTCAGAAAATCAGATACCTTGCACTGGACTGGAGGTTTGCTTTTGCTTCTGTGAATTTTTGAAATTTTTATTCCTCCCAAATCGATCCTTCCGATCGTTGCGTGGCTTCTCCTCCTTTCTTCGCAATAAATCTCGCTCCATGGTCGTGACGTTGGCTAGTGCATCCTCCATGATCTTTGGCATGCTGGAAAAGAAACCTTCGATCTTAAAGCAGGGTGAAGTCCCTCAATGAACTTCTGAGTCATCCGATATTCATCTAGACATAGGTGGAGAGCATACTTCAGAAAGCGATGGAACTTGTTGTTATATTCAGCAACATTCATATCTCCTTACTTCAGATTAATAAACTCTTGCTCCTTAATCAACTGCAAGTGCATAGGAATATACTGCTTCCAGAAGAGCTTAACAAACTCATCGCACGGAATAATCTCTCCTTTTTCAAACTTCCGCAACTGGCAACTAGTGCACCAATCCTTAGCAAGACCCTTCAGTTGGTGAGTAGCGAAAGAGACCTTACTATGATCCGGACATCTGATTGCATCAAACAACTTTTCTATCTCCTCCAGCCATCTTGCTACTTCAGCATCCACTACACCTTCAAAGTTAGGTGGGTTCACCTTTAAGAATATCTCAAATGTGACTTCATCCTTACGCTCCTCACGAAGTCGTCTTTCTCTATCAAGACGCCTCTCGCGACGTCTCTGATCCTTGTCCTTACTCTGGTGGTGATCATCTTGATCACGAATCTGCTGGGAGAGCTCCTTGTCCGCCTTTAACAACTAGGCATTCTGTGCTGCCAAATCATGGGAACGACGACTCCGCTTTCGGTTCGAGATAGTCAACATATAAGAATAGCAAAGATTAATTAGTCGACTATTTAAAACATAATCTATAAAAATTATAAGTCATCCTAAAATTGGATAAAATTCCTCTAATCTTCTATTTGACTCTGATACCACGTTGTCACGTCCCAGACCTCAAAACATGGGGAAAATTGCAGAAGCATCCAAAAATAATGAAAAAAATCTTTCGAGTCCAGGAGCGAGACAAAATCTCAATACTCCATAAATAACATTCAGAGTGGCAAACATGATGGAAGAATAAAGGAACATAACCAATAAATAAAAGACTTATCAAGTATGAGCTACAAAAAACAAGTCTATCAATAACTCACGTACATTAATCTTAATGAACTAGGATAAAACAATGATTCTTTAATTTAGCTGAGCAACCCAACCGCGTCCTCCGTTAAGATGCAAGGTTATAAATCATAATTAATCAAATGAATTTGATTAAGTATGCACCAAAAATTTATGAGACATGTCATCATAACCATATATAATGAGTAGTAAAAAACTACGATGACAATTTCATATAATAAGGAATATAAATCAATAAATAAATAATGAACTATAAAAAGACTTTTTCAATTATGCCCATCATCATGGGATAACAATGACAATTCAATAAATTTCCTTGAATATTACAAATTTTGTGACCATAATATCAAAATCCATATCAAATATAAATAAATACCATCTGCCGACACCTGACAGCCCGAGCTTGGATAGAAGCCACCTCGTTCCCTTAAATCAAAATTTTAAACTAAAACAAATATCAATACGAGGTCTTCTATCCAAACTCCAATGCAATGGACATCACTACTGAGTCAACCACCGTAGCAGAAAATTATTTGGAATTAGTGTAGGATTACCCGCCTACAACGGTCAATTGGCGGATTAACCGTCCGCGCAGCACCCGGCCAGGTCAAAGCCTCTAATGGGCTAATAATGAACAATGTCTACTCCCTCACAATGATGGTGTCAAAAACAACAATTAATTTTCAATAAACATATTTGGACAAACAAAATTGCAAATTAAACTATATATCAAAAGACAATAATGTAACAATCTCTTCATCATTTAGTAATGAATCCATAGACAAGCATTATGACAACATATCAAATTAGCATCTGACTATCTAGAGTTCTACTAAGGAAATATAATCAAAGAATTTTAAGAGATTAAATAAGAGCAACAATCAGTAATTGGTAAAATCTAATGTGGGGTATAAATAACAATGGTATGTGACATAAGTTAATGTACATACCTTGCTTAAAATTTTGAGATGCATATATCCGTAAGGTTCTCCGTCCACGAATAAAAATCAGTTACCACCTAAACACAAGATATGTATTTTAACAGTATGTACATGCTAAGAAATCTCTTATCCTAAAACACGGATTTTCAACCATTTATTATTATTTTTGACTCTTATCTACTTACATATTTTATGGTGAATAATCTTAATTAACTAATAGGTTATTACTCAAGCTTTCAAGGTGGTCGACCCTTTCCCTTTATTTATCCATATTTTCAATGTTCATATGCATGCCTATTTATTAGATTATTTTGTGAGGTTTAGTCCCAATCCGATTGGAAAAGATGGTTAATTCTAAGTCCATTGCATTGTGATTGTATCCAGAAGATGAATCCCAAATATTGAATTTTCTATATACCTTGTGTTTTTTTAAAAAAATCTACAATAAATGATTAAGTAGTATATACTTAAGTTGGATCTCAGTTAACTTGATTTTCCATTGAATTTCCAGCACAGAAAAGAGCTACGAGTTTAGATAATAAACAGTACACAATTAAAATTTTAAATTATTACAATAGTGAATTGGTATGCACCACGGTGATGTCCAATCTCTATAAAAAATTTACTAGTTCTATGATGAATAAATTCTAATTTAATTGCTTAAGTAACACTCACATCACTTGCTTCAACAAGGGGATCCAAAAGTGTTGAAAGTTTCCAACAAGCCTAAATACTTCCACATGCTATCCAAGTTAAGTTCTTTTTTTTGGGACGCAAGACATCATAAGTTGAATCAGGTGTTTATATTAGTTGCATTCTATTCTGTATATACCAATCCTATTTGGAAAATAGATCTTAAAAAGTGCAATCAACATCGGCCCCAAAAAAATTACCTTGACGAGACTCTAATCGATCTTGATCCCTCTCCAACCCGAAACAATCGGAGTTTGTGGACTGCGCGCAAGCGTTCCTGGCACCGCTCGTTGAAACTCGCGAACTACGCCAAACTGCCTCGAACCTCGGCAAAACAAGAATCGGCACTGGTGGAAGACTATCGTGGCTGAACGTAACTCTCTGTCTCTCTCTCTCTCTCTCAAACTATCTTCGGCAAGACCCGTCAATGTACTTTACATCCCTTAAAACTTGGGTTGGGCATGGGCCGGGCTGGGCCGGGTTCGCCTTGGCCCGGCCCAAGCCCATTTTAGAATATGGGCTAACGGGTCGGGCCTAGGCCATTTTATTTTCAAAAATTAGGCCACCAAGTCCAAACCCGGCCCAAATAAAATGGGTCGGGTTCGGGTCGGGCCGGCCCAATTTAACACCTATGTATACGAATATCATGTCTCCCATTCTTCTTACATTTGTGTGATTGTTTCTTATGCATGTGTGCATGTTTAAAACTATAAAGTATGCTAACTAATTTGTGATTTTAACATTAGTTGTATGTTGGAAATACAAATGTGGTAAAAATATGGCGACTTAAACCACCATTCAATTCACCATTACATATTCTGTTGTAGATGCGGGCACTATGACCCAATACAAATTGGTTACTTACAGTTGTACATGCTGTAACACTTGAGGACACAGATTCCATTATTGCATATTAATGTAATAATCTTGTATATTAATGTAATAATATCCTCAATCCACTATTGGATATGATTATTAATGTATCTAAGCATTTATTCTACACTTGAATAAGGATAGTAAAGTTAGAACATAGTATTTGAAATGAACATGAATATAATTGATATAATTATACCGTACTGGATATAAATATACTTGCTTTAGAATGAATAGGGCTATCGGGCTAACGGGTTTGGGCCTTCTAAGGCCCAAACCCGGCCCGTTAATCAATATGGGCTCATTTTAGGGCCCACGGCCCGCCCATTAAATTTCGGATTCGGGTTTGGGTCGGGTTATACGGGTCGGGTTTGGGCCGGGTCGGGCCGGCCCAGCCCAATGCCCAACCCTACTTAAAACCCACTCATGCACGCCTCTCTCGAAAGAGATAATTAATTTGAATAAAAACCATTGCAACAACTTATTGTTGTTGTCATTTGTTATTTTTTTATTATTTTATTTTATTTTTAACGGATGCCGTTATACTCTTCTGAATCCTTTTTTTACATATTTATATGATTCACCATACATCATGTTATTTAATATTATAAATATTGCAAAACACCCTAAAACTATTTTTTTTTCATATCCTATTAAGTGTTTCATTTTTTTGCATAGCAACCCAAACAAAAAAAAAGATGTTACACAATCAACCTGCTCTTATTCCATGTTGATAGTGGAGATATCACTACAAGAAAAACAAGTTGTGGCTACAGAATTATGCCCACGGATGTCGGATTTGTGGCCACAGAATTGAGCTCTGACCACAACACGTCATGGCCAGTAGCCGTAGTTGCAAGTTTCGTCACGAGAGTTCTCTAGCCATGAATATGTCGTGGCCACTACAAGTAACCACAGAACTTGTTGTGACTACATCTCTTGCATGAATATCCTTCTTACATATTTGAAGACTTTGACCACGGAATTGTAGTTACGATGAACTAGTTGCTACGCAATTATCGTGTACACAAGTTTCTCGCTATATTCCGAGAACACAATTCGTTTTTCTTGTAGTGTATAAAAAGGATAGGAGTGCAATCATGGTTAGTGAGGAAGGTGCTGATGGATATACAGTTGTTGGTACAACTGTGAAAGTAGTGACACGAATTGTCACAGCTTATAGAATAAAAACAAAACCAGCAAACAAAATTATAATCGAAAAGCTATCGCAGGACAAATGCTTTCTCGATATTTGTCAATAAAATCATGTAGAATTTTACAGGTTCGTCTTTCTGTATTTCTAGATTTCTCACCTCAGCCTATCGAGATCAAATGAACAACACACTTTTATTTTCCAAACAGCACGCAATCACAAATAAAAATTTCCTGTGCCGGTTTGTTACAATAGCTCAGATACCCAGAAGCGAGAATCCTTCTCAAGAAATGGATCTTCTGATGCAGAAAGGGATGCACCAGAGTCTGTTGTAGTCTTTGGAGTTGCTCGATCACGATCGAGCAGTTCCCACGAATTCTCACTTGGGAACCGCTCGATCGTGATCGAGCGGCTCCATAGGCTACAGCAGACTTTGCTGCATCCCTTGCTGCAGCAAAGGATCCAAACTCTCCTTCTCACATCCCCACCAAAGCTCATGCCTCAGTTCTCAAGACCAGAAATACAATCAAAATATATACACTCCTCAATATCAAGGGAAAAAAATAGTTTCATATTTGTGTACTGTGGCTGATCACCTGAAGGGTAAACTAATCAAGAAGCTAGTATGGCCATGCATGCATGCTTCAACATAATGTACCGATGCTGATTGATAGACCATCAACTTCCTCTGAGTTCAAAGGAATTGATAGAGGCTGGTGTTGAGGTTGTGATAGGCGAGAAGGCGGTTCGCCTTCTCGGTGGGATGGAATGCATCCCAGAAGACGTACTTGTTGGCATCCTCGCATGTGAAGGGATTCCACTTGTTGCACAGGTATCCCATCTCATACATGCCCGTCGCGCAGCACCCTGCTTCTATATTCTCGAATCCTTCAATGTACATGCACATCTTCCTCTTAATCAGATAATACACAAAGTATACATAACATGTATATAAATTGCATCCTAGTTTGTTACATTACATGTGCTATAATGTAGGGGATCTGTTGGATCGGGATTGGATGGTACCGAGATGCGTGCTGACCATCCTCAATCCTATATGAGGACCGTCCGATCTCCATTCAACGGATCTCCATGTATAGAAAAGAGCAGGCGGGCAAATTTAATGGTAACCGATCTTTATATGCATGTTTTTTTCGACGAGGACTTAAAAAAAAAGAAAAAAATATAAGTTGAGTTTGCTTCTCTTTTTTCTTGTTTCATATATATGATTTATTATGTACGTACCATAGAGCAAGGGGTTCTGGAGGATGTTGACGAAGGCGTCGTAGACGTCGGTGAATACAAGGCGGTATCCAGGGAGGGCCGAGGCGAGGCTGGCGATGGCAGCCTTCATCTTAGCATTGAAACTTTGGGATGCCTCGTTGTAGCTCTGGACGCAGCTGTGGCTGGATAGCACGTTGGCCGCTCTCTCGAGAGGAAGGCAGCCGAATGGCGACAGTCCGGTGAATGATACCTTGCATTGGACAGTGGCTGTTCAGTGTTAGTGTTTTCGCATTTGGAAGCCCAAGAATGAAGATGAAAATTGGATGGATTAAAATGTGATCTTATTTAATCTGATGTAGTTAGTTAGTCCGAACGAATAAGAAACTGCGAATGAACTGATAATCTGATTTAATTTGGATAAAAGGTTAGCAACGCTTATTCATTCTTATTTTTCAAAATATCAATCAATCGTCGCTATTTTTTTAAGTTCAAAATTTAGTGACGATTAATTAAAAGTTTGAAAAATAGTAACGAATAAGTGTCGCTAGGTCCGTTGCTAATGATATAACGACATATATGGTATTTGTCGCTAATTTCGAGCACAAAAAAATCATTTCGCAACGAATAATATCGCCGTTATATTTTAACAATGGCTAATTTAGTGATGGATTTTGAAAAAACCGTCACTATAACACAATTTTTTAGTTTATATCTGGGATACGAATTATACATGGGAGTGGATCCTTTCTTTAAATCAAGTTTCAAGGTGTTGTAATCCTTTTTTTGCAATTTCAATTCCAAAAATCTAACTGAAAAGAATGAATCTTTGATAAATCCTCTACATATCTTCCAAATTTCACAAAAATTCGACATCATTTACTATTTTATTTTAATGATCAACGATTGTAACATAGCTTTATAGGATCCACTCCCCACAAATCATGTGTGAATCTATGTGAAATGATTGGCTAGATGCGCTTTGGCATATAATCGGACATGACTTCTCTGATATGGATATTTCCAGTTTCCATAATTATAATATTTAATATCAACGTAAAAAATGTAAAAAAAAATCGTAAGCATAATAAACATAACACATGTATAATTAGATAATCCACATAACTAATATTTAAATCTGTTATTAATGTTAGATTTTCAAATAATAAATCTATCTTTAAATCCATCTCAAAATGCTAAATTATCAAGTGAAATTTTGAAATAAAAAAATCATAGTTAAAAAGGAACAATATTTTTTATATACAAGGAATGCTATAAATAGTCGGAGAGATGAATGAACTAGAATACAATTTTATATCAAATTATACTTATAATTTTGATACTTTAGAAGTTATCATATAAATAATATTAAAATGTTAAATTGGGGGAGGTAAGATTCAAATCATAGTCTCCTAAATAATAAGCATGTTACTCTATTCTAACAACAATATTTATTATACAATTAAGGAAGGACCGTATTAAAAACTTAACACATTGTACAAGTGACCTGTAATAATAAAGGAGGGGTCATGGTCCCTCCGTGACATATACTAGTTCTAACCCTGCTTATAATTATTTTTAAATTTAGCTACGATTAATGCAAATTTAAAGAATAAGTCAACAGAGAAAATTGACATTGCTAATAACAAAACTTGGTCAAAATGCGGGCCGGGCCGAATGGACCGAGGTTAAAAAACCTATGTCCAGAGCCCACCATGGGTCGGCCCATGGCCGATTTCATTCTTTTTCCATTGATTTTTTACTGGTATTAATATGTATAATTGATTTTACTAATATCATTTATATTTTATATAACTAATATAAGTAGTTTACATGTTACTTGAAAAGTAAATTATTAAATTTTAATTAAAACTAGTGTCACATATTAAAAATCTGAAGTGTATCATATTAATAGATGTAGTATTCATCTTATGTTAATGTATTTTTTATACTTTATGGCTGGACTTTGCTAGCTCATGCCTAAATCTCCTAACCCAAGCGCGACCCATGAACGGGCAGGACGGGCCTCAGCCCGTTGACCAGATCCACTAATAACAAGAACAAACGATAATTTCAAAATGAATAGTATTTGTTGTAATATCTTTGACATATTAAAGATATATCAACGACTATTCGTATAATTTATTGTTTTAGCTCAATTTTATTGCAGTGTCTCATCCATTGTTAAATGAATAACAACAAGCATTATTAATTTCTTGATTCATTAAATTCATAATAAATATTGTATTTATTACTATATTGGCATCGATGATACATGAACCAACGGTCATGTATTGATTTTTCCTTGGAATAGCTGTTACACGTGACAAAAATTAATATAAAATTTAACGATTATATCTATGGATAAATTATCACTTTACGAATGAATAACAACAAAAGCTAATATAGTAATAAATAATATTTATTTTTATACAGTTAAACAACATACAAGATATAACAAAGAATATTTAATTATTCGTTGTTCTACAGCTTTTTTTTTGAAAAGAAAAAGGGCTTCCACCGTATAGATGAGCGCCCAAAAACTTCACCATTAATCACCAAAAGATACACGCCTGTAAACAGGTTAGATACATAAAGAAAAATTACAAGCTCCAACACTCCGCTAATGATCGAGCATGAGCGACAATGTTCTCTTCATAACATCGCTCCTGACGGAAAATCACACCATTCCTGGCAAGCCAAATCGCCCAAATCAAAGCTAAAGCACCTGATCTCTCCCTCTCCCTGCCATTCCAGTTCGCTCCAATGGACTTCCAGAAATCAAGAACACCATCCACACAAATCGTGTGATTCCCAAATAGCTCCCATGCCTTCTTTGAACTTTCACACCTGAAGAAAAGGTGGTCGGCATCTTCCACCTCACCCAAGCAACGCGAGCACACAGGGTCAGCTAACTGTACAAATCGCGCAAGTCTGTCCCCCGTTAACAGTCTACCCCTTCTGAAAAGCCATAAGAAAACCTTTACGCGCAGTGGAACCTTCCATTTCCACATTCTTCTACAATCTGCTACACATCCTCCCGGGTAAAAAACCATTGGCCCCTTCAATGCCTTGTATGCCTTGCCAACAGAGAACACCCCATCGTACCAGGTCCAACAGTCTTGTCCCCCAGAGGGTCCTGCAACATTATCCAACTCTGTCAGCATCACCAGTAGCTCCTCTAGTCTCTGATCGGAGAGCTCGTATCGAAATCTAGGGAAAAAGGATAGCCCATTCCACACATTCGCCACAGAACAATCTGGGTCCACCGCCAATGCCATCAACCGCGGAAACCTCATGCTCAGCGACCCACTCTCACTCCAGTCGTCCTTCCAGAATTTAAAACCCGTCCCATCTCCAAGAACAGGTCTCAGAAATGGACGAATGTCCTGCACCACAGCACATATCCCTCGCCAGAAATGCGAGGGGACGTGCCCAGTGGCCCTATCCTCAGGCAACGATGGGTAGTTCCCATAAATCTTCCTTATCAGAGTGCAAGCCAAGCTATTACAATCACCCCAAATCCGCGTAATCCACTTGCTGATGAGTGCTTTGTTCATCTCCTCCAAGCTGCACACGCCTAATCCACCATCATCCTTCGAACATGAAACCGTTTTCCAATCCACTAAAGGTAATCCGCCTGATCGTCCTGATGATGACCATAGGAAGCGTCTCATGATGCTTTCAAGCCTCTTTCTTACTCCAACAGGTAAAATTCTGGAAGATAGGAAAAAGATAGGAATTGCGGAAAGAACTGAGCACAACAAAACTAATCTACCTCCTCTCGACAAACAAACTGACTTCCAACCAGCGAGCTTCTGCTCCAACTTCTCAATCACCGGTAACCAGACTGCCAAAAGCATCTTCCCTCTTACCAATGGCACCCCAAGGTAGCGTAAAGGCAAATCCCTGCGAGGAGAACGCAGCCAACCAGCACAGATCTCAATTTCCGCATCCTCCAAACCGAAAGGAACAAACTCTGATTTGGCTCTATTGAGTCTTAACCCAGAGACATCACCAAAGATGTCGAGAACCACTGACATGCCTCTACAGCTCTCAGCGCCTCCCTCCGCAAACAGGATCGTGTCATCCGCGTATTGAAGCAGAGGTATGGAAAGCTCATCTTTCGCAAAGCCCTTGCAAAAACCTCCTGTCACTGCTCGAGTAATCATAATAGATAGGGCGTCCGTCGCAAGAACAAAAAGTAGTGGAGCCAAGGGGCAACCCTGGCGAACTCCGCGTTGCGGCTGAAAATATCCTCCCTTCGGTTGACCATTGATAAGGACAGCACAAGAAGCAGTCGTTACACACCTCTTCATCCATGAGATCCATCTGTCCGGAAAACCTCGTCTGAACAAAGATGCCCATATGAAATGCCAATCCACACAATCATATGCCTTTGAGAAGTCGACCTTCCACAAAACTCCCTTTGTGCTTGACGGCCCGAAAATGCGATCAAGGTAAAGGTCGGAAAATGGTCGTTGCGACCTCAATCACAAAAACGGAGAATATCAAGAAAAATATCAACCACTCACAGAGATAAAAAACAAGCAAGCACAAGATAGAGCGGTCTAGCTATAGGTTTCACCTGGTATAGCTCCCAGGGTCGAACACAAGGAGCACAGATTGGCCTTGCGGCCTACGATGTAGTCAGAAATCCAGAAGAGTCTTTTTTTTTGGTTTTTATTTGTTTTTATAATTTTTTTTTTAGATTTTTTAAAGATGAGAAAATGAGAGAATGTAAATACAAGGGGACTTCAACAATTTATACAACACACAAAAATGATGCAAAAATTCCAGAAAATTGGTTTTTATGTTTTTTTAGGTTTTTTACTGTTTTTGGTGAATTTTGGAATTTTTCTAATGGGTAATTATTTATTAAAAATCAAACAATGCGAAAAACAAAGGGTACTGTCCAGCAAGGCTTAAGACCCAAAAATAAACTAATTTTGGATCTCAAAAAGCCCTAAAGGCAATTTTCCTATAAACTATGAAGAATGAGGAAAATTTAGGCACCCTAATTATTGTTTTTGGATTTTTAATTTATTTACTACAATTTTTATGAGTTTTTAGGGGTTTTTCAATTTTTAGGGTTTTTAAATGATGAAAAATAGCCAAAATTGGCTAGAAAATCAAGCAACAAGCAAGAAACAATACCTAATTTTTTTAGAATTTTTGGTGGAGTTTTTAGATTTTTTTGGTATTTTTAAAGTCAAACAGTGACAAAAATAAGGGTTTTGAATTTTTAAAAATAATAAATGAAATCAGAAATGTCCCCAAAAATCATAGAAATTCCTAACACCATGGCAGGAGCCATGTGTCAAAATTTCATTGGATTTGGAGGTCGTTTGATATTTTATTCAAAAATAAAGGTGGGGCACTGTGCACAGGGACCTAAGTGCAAATACCCCAAAAGTTCTGGGGTCCTGGTGCAAAATACCCAAGAAGTCACGCGCGTGGCACGTGTCTGGGCACACAGGGACCTAAATGTAATAAAAATAAGTTCCAAGGACCTATTGATAACTCGTATCAAAAGTCCAGGGGCTTATATGCAATTTACCCAAAATAATTCGCACATGCGTATAAACAATGCTCACAGGGGTATAATTGCAATTTCACAAAAATATTCATTCAATTCAAAACATCCAGAACTACAGGGCTTCTTATGCAAATAAACCCAACAAAACACGTGCCAAAGCACGTGGGTCTCTACTGGCAGGGGTATAATTGCAAATAAAATTAAGTGCGAGGTCCTTAATGCAAATAACCCAGAAAATAAACACTGAATTTAAAATTACAGGACTGAAACGAAAATGACAAACTACGAGGGGGGGCCTATGATATTTACCCCTTTATTAATGAAGCGTTGGATGCGCGCCACGTGTAGATCGAACGGCTGCGGCTGGTGGGCGCTCCAGATGCGTCTCCTCTGATCGGACGGTGGAAGCAGCTCCTCGATCGGACGGCCAAGATCTGATCTGGAGCGAGGAGGCTGATCTGACGGCGATGGAGGGTCCTCGAAGAACAGGTCCCCGGCGAGATTCGCCGGGCTCGTACGTGCGCTAGGAACCTCCGGTGAGCCTCCTGAAGGTCGGAGAAGAATCGCGAGAGGCTCCCGCGTCTGACGGTGGTCTCCGGCGGTCAAACCAAGCTCCGAGGAGCTCGAGCAAGGCCGGCGGAGCTGAGTCTCCTGGCTGGATGGCGAAGGGCCTCAGACGCCCTCGTTTCGACCTGAAAAGCAAACCAGAGAACTCGCGGGTCGAGGGCAAAGTGCCTCGACCCGGTTAGGTGGCGTGAAGGTGGTCTGTGAGTCGAAGTGGCGAGCTCCGGCGAAGGTGGTCGGCGGAGGAGCTCGGTTCCCAGATCCTGTGCGATCTGGGTTGTGTGGAGGGGTGAAGAAGGTGCGGAGAGGTCTGGCGGAGATGATGGAGGCGTCGGAAGGTCGAGATGTAACGCGAGGTGGTCGGAATCGGAGAGATGCGGCGAAGCTATGATTTGGGCGTAATCCTAAATTAGAAGAAAACAGAAGAAATTAAGGCTACCTGATGGATGCTGGAGACTGTGCTGGAGCGTGGCTATCTCCGGGTCGTAGCTTCGAAGGACGTCAAGGCCTGAAGCTCGATGCTCAACGCCGGCGGCGGAGCAAGGACGGCGGAAGTCGCCGGATCAGAGGAATCGCCTCCTCGCCTCACTGCAACAAGGGCAGAGGCTTGCTGTCACTCTCGCCTCGCCGATGGAGGTCACGGGGAAGAAGGAGAGGGTCCAAAGATGCGGCGCGGAGGCGGCGGAGGTGATGGTTATATAGTGTGACCGGGGCGATTAGGGTTGAGGGCTGACAGCTATAGAAGGCGTGAATTCGATGGCGGAAGATCCGGCGAGGGAGAGGGATGAATGGCGAAGAATCCGGGCGCGGGGGTTGAGTGGGTGACAGCCTGGAGCGCGTGGGAAAAATCGGGGAAGAAGGCGCGGCGCGCGACGGCCAGGAATAGGAAGGAGTCCGCGGGGGAGTTGACTGGGGTCAACAGTCCCCGTGGACCAATCAGGAGCGGCCACGTGTGTGCTATTTTTGTTTTATTTTTTTAGGGTAGAAATAGGCTGAATTAGAGAAAACTCAAAACATGAAATATTTTTCTTTTATTTTTTTCTATTTTTTGGTGATTTTTAATTAATTTTTGGAAATAAAAATAGGTTAGCTCTATATATAGGTATATGTACACTATATGGGTTTTTGATTTTTTTATTTGTTATTTTTATGTATTTTTATGCTCATTTTGTATTTTATTTATTTACAACATGAAATATGGAATAAAAGAATATTTTTATTTTATTTTTATCACTTTTATACAAGGGTGAAATAATTAATTGTATACATTTATACACATGGTATTTATACAATGTATTTTTGTATTTTCAATTTTGTGATTTTTATTTGATTTTTGTTTTGTTTCTTGTTATTTATTTTATTTACAAAATATGCCATAGAATATTTACAAAAAGTTTAGAAAATAATTGAATTTATTTACAAGGTTGAATAAATACAAGGGTGTGGTTTATACACATGGTGAAGGGAGTATTTTTGATTTTTTTTTTGATTTTTATCTTTTTATTTTGTTTTTGATATTTTCTAAATATATACAAATATTCACACACATATTTTTGGGTGAGGAAAATATATAGTTTTATTTATTTACAAATATATACATGTGAGCCCCTATCTCCCTCTACTTTGGCTTTTATGCGGTCAGGCCCATGCTGAGCCCTCCCTTGGGTTAGGTTGCTCAATATTTATTCTAAATATTTCCCTCTTTTTCTTTTTGCTCTTTATTCTTTTATTTTGTGCACAAAAACATGCTAATTATAGGTTTTTTACACAATGCATGCTTTTGGTAATTATTTGTATTTACACATATCTACATGTATTTGCAAAGGTTTTTGTAGCTAAAATAGAAGAATAAAGAGTGATGAATGGGTATTCATCACCCCCCTATGCTTAACTTTGCTAGTCCCTTAGCAAACACTTATTTGAAAAAGAAGTGAAAAAGAAAGAAAAAGAAAAAAGAAAAAGAGGATGTACATGGATCAAGGTTGACTTATTAAAATTTTCCTTCATTAAATTGAAATATGGAGCTCGATCAGATCTTTGGATTATTAATGTGTCGGAACCTTATTTGGACTCAAGCCTAAAACTCAACAGCCTCCAAGTTCCACCAATCTATGGGCAAGACTCCTCAATAAACCAGATCAGAACAAGTCTACATACACAAACTCTAATGACCATGAATCTTTTCCTTGCGGTGTAAGTGATATGTGGCTCCCCACCTCAGAAGTAACAAAGAAACAACCTCCCTCAACCTGGTGACTCTAATGCCTCGGTCTAGCAACTCTTTCCTCGAGAAGCGGGGTATTCCCTTCTAAGTTCAAGTGCAATCGGCTCAAGAAGAGGGGGTAGAAGTATAGAGTTTTGGAAGCTTAGCCAGTGTAGCTAAGTCTCCCGCTGCAAGCTTCATGAGATGTAACATGGATACCATAAGCTTTTGCTTCATACTCCGGTGGGGTTATTAAATTTTCAATCCGACCCACCACTTTTTTGGAGTTCTTTTTGCATTTTTGCATTTTTTTTTTCAACAACTTCTGTACAACATATCTACATGGTGCAGCATATATAAGAAATTTCCCCTTGAGCCAGTAGACTATCCCTCTTTTGAAGCTTTATTGCAACCCACAGCTTCTGTCTTTAGCTTTCAACACCACTAGACCAAGTTGAGGTGCACTTCCTTCACTATAAGAAGAAGAGAGGTTCCGCCTAGAAGTACTACCCTCATATGCTACCCCAAGCCAAGGGAAACTGCCTCCTCACCACCTCATCCATGGAGAGCCATGTGTAAGTGCAGGTGCAAGTTAAGCCATTGTCTCTGAGAGTCATGCGTGTGTTGTTAAGTGCTCTACTTAGGCTCATCAAGATGACATATGCTCATAGCCTAGTGGACTCAAAGAATTAAGTCCTTATGGACCTGAAAAGCCTTAACCCTAAGTCCTACAAGGTTCCTCTTGAAGTTAAGTGAATTAAGATCTTATTCAAGCTCCATTTCTCAATTTAATTCCAGGCTCAGTTTAAATGTCAACTCTCATCCAGGAAAAATTATATACATATATGTACACAAGATGCTATTTACAAATATTTTACAATCATGCAAAAAATTTTTGAAAAAATGTTTTGAAATCATGAATGAATGATGCATGAAGTGCAAGTTTTGCAAAAAGATATTTACAAACATTTACACAAGATTTTTGCAAACTTTTGATTTTCAAAACATTTTGGAAAAAATTTTGTACTATATACATAATTTTGATACAAAATATTTTACACAAGCTTTACACAAAAGATTTTTGAAATCATTTTTACAAAAATACTTTGTACACTAGCTATGTATGTGCAAGAATAAAAGAGTTTTATGAAAAAATTTTAATTTTTTTGATTTTTAGCCATTTTATTTATTAACACACTCACACAAAGTACGAGTTATGGCTAAAGTATATATGAAATATATACACACCCCCCTATACTTAGCTCGAACGATGTCCTCAGCGTGATCAAGAGCGATGAAGAAGACATAACTCGTGCTTAGTAAGAGGGAAGTGAAAAGGAATGGCTAAGTACAGGAACGAATAAATGAATAGAATAAGAGGAACTCGGTGGTTTCCCCCTATACTTAGGATTAACTAATCCTAAGTATAGAAAGCTGTACATGAAGGGAAAGCCGAGTGAAGAATATACAGAATCTGCCCCCCCTATACTTAGGGTAAAATATCCCTAAGTATAGGCAGCAAAAACAAGAGCAGAAAGAATGAAAAGAATACTCGCATTGTCCGACATCCCCCCTATACTTAGGGTAAAGTACACCCTAAGTATAGCATAATCATAAGATGAGAGATGGGATGTGGGACTAAAGAATAGAATGATATGGACAACTGGATCTATACAGGCGGAAGAACAGTGAAAATTAGGCGTGAGATGCAAAAGATGTGAGTCAAAAGACCACATCTCACGCAAAATGAATAGCGGCAATAATAACGTCCCGCGGCTCATGATCTAGAAATGGTTTGAGCCGCTGGCCGTTCACTCGGAAGGTACTCTCAGAAGATAACTCAGATATATCAATGCTACCGTTATCGTGGACCTTCCTGACCAAATAGGGTCCTTTCCATTTGCTCTGTAGCTTCCCTGGAAATAATCTAAGCCTCGCATCAAACAGCCATACTTTCTGTCCAATCTCAAAATGCGTGTGGCTGATATGAGAATCATGCCACTCCTTGACTTTCTCCTTATAATGTAGGCTGTTTGAGAAAGCTGCATCTCTAAGCTCTTCCAAGGCGGCTAACTCTGCCCTCCTCTGGTCTCTATACCATTTGGATCCATAAGAATGTCTGTGACTGCCCAGAATGACTTGTGCCTCAGCTCAACTGGTAGGTGACAAGGCTTGCCATAAACGAGGCGAAAGGGAGATGTACCTAATGGAGTCTTGAAAGACGTCCGATATGCCCACAAGACCGAGTCCAAAAGCTGTGACCAATTCTTTCGGTCAGGGCGGACGACTTTCTGCAAAATATTCTTGATCTCCCTATTCGACACTTCGGCTAAACCATTCGTCTGTGGATGATACGGTGTAGCAACACGATGGTCTATGCCGAACTCGGTAGCAAGTGCCTTCACCTGGTCGTTGATGAAATGAGATCCCCCATCAGAAATCAAAACTCGTGGAACCCCGAACCGCATGATGATGTTCTTCTTCAAAAATCTGCAAACTGTCTTCGCATCTGCGGCTCGGGCGGGGATAGCCTCAACCCAACGACTAACATAATCTACGGCCAACAGAATGTACTCAAATCCCTGACTCTTAGGGAATGGACCCATGAAATCGATGCCCCATGCGTCAAAAACCTCACAGAAGTGAATGGACTGCATCGGCATCATATCACGCTGTCCACAAGTGCCCATCCTCTGACAGTCAGTACACCTCTTCACGAACTCATCTGAGTCCTTGAAGAGGGTAGGCCACCACAAACCGGACTGGAGCACTTTCTGTGCCGTTCTCCTCCCAGAATGATGTCCTCCTGCCTCAAGCTTGTGGCAGTAAGTGAGGACACTATGATGCTCCTCCTGAGGATACACCGACGCCAGATGCTATCCCCCCCTTCGTGGTAAAGGATGGGATCCTCCCAGTGGTAGGACTTGGCCTTCGCAAGGAAGGTCTCAATCCTCTGCTTGGGCCAATCTTGTGGGACTTTCCCAGCAACGAGAAAGTTCACAATATCGGCGTACCATGGGAGTGAGGCGATAGCAAGATCGCCTCGTCTGGGAAGGTATCACAAATGGGATCAATCTGCTCAGAATCCTCAGGCTGCTCTAATCGGGATAAATGGTCCGCCACCACATTCTTGACCCCAGGCTTATCCTTGATCTCAATGTCGAACTCCTGGAGTAGAAGGATCCATCTAGTAAGTCTGGCCTTGGCATCCTTCATTGACATGAGGTACCTGATGGCGGTGTGGTCTGTGTACAAGGTCACTCGGGATCCAATGATATATGATCTGAATTTATCTAGGGCAAACACTACTGCTAGCATCTCCTTCTCTGTAACTGTATAATTCCGCTGGTCGGAATCCAATGTGCGGCTAGCATAGTGTATGGCAAATGGTACTCCATCCCTCCGCTGTCCTAGCACTGCCCCTACGGCAAAATCAGAGGCGTCCGTCATGATCTCGAATGGGAGAGACCAATCGGGTGGCTGAAGGACAGGAGCCTCAATCACACATTGCTGGAGAGTCTCAAAGGACGAAAGACACTTGTCATCGACAAGGAACTCGGTGTCTTTCGTCAAGAGGTCAGTTAACGGTCGGGCAATCTTGCTGAAATCATGAATAAATCTCCTATAAAAACCAACAGTGCCCCAGAAATGACCGTACTGCTTCAGATTGGACGGCGGTGTGAGTTTCCTAATGACATCGACCTTGGCCGGATCAACCTCCATGCCTCTGTTGGAGATGATGTGGCCAAGCACCGTCCCTTGAGTCACCATGAAGTGACTCTTCTCCCAAGACAGAACCAAGCGGGTTTCAATACATCGCTGGAGCACTCGGTCTAGGCAATCAAGACAGGAATCGAAATCGTCGCCGTAAACCGAGAAGTCGTCCATGAAGACCTCCAAACACTCCCCTACCATGTCCGAAAAGATTGACAGCATGCATCTCTGAAAAGTCGCAGGGGCGTTACATAGCCCGAATGGCATGCGTCGAAAGGCGTATGTACCGAAGGGACAGGTAAAGGTGGTCTTCTCCTGGTCTTCAGGAGCGATGGCCACCTGGTTGTAGCCCGAGTACCCATCTAGGAAGCAATAATGGCTCTTCCCTGCCAGTCTCTCTATGATCTGATCAATAAAAGGCAGGGGGAAATGGTCCTTCTTGGTGGCCTGGTTGAGTCTCCTGTAGTCAACGCAGACCCGCCAAGAGGTGGGTACTCGTGTAGCAATCTCCTCTCCCGACTCACTGATCACAGTCGTGATGCCCGTCTTCTTGGGCACCACATGCAAGGGGCTGACCCACTTGGAGTCGGAAATGGGATAAATAAAATCTGCACTCCACCATTTTGATATTTCCTTCATAACAACCTCTCTTAGGTTAGGGTTCAGTCGCCGCTGGAACTCACGCGACGGCTTCGCCCCTTCCTCAAGATAGATATGGTGGGAACACAACGAGGGACTAATCCCATGGAGATCTGCCACGCTCCATCCAATTGCCTTGCGGTTCTTTTCAAGAACCTCCATCAGACGGGATTCTTGCTCTCCAGTCAAATCTGCAGAGATGATGACTGGGTACATCTCAGACTCTCCCGCAAGGAATCGGGTACTTCAGCGAAGTAGGGAGCGGCTTTAGCTCTGGACAGCTGGGTGCTGGCAAATCTGGCTTCTGAAGAAGATGTGTGTATGCGGATAACCAAATTTGCTTGGGAAAATGATAGCGAACTCTCACAAACTGGATCTGGAGAAGGCGGGTCCTCTACATTGTCTCTGATCTGTTCTGCCTCTACCTCCTCCTCATCTGTAGGCTCATGTGGATCCAGATCTGGCATCTGATCACTACAATCTGCCCAATCAGACTCTGAATCCGAGGGATCTATATCAGACTCAGTGGCATCAGTACCACTGGAGAACAAGGTGGCATCAGCACCACCATATAGCAGGGTGGCCTCAGTACCACCATCACTGGAGATCGTGTCGCGATCAAGATCCGACTCTGCTGACTCAATAGTATCCTGTACCAGGTCTGTGCTCTCCAGACTCTCCTCTGCTATCATCTCTGCATCAGCTGTATCTGAATATGAGAGGATGGTCTGTGCTACAAGGATCTGCCCAAATTGCCTCATCATCTGTGATCACAAAATCACAGTCTGGTGGATGTCTGGCTCTGTGTCTGTCAGCTGCTCTGAATCTGTACTGCCATGTGAGCGGGATCTAGATCTGGCTCTGTGGTCCTTAACCGTCTCTATTTGTATACTCTCGCCCTGGACGCGAAAGTACACCTTCCCACTGTCATGGTCAGTCACTGCCTTGCTGTGGGCCAAGAACGGGCGACCGAGGATGATGGGGGAATCGGTCAACGAGTCAGGGGTCTCCATGTCCAGCACTACGAAGTCCACGGGGAATTGCAAACCCTGAATCGTGACGACAACGTCTCGTAACAACCCCTTTGGCCTCTTGACAGACCGATCAGCAAACTGAAGGTATGTCCTGCTCTGTACAAGAGTGCCCAACTCTAAGTGGTCGAGAAGGGCTGCCGGAAGAAGGTTGATCGACGATCCGCTATCTAATAGAGTGCGGTCGAACCTCTGCTCACTATATCTGACATCTGACATACGGGCCCCCTAAATCTGGCCTCTTTAGTCGGCAGATGGTTCTGGATCGCGTAACACGTATAGCACATGAATTTCTGCGGTCTTGTTCCTCTTCTTTCTCCTGACTGTGGTCCTATCTCTTAGGGATCGCTGAAGAAGAGGGATGTGCTGCAAAGCCTCATTGAGGGTCAGCTGGATGTGAAATCGGTCTATCATGCTCTGGCTGAACTCCTCCTGCTCTCTCTTTTTTGGGTCTTTTTCTTTTTTTCTTCCCTTTCCCTAACTCAATGGCTCTAGGAAAGGGGATCACAGGGTCCTTCTCAGATGAAGGACTAGGAATAGGCCTAGACGGTTCGATGACTGGATCCTCAAGAACATCATTCACCACAGTGGGATCAGAGTAAACTAAACCTTTTCCTTTATTCAAATCAGAGTTCTGAGATACATTCATGCGAGGAAAGACAACATTTCTATCAGAATAAATGTTGGTGGCCTCAGTACCACCGCTAGCTGGCTCTACAACTAGACGTCTTGCGGCCTCAGTACCGCTGGCTGGCTCGGCTCTGCTGGTGGCATCAGTACCACCTCCTCGATGTGGTGAAACGGCGGCCTCAGGTACCGCCGGTGGGAATAGCATCTCGGGTGGCATCAGTACCACCGTCATCATCATGTGCGGCATCAGTACCGCTCTCCTCTTCCTCATCTGGCGCTCTAGATGGATCCTCGTGTTGTCGCTCAGATGAGGCGCCTCCTGCTGGTCTTCTACCGCTCCTAAGTGTGACAAAATCAGCATCAAATAAATCCGACGAGATTACATCAAATGGAGGCACTATAGTGGTAGGCTCAGTGTGAACTACCTGCTCAGATTTCCTCTTCAAATTATTCGGATTCGGCTCGATCTGTGCAGGGATGGCGGCCTTCCCTCTCATTAGGTCCCGCATCTCCTGGCGGAACTCGTCCATCTCCCGTCTAAATGTAGCCTGCTGCTCTGTGAAGAGCGGGCTAGATCATCCGTGGCGGGGCTCTCATGGGAGCCCGACGGGTTGCCTCTCTGGTAATGAGGCTGCTGGACCTGGTGCTGCTGTGGCTGAGAGGGGTAAGAGGAAGGATGCTGCTGCTGGTGAGCCTGCTGCTCACGTCTCCAATTCTGTCCCTGCTGCTGATAGGGACGAGATACGAAGGATGATGGCTGATATGCTGGGGGCTGCTGGTGATCTCTCTGCTGGGAGTACTGCCCTCCCTGACCGGCTGGCTGCTGTTGGGATTGGTTACCCCCATTCCCCCACCTGAATCTGGGATGGTCTCGTCGGATTCCAGGTTGAGGACGGTCATACCAAATCCCGTTGACATCCATCAACGGCTCTGCATCGTATGGGCTGGTGGAAGTACATCCAGAGGCTGATCCGGCTGATATACCACCATCTGTAAGTCTGGAGATGGTGGTGACTGGTAAGAGGGCTGCTGCTGCTGGTACGGCTCCGCCTGTACAAGATGAACTTGTCTAGGCTGCTGTGAGGAGCTGGAGCCCTGGACGAGCTGCGGCTGCCACCGGAATCGCCTCGCGACAGAAGACGGGGCTGAGGAGCCGTCTGTGCCTCCTGAAGACACAAGAGCTGGGTCTTCATGTCGCTCAGAGTTTGTGCCATTTCCTCCATCTGAGTTATGCCCTGGCACTGCTTCTTCTCTATGATTTCCATGCGGTCCAACTTCTCGCTGATAATCCCCATGTCCGCAGCGGCCGACTCTGCCTGTGCGGCTGCAACTGTGGACGAACTGGATGGACCTGCATCAACCCGTGCTATCCGCTGATACTGCACGGGTCCTGGCGGCTGCTGAGATCTCTGTGTGTACAACCGAGTCTGGGACATCACCATGTAATTTTCGGACATCTCCTCATAGATGGCCCAGACT
Organism: Ottelia alismoides; assembly: GCA_037367405.1. Lineage (NCBI taxonomy): Eukaryota > Viridiplantae > Streptophyta > Magnoliopsida > Alismatales > Hydrocharitaceae > Ottelia > Ottelia alismoides. Next base: position 220,530 of record JAZKJV010002554.1, on the reverse strand, counting down.
TGGTTGTGGTCCTTGGCAAAGTAGGACCCGCCGCAAGAAGCATTCACCAGTCCCTGAAGCTCTGGTGTCAGCCCACTAAAGAAGCTCTGAACTAGGTTCGGCTTCGAAATGTCGTGGTGTGGGCATCTATCCAGAAGCTCTCTGAACCTCTCCCATGCCTCGTGAAATTGCTCGTTAGGGAGCATGGAGAAGTTGTTGATCAGGGCCCTCGCTGCATTCGTCCGCCCGAGTGGATAGTACTTGTTCAAGTACTCGGTGCGGAGCTGATCCCAGGTGTAGACAAACTTCCCTAGATGTTTCAGCCAGGCGGCTGCTCTATCTGCCAGTGAAAAAGGGAAGGCCATCATTCGAATCGTATCTTGGTCCACACGACGGTCGTGGACAGTGCTGCAAATCATCAGAAACTCCTGGAGATGGAGGTGGGGTTCCTCAGTGGCGAGTCCGTGAAAATGAGGAAGGCATCTGCAGGGTGTTCGGAGGGAACTTGAAATCCCCCACGATAGCAGGAATCACCACCCATTGGTGCATCAGTGTAGATCCGGGGTTGTGAAGCTCCCGCATCGGTCTTGCTGCGGCGGCGGCTGCCGCTGCTGCGGCTGCTGCTGCTGCGGCTGCTGCCTCTGCATCAGCATCAGGGATGTCCTCCGGCTCGCTCGGCTCGTCTCGCTCTCTTCGGAGTCTCTCCAACTCCCTCCTCATCTCTATCATGAATGCCCCCTGATCGCGTAACTGGTTCTGAACTGTCTCTAATGACGCGATCAGGGTGGAGTTGATCGCCCCCTGGTCTAAGACAAAATGTTCGGGCTGGCGATCGTCTGAACTACCGGCTCCAGCCATAGGGATGTCTGCAAAATCAGAAGAGCCCAACTCAGGTTCTGTCAAATTAATTCGTCTCTCCTCGGGCTCATGTCTCTCAGTAGCAGAAGAAAGGGGATCGAGGGGGAACAGGGTGGAATCGAACTCGGGCCCGGAGAGCTGGTCTCGACTCTCACGGGCCAACCTAGATGATGGAATAGACTCGCCTGAAAGCGGTGCAGCCAGAGGCTGCCTAAGAGATCGTCTACCCATCATCTTGATCTTGGCGAGTTGGGCGGATGGGATCTGGAGAAAATATGATCACAGAGCAAACCCCGGGTTCACCAACGCAACACAATCTGAAGACCGTGAAAGATCGGTCAATTTATCTTGTCAATTTTATTTGGTGAACATACAAGATATCAGAGCGATTACGTGACCTGCTGGGATACCCGATACTCTCTCAACCGACTGTCCCGCACAGAAGAGTCGGTAATCAGTCGAGATGAGCACCGGAGGGCTTTACCTAGTGTTCGGGTCACTCTCTCGCACAATCAAACCAAACAATGAGGGGGTTGCTCTCCCCAAGACAAATTTTTAATGTGAGTGTCTTTTAGGGTCAATAATGTTATCCAGTCCCAATTTTTTTGTTTTTCTTTTTAATTTTTTTCAAAATAAATACAAGCGGCCTAACGATTTTTCCGATTCTCCTGATGATTAAGCCAAAAACAGAGGGAGAAGACGAAAAAGCCGATGCGCTAAGAAATCAATGATGCATGCAGAGAAAGAAATGCGTACCTTGTCTCCAGCACTCTACATGCAAGTGATCCGCGCAGAATTTAAAGACAGAATGAAACTACCTAAATGGTGCAGCGGGAAAAACCGGCCTTAGACAAGCAATTTCTATTGATCGTGAAGAACAATAGTTAGCTAACCGAATCGAGTCCGGAGTCCGATCTTGGGAGTCACTCGGTGCCCGCCACAACGGGTCCTGCCAGCGCTGTATGTGACTCCTCACGGCACGTGGTCTCAAATCCAATTAAACTAACTTTTTCAGTGAATTTTATTAAGGTCCAATTACGTTCTATAGGAACAGATATTCTATTAGGTGTTGGGCCTTAAAAATCTACGTCACAATCAATCAAAATTCCTATGTCTAGGGGCTAAAACCGCGAGAAACACCGGAAAAGGCAGCTAGCTATAAAAACCACGATAAAAGCCGCGAAAATCCGGATGGGTCCCCCGAGTACACCGGTACTCAGCGAAACAGACCCGCGAGGTTACAAGTGTCCACAGATGTTCAAAGTCCAAGTCCTAAATTATTACAAAAATTGTGTTCTCTCTCTCTCTCTGAAATAAAAATCTCTTCTCCTCTCTCTCTCTTCCTGCTCTTCTTCCCGTGCGGGTCCTCAAAAAGTGTACTCCAAGATCTCCACGCAGTACCTCGCACAAAAAATGAGAAAGAGAAAGTGTCAGAAAACAGTTATAATATAGAGAGAGACAAAAATAGCAGAATGAATAACTGACTACAAAGCCGTGCTCCCCGGCAACGGCGCCATTCTGACGGCCCGAAAATGCGATCAAGGTAAAGGTCGGAAAATGGTCGTTGCGACCTCAATCACAAAAACGGAGAATATCAAGAAAAATATCAACCACTCACAGAGATAAAAAACAAGCAAGCACAAGATAGAGCGGTCTAGCTATAGGTTTCACCTGGTATAGCTCCCAGGGTCGAACACAAGGAGCACAGATTGGCCTTGCGGCCTACGATGTAGTCAGAAATCCAGAAGAGTCTTTTTTTTTTGGTTTTTATTTGTTTTTATAATTTTTTTTTTAGATTTTTTAAAGATGAGAAAAATGAGAGAATGTAAATACAAGGGGACTTCAACAATTTATACAACACACAAAAATGATGCAAAAATTCCAGAAAATTGGTTTTTATGTTTTTTTAGGTTTTTTACTGTTTTTGGTGAATTTTTGGAATTTTTCTAATGGGTAAATTATTTATTAAAAATCAAACAATGCGAAAAACAAAGGGTACTGTCCAGCAAGGCTTAAGACCCAAAAATAAACTAATTTTGGATCTCAAAAAGCCCTAAAGGTAATTTTCCTATAAACTATGAAGAATGAGGAAAATTTAGGCACCCTAATTATTGTTTTTGGATTTTTAATTTATTTACTACAATTTTTATGAGTTTTTAGGGGTTTTTCAATTTTTAGGGTTTTTAAATGATGAACAATAGCCAAAATTGGCTAGAAAATCAAGCAACAAGCAAGAAACAATACCTAATTTTTTTAGAATTTTTGGTGGAGTTTTTAGATTTTTTTGGTATTTTTAAAGTCAAACAGTGACAAAAATAAGGGTTTTTGAATTTTTAAAAATAATAAATGAAATCAGAAATGTCCCCAAAAATCATAGAAATTCCTACACCATGGCAGGAGCCATGTGTCAAAATTTCATTGGATTTGGAGGTCGTTTGATATTTTATTCAAAAATAAAGGTGGGGCACTGTGCACAGGGACCTAAGTGCAAATACCCAAAAGTTCTGGGGTCCTGGTGCAAAATACCCAAGAAGTCACGCGCGTGGCACGTGTCTGGGGCACACAGGGACCTAAATGTAATAAAAATAAGTTCCAAGGACCTATTGATAACTCGTATCAAAAGTCCAGGGGCTTATATGCAATTTACCCAAAATAATTCGCACATGCGTATAAACAATGCTCACAGGGGTATAATTGCGATTTCACAAAAATATTCATTCAATTCAAAACATCCAGAACTACAGGGCTTCTTATGCAAATAACCCAACAAAACACGTGCCAAAGCACGTGGGTCTCTACTGGCAGGGGTATAATTGCAAATAAAATTAAGTGCGAGGTCCTTAATGCAAATAACCCAGAAAATAAACAACTGAATTTAAAATTACAGGACTGAAACGAAAATGACAAACTACGAGGGGGGGCCTATGATATTTACCCCTTTATTAATGAAGCGTTGGATGCGCGCCACGTGTAGATCGAACGGCTGCGGCTGGTGGGCGCTCCAGATGGCGTCTCCTCTGATCGGACGGTGGAAGCAGCTCCTCGATCGGACGGCCAAGATCTGATCTGGAGCGAGGAGGCTGATCTGACGGCGATGGAGGGTCCTCGAAGAACAGGTCCCCGGCGAGATTCGCCGGGCTCGTACGTGCGCTAGGAACCTCCGGTGAGCCTCCTGAAGGTCGGAGAAGAATCGCGAGAGGCTCCCGCGTCTGACGGTGGTCTCCGGCGGTCAAACCAAGCTCCGAGGAGCTCGAGCAAGGCCGGCGGAGCTGAGTCTCCTGGCTGGATGGCGAAGGGCCTCAGACGCCCTCGTTTCGACCTGAAAAGCAAACCAGAGAACTCGCGGGTCGAGGGCAAAGTGCCTCGACCCGGTTAGGTGGCGTGAAGGTGGTCTGTGAGTCGAAGTGGCGAGCTCCGGCGAAGGTGGTCGGCGGAGGAGCTCGGTTCCCAGATCCTGTGCGATCTGGGTTGTGTGGAGGGGTGAAGAAGGTGCGGAGAGGTCTGGCGGAGATGATGGAGGCGTCGGAAGGTCGAGATGTAACGCGAGGTGGTCGGAATCGGAGAGATGCGGCGAAGCTATGATTTGGGCGTAATCCTAAATTAGAAGAAAACAGAAGAAATTAAGGCTACCTGATGGATGCTGGAGACTGTGCTGGAGCGTGGCTATCTCCGGGTCGTAGCTTCGAAGGACGTCAAGGCCTGAAGCTCGATGCTCAACGCCGGCGGCGGAGCAAGGACGGCGGAAGTCGCCGGATCAGAGGAATCGCCTCCTCGCCTCACTGCAACAAGGGCAGAGGCTTGCTGTCACTCTCGCCTCGCCGATGGAGGTCACGGGGAAGAAGGAGAGGGTCCAAAGATGCGGCGCGGAGGCGGCGGAGGTGATGGTTATATAGTGTGACCGGGGCGATTAGGGTTGAGGGCTGACAGCTATAGAAGGCGTGAATTCGATGGCGGAAGATCCGGCGAGGGAGAGGGATGAATGGCGAAGAATCCGGGCGCGGGGGTTGAGTGGGTGACAGCCTGGAGCGCGTGGGAAAAATCGGGGAAGAAGGCGCGGCGCGCGACGGCCAGAATAGGAAGGAGTCCGCGGGGGAGTTGACTGGGGTCAACAGTCCCCCGTGGACCAATCAGGAGCGGCCACGTGTGTGCTATTTTTGTTTTATTTTTTTAGGGTAGAAATAGGCTGAATTAGAGAAAACTCAAAACATGAAATATTTTTCTTTTATTTTTTTCTATTTTTTGGTGATTTTTAATTAATTTTTGGAAATAAAAATAGGTTAGCTCTATATATAGGTATATGTACACTATATGGGTTTTTGATTTTTTTATTTGTTATTTTTATGTATTTTTATGCTCATTTTGTATTTTATTTATTTACAACATGAAATATGGAATAAAAGAATATTTTTATTTTATTTTTATCACTTTTATACAAGGGTGAAATAATTAATTGTATACATTTATACACATGGTATTTATACAATGTATTTTTGTATTTTCAATTTTGTGATTTTTATTTGATTTTTGTTTTGTTTCTTGTTATTTATTTTATTTACAAAATATGCCATAGAATATTTACAAAAAGTTTAGAAAATAATTGAATTTATTTACAAGGTTGAATAAATACAAGGGTGTGGTTTATACACATGGTGAAGGAGTATTTTTGATTTTTTTTTTGATTTTTATCTTTTTATTTTGTTTTTGATATTTTCTAAATATATACAAATATTCACAACATATTTTTGGGTGAGGAAAATATATAGTTTTATTTATTTACAAATATATACATGTGAGCCCCTATCTCCCTCTACTTTGGCTTTTATGCGGTCAGGCCCATGCTGAGCCCTCCCTTGGGTTAGGTTGCTCAATATTTATTCTAAATATTTCCCTCTTTTTCTTTTTGCTCTTTATTCTTTTATTTTGTGCACAAAAACATGCTAATTATAGGTTTTTTACACAATGCATGCTTTTGGTAATTATTTGTATTTACACATATCTACATGTATTTGCAAAGGTTTTTGTAGCTAAAATAGAAGAATAAAGAGTGATGAATGGGTATTCATCAGTGCTCCTTCTACGCCAATCTGCAACGATCTCCGAAGCCAAGACAACGCTGTCCATAAGTTGTCTACCAGGTAAAAAGGCGCTCTGAGCAGGAGAGATGATCCTCCCTAGAACTCCTCGCAAACGGTTGGCTAAGACCTTTGCCACAATCAAGTAAATTGCATTGGATAACGCAATTGGACGGAATTCCTCAATTCTTGTGGCCACCTCCTTCTTTGGTAACAAGAAAATAAAAGATCTGTTAAGACGATCAAAACCAGAGTTTCCCTCTGCAAACTCCACCACCATCGCCAACACCTCTTGAGAAACCATCTCCCAAAATTCTCTGAAGAAGAACACCGGGAACCCATCCGGTCCAGGGCAACCATCCGGGTTTAGAGAAAAAACCGCATCGTGAATCTCCTGAAGTCTGAAAGGCCCCGTCAACAACTCCGCCTCAGCATCAGAAATGCTCTCCACCCCCATGCCCAACCATCTCGAGCCACAGTGCGGTGATCGTCTGCTCATGCTTTTAAAATAGTTTGTGACCTCTCTGGCCACTGCCTCCTCATCAGAAAACACCTCACCACCAACTTCGATAGAATGGATCAAGTTCCTCCTCCTTCTCCCATTTGCCACCGTATGAAAGAATTTAGTATTTGCATCTCCCTCCTTCAACCACCTCTGTCGGGATCTCTGCTTCCACTCAAGCTCACGCTTCCTATCCTCCTCCTCAAGGATCTTCTGCACCACCCTCCTGCTAGCTAGCTCCTCCTCATCCAGACTTCTGTTATCCTCTAACAAATCCAATCTCACCACTTCCTCTTGTGCCTGGGTACGCCTTCGCTCACGCTCAGCACGAGAGTCTCTTCTGAAAACCACTAACCTTTTCCGTAAAGCTGCCAGCTTCAAAGCAAAACGAACAGTCGCTGAGCCATCCACCTCAAGCTCAGACCAAAAAGTGGTCACTAACTCACGGAAGCCTTCCTCCAGCAACCAGCACCGCTCGAATCTGAAGTAAGACGAATAACCCCTCCCGCTACAAGAGTCAAAACAGAGGGGTGTATGATCTGACCTTGACCTGGGAAAGGATGTAACAGTTGCCAAATTAAAAAGCTCTTGTGCCTCAACGGACATTAGAAACCTATCAATTCGAGAACGAGAAGAAGAATTCCTCCAAGTGTATTTGCAGTTAGTCGCATCGAGCACCTCCAAAGCCAGCTCGTCCACCAAATCAGCAAACAAATAAGATCCAGGGTCTTGCGCTCCTCTCCCACCAGGCCTATCTTCCGCAAAAAGTGTTACATTAAAGTCGCCACCCACAAGCCACACCATTGTTGGAAACCTCAATCTGATGGCCCGCAACTCATTCCAAAGAGCCTCATTCGTTGAGGATCCCGCAATACCGTAGACCGAAGACACCACAAACTTTGTCTGGTCTCTCCTGCTAATCAAAACCACTGTTACCGAATGAGACAAGCTAGCTTCATCTACCATATCGAAAAGGTCTCCATTCCATGCCACTACAATACCCCCTGAGCTGCCGTTCGCCAACACTGCTCTAAATTCATTGAGATGAGCTCCAGAAGTGGAGCTCCACCTCACTAAATCCCATGACTCAATCTTAGTCTCCTGCAGGCATGCTACATCTACCTTACATGCCGTCAAGAGGGTGCCAATCGCCAGACGCTTATCCGGTTGACCCATCCCCCTCACATTCCAAGTTATAATTTTCATTGGGAAACAGTGGGGTTCAACCCCGCCACCTGAACACCCACTGTTCGCGCTACCGCCATCTCGAAGAGCCTCCCTTCCTCTCCTAAGATTGCATCAGTAATCACATCATGCTTCGACCTCGTAGACGCATCCCTGTCACTAGATTCCAGAACAGAAGCCGCCACGTCCTGGGAGCTAATCAAACTTTCATCACGCAAATGACCAATTTCTGCAAGTACGCCCACAACCTCCACTTCACCTTCTCTTTCTAACACCCTTGTCTCCCACCCTTGCGAATCTGCTCGCAACCGCTTACGTGGGAAAAAAGGCAAATGCTGCCCATCTCCAGAATTCCCCTTTTTTTGCATCACGCGGTCCATATTCTTGCGTTCACGCGAACCCTTCATCCATGTGCGTCGAGACGCATCTGCTCTCTTCCTCACCAACGGTCCTCCCCTGCACGGGTCTTCCGCCCTTGACACATCAACACCTTCCCCAACGACGAACCCCTTCCCCACCATAGGCTCCTTCACCTGATTTGATTCCACCTGCTTGGATTCATAACTATCAAACGAGATAGTGGCTCCTTGAGAAGGTTCCGAAGATCGAGGAGAGAACGGAGATGAGAAACGCGTCGTTCGCCACCAATAGCTTCCGAATTTTTGCCGCAACCCCTCCAACGAAAAGGCTACTGGAGAGTCCACGTTCGTGGATTGAATGGTCTTTAATTTTGTGGGATGACAATCTATTGTAATCTTTCCATCCGTTGGAATTAAAGGTTGCTTGACAACCTCTGAAAAGGTCTACTTTGGATCCGTGAATGCCTGAGAATCCGGAGTTGTGTGCGGCCCTCCCATTGGATCCGAAACCGAAGCATTGAATGGAATATTCGGCAACAAATCATGCATGCATACGTCGTTTGAACATGCAACCGTTACGCCTCCCGATTTGCCTTCCGCATCCTTGATCGACGCCTCGAATCCCGCCGCGGTATCCGACGTTTGATCTTCTCCGACGCTCCTCCCGGTGTCGTCGCCCACTGGCTGGTCGTCCAACATTTCCATCCACAGTGCCACCAACCTTTTCCCTATCTTCATCGTCGCGCGCTGCGGAGAAGAAGGTTTATTTCCCCGGACAAGAACCACCACTTGCGATTCTTCTCCGGGTCGCAAACCAGAACACACCACCTCTAGAACCTCACCTATATGTTGCAACACTTCACGAAGAATCCCCAACTTTCGACATCTCAAGGGGACGCCCGCCACCTTCATGCGCCACTTTGACCCCTCATTTCCCGAGCAACCGTCTAGGAATCGTGGTCTCCGCCACGAGATCCTTCCCCTTACTTCCGACGATAAACCACCTTCAAACTCTCCTCCGATCACTTTTTGCACTCCTTCGAAGGACAGTCCTCTCAAGCAAAGCAGCCCTCCCGGCAACCAAATAGCATCGACTCCAGCTCCTGAGTCTTTCGCTAAATCCACCCTTTCTCTGATCCTCCACAGCGCCTCCTGTGACCCTTCTCCCACAACGATTCCATCAAGCGGCTCATCTAAATTTGCACCCTTTGAGAGACGTTGCAGTAGACAACCCATCTCAGCTTCTGATAAAATCGCTTGAGGATTCTCGTGCACCTTAGCTGTTTGTGCGCCGTCAACCACACAAGCCTTCTCAACTTTGTTAGAAACCTTCTTCAGAGACCAGACGCCTCTTATCGAGCACTCCCTCCGTCGATGTCCGGATTTCCCGCATCGGAAACAAAGCGGGGCAGGGGCCAAGCACTTCGGAGAGAGGTGGTCCTTTGCTCCACATCGGTAGCACCACTTTCCGGACAAGGTGGATCTCGGTGGATGGCTCCGCCGCTTTGGTGCGCTCCAAGGTCCCTCCCCCGCCAACTCCTCCATCTTTGCATCACCCTGCAACTCCCCGTCTTTTTGCTGACCATCGCCTTCTCCAAGCTCTTTGTCGGTGGCCCTCCCTTCCCAACCCTCAGCCTTCCTCCCCACGCCGCTCTCCATCCAGTTGTTCTACAGCTACTTCCTTCTTAGATTCTACAATATCAATAATGTCATTCTTTTTTTTACAATATTAATTGTACCCCTACCTTCTTGCAATATTTTCAATTGTGCCCTTTCAATGACTTTAGTATCATTAGGGATAAAGCAAACCCTAGTTTATTCAGACCAACGTTTAACTAAGGAACGTTTTGAACATTTACAGGTGGCAAAGCATAGAGTCCATTATAATAATACTTCTTTTAAATCTGTGGGTTGCATCTACTTGATTCTTCGACTTTCATCTGACGGAGAATGCAGATGAATAGGGGGTCACTGGTGGTGGTTCAATGTAGAGCGGCGGCTGCTGACTATGGAGTCATGTGCAACTCCAGCGAGAGACAGGGGATGTCAACAGCTGCGGCAGTTGCCCATGGGTGCTTCTCACGGTTAATGGCGTGGGTCCCCAGCGCTGGTAATTGCTCGGATGAGGATTCGGGAACAAAGAAGCTGCGGTGACCTGGCTATCAGGCAGGCAGTTCTCCTCCATCTTCCTTGTCATCTGAGATGAAGCAAGGAAACAATGGGGAAGAGGAGGTGTGTGTAGTCTTCGGATTTGGGATTGGTTTGATTAGACGAGAATGAGAGATTGGGGGTAAGAAGGAGATCGGTAAAACATAAGATGAAGAAATAGAAGAAGCAGAAAATGAATAAGAAGAAGAGAGGGGAAAGGGAAAAAGAATAAGAGTACTGCCGGGAGTGGATTCATCTGATCTTGCCTGGAAGGATCTGGGTTCTTCTTGGCATGAGTGTGTGAAGCTCTATCGAAGGTGGGCTCGTCGTGCTGGGCGAGGAGGTGAAGCTCCGTGGTGTGTGCAGGCAACGATCTTTATCCATTTTAATATCTCTTTACAAATGATAGGTTAGTTGACAAATTAATGAGAGAATATGAAGGTAGAGATTATTTTAGTGGATCATATATGTAATGTGGTAGATCAGATTGGGTAGGAAAGTCTGTCTATCTCTTTAGCAAGCTGCATGCATATATATTTATCAACAAGTAGAGGCAAAATGCAGGTCTATACTCAGAGAATGGATCCGTGCAGCAGGTAGCGGTTGGTGATGTTTGATCTATGATTGAACAGTTCACACGAAATCGCACTTTTTGTGGACCTGTATCGTGCGATTTCGTGCGAACCCCTCAATAAAGATCGAGCAGCTCCAACCGCTATTACAGAGTCTGCTGCAGCAATGACTTCAGTAGAGGATCCATCTCTATGTACTCAGCTAACAAAAAGTGATGGGGGTAAGAGTTTAGTCCCACATCACAGAAGAGAGATAAAATGATCCACATCAGTGGGAAGCAAAGACAAGAACCAGGAGCGAGGCTTTAAAGAAGTTTCTACTAATTCTATTTTTTTTGTTATTGGTTTATTTTAGTCTTGTGGGGCCCAGGTCTTCTAGGTTTGGGGTATAACCCCTACTCATGCACATTTGAATGAGCATATTTTTTTCTCTCCTCTATGTAGAGGTTTATGTTATGTTATGATGTACTGTTCTGTATTTCCTATTTATATAACGTACGTCTATGTAATTTACCCAAGGGTTTTCTCTCTATATAAGAGACCCGAGGGCTCTACGGAATAACACATCAGAGTATTGTTTACTCTAACATAGTATCAGAGCCAAAACCCTAACCTAGGATTTTCTCCACCCGCGGCCCCCCCACCCCGCGCGCCGCCTGTCACCGTCAACAGCCTCCAGCCGGCTTCTCCAGGCTTCTCGCCGCCCCCAGTTAGCCCCTCCCGCCGCCAGGCCCCCGTCAGCCCCACCGCCAGGCCCTCCAGCCCCGCCGCCGGGCCCCTTCAGGCCCTTCCAGGCCCCAGCCCCGTCTCCAGGCTCCTCCAGACCCGCCGCCTCTCTTCCGTCGAGGCTTCCCCAGCCTCGCCGCCGTTAGTCTCTCCTTCGGTCGGGCTCGAATCGATGACAGGTTCAAGTGCATAACGTCTACATATGTACTTGAATCCTCAAAGGTCTTGGTAGACACCAGTTTCTTTGTCTATCATCCCTAGTTGTTCTTCTCCGGCAGTATGTCAGAACAAAAGGTCGATATGCCCGCCATAGATGCCTTTAAAGGTTCGGCACCAATCGTCAAAATGGAGGACGAACTACGAACTGTGGGCTATGCAGTTCCTCAGTCTTATGAAGTCATGTGGTAAGAAGCATATTCTTACCGAAAATGAACCGCCGGAGAAGACGGGAATATATGCCTCATGGGAGGTTGATGACGCGTATGCCAAAGTTTGGCTGTCAGGAACGCTCACGACGGAGATAGGAAATGATGTCCTCCATCAACCAACCGCCAAGGCGTTGTGGGATATTCTGGCCACGACATACTCTCAGGTGCGGAACGAGACAAAGATGCTGCAGTTGCAGCACGATATTTTCACCATGAAGCAAAATGGGAGGCCTCTTCATTCTCTGTACACGTCTCTTCGGGCAATGTTCGAGAAACTCTATAGCACCATACCACTCACAGCCACGCCAGAACAACAGAAGACGTTCCGCAATGCCACTATGGTTGGGGTATTACTTGCTGCTCTTGACCCCGAGTACGAGGCAACACACTCTCAGATCCTTGCCGATGCCACCATTCCACCGATGGAAGAAGTATACAGGAGGCTCAGTCGTGTACCAGTTCCATCGAATGCAGCGAATCCACCTCCCTCGGCAATGGCAGTCTCCAGAGGACGAGGTACTTCGTCCTCATTTCGTGGCAGAGGAAGTGGTGGACGTGGCCGCGGAGGTCGCGTACGCTCTACGTGCTCATTCTGTCGTCGTACTGGTCATTCGAAAGATACATGCTATTCCAAGCATGACTTCCCTCCTTCTGCACGTGTCGCTGATCATGTTCAAGGTCCACCAGCATCTACTCCAGATCACAGGTTCGAGGAGCTAGTGGCACGGCTTCGTGATATCATGCCACAGTCATCGTCAGAGGGTGCCGACACTTCTGATATTGCAGCTTCGGCATCAGCTAGTACATCTGCTTCAGCCAGTGCCTCAGGTAGTTCTTCAGTCTCATATCATAACCATGATCTCACAGGATGGATTGTTGATTCTGGAGCCACCCATCATCTCTGCCGTGAGAGAGATATTCTGCAGTCTTATAGAGCTGTTCAGCCTGGTCGCTCTGTACTCATTGCTGATGGCACTCATTCCCCTATCATCGGTCAGGGGGAGACGGCTTTGCTGCCCTCTATGCATTTACAGAATGTTCTACATGCACCAGAATTCTCTATGAATCTATTATCCATTAGTCAAATTACACGAGATTTGCACTGTCGTGCTATTTTTGACCCATCATCTGTCATTTTTCAGGACATACTAACGGGCAGGGTGATTGGTTGTGGTTCTGAGCACAATGGCCTCTATCGTCTCGTACGGAACTCTTACCCTGGTGGCTCTCTGCATTCCCAGGACTCCGTATCTCCATATACCTGGCATCTTCGGTTTGGTCACCTGCCGCTACAGAAAATGCGTCACCTCCTGCCCCAGATTTCACCGAGTTCTTCATTTCGCTGTGAAGCATGTCAGTTAGGGAAGCATCATCGGTCCAGCTTCCCCAGTCGTCAGAGTCGGAGCAGTCGCTCCCCATTTGAGTTATTTCACATAGATATTTGGGGTCCCAGTCGTGTCCCAGATCATCAGGGGCAAGGTTCTATTTAGTTGTGGTTGATAATTTTTCTAGAGTGTCCTGAACTTTTCTTCTTAAAAATAAATCCGAAGCAGGAAGTGTTATTCAAAATCTTATCAATGAAGTTCAAAATGTTTTTTCATCTACCGTTAAGTATGTGCGTACTGACAATGCTTTGGAATTATGCACTCGTTCCCTTGCTCACTTTCTTTCTTCTAAAGGCATTATCCACCAAACCACATGCGCATACACATCTCAACAAAATGGTGTTGTCGAACGGAAGCATCGACACTTCCTTGATATTGATCGCACATTACTTATTCAGAGTTGTGCCCCATTAGCCTTTTGGGGAGATGCTATACTTACGGCATGCTATCTTGTTAACTGCATGCCTGCTACTATTCTTGGGGAAAAATCTCCTATCTCTGTTCTTTTTCCTGACAGAGACTTGTTTACACTTACACCAAGGGTCTTTGGCACTGTTGCATTTGTCCACAGGTTATCTCCAGGGCTTGATAAGCTCTCTCCTAGGGCTATCAAGTGTGTTTTTGTGGGCTACTCCAGGACATAGAAAAGATATCGTTGCTATGACCCCGTTCATGACAAGTACTATGTTAGTGTTGATGTCACCTTTTTCGAACCAGTCATGTACTTCTCCCCTGCAGGTGACAAATTGGTCTCCTCTGCACCCACGGATTCTATTGTCTACGTCCCTCCACCTCCGAGTTTGGGTCAATCCACTACAACACCACCACCACCACCACCACCACCACCTCCAATTGTACCATTTCCTAAGTTCTATACAAGGCGGACATGCCCTGCTCAATCTACATGCCAACCATCCAGCACGCCTCAGGTATGTTCTGATGTTATCACTAATGATGGGTTAGATAATGCACCGATGCAGGAGCCTTTACTACAGGAGGAGGATCCGCCAGTGACCACAGTGATAGATGATCTTGATCGGCCTATTGCTCAGAGAAAGCAGCGAAGAAAATGTGCCTCATATCCTCTTGTCTCCCAGGTCTCATTTCATCGTCTCAGTGGGGATTTTCAGAAATTTGCAGCTGCTGTCTCATCCGTTGAGATCCCACGAACCTATATGAAGATTGATTGCTGGCGACTAGCTATGGAAGAGGAGATGCGTGCCTTACAGTCTCTGGGGACTTGGTCTCTAGTACCCATTCCTCCAGGTGCATCCGTGGTGACCTGCAAGTGGGTGTTTACGGTGAAATATCATGCAAATGGACGTCTCGACAGATACAAGGCCAGACTTGTTGCACGTGGATTTACCCAAACCTATGGGGTAGATTATTTGGATACCTTTTCACCGGTGGCTCGGCACTCTACTCTTCGTATCCTATTATCTGTTGCTGTAGTACATAACTGGACCATTTTTCAGCTTGATGTCAAGAATGCTTTCTTGTATGGTGACCTACAGGAGGAAGTCTACATGCAGCAGCCACCAGGGTTTGCTGCTGAGGGGGAGACTCAGATGGTGTGCAGACTTCATAAGGCTATCTATGGCCTCAAGCAGAGTCCCCGAGCCTGGTTCCAGAAGCTTTCCCAGCTAATTGAACGACAGGGGTTCAGAAGATCAAATGCGGACCATTCATTGTTCATCCAGAAAACCCCTAGATGTACAGTTGTTGTCATGATATATGTTGATGACATCTTGGTTACAGGAGATGATGCTCAGGGAATTGAGATAACCAAATCCCTGTTGGGAAGCCAGTTTATTATGAAGGATCTGAGCACGATACGATATTTTCTGGGGATAGAGTTTGCAAGAAATGCACAAGGGATGGTCATGACTCAAAGAAAATATATCACAAACTTGCTAGTTGAAACAGGAATGACTGGATGCAGACCGTCAAGCACACCTATGGACCCAAGCATGAAGTTGTACGATGATGATACCGAAGAGGTGGACAAAAGAAGGTACAGAGAGATGGTGGGTAAGCTCTTATACATTACTATAACTCAACCGGATATTGCATTTGGAGTAAACCAGGTGAGTCAATTTATGGAGCAGCCTAGGCATGTTCATATGGATGCCTTGTATATGATATTGAGATATCTGAAGTCATCCCCAGGCACAGGGTTGCTATTCAGGAAAGATACATACCTGTCTATTTCAGCGTGTGCAGATGCAGACTATGCAGGATGTCCAAGAGATCGTAAATCTACTTCTGGATTTGCGATCTTCATAGGAAGCTCTTTAGTTTCTTGGAAAAACAAGAAATAGACTGTTGTGGCGAGATCCAGTGCTGAATCCGAGTACAGAGCTATGGCACAAGCAAGCGCAGAGATGATGTGGGTTAGAGCAGTCTTAGAAGATTTGAATGTAGATGTCTCCTTGCCTATGAATCTCCAATGTGACAATCAGACAGCATTGTTTATTGCCAATAATCCAACCTTCCATGAGAGGACAAAGCACATCAAGGTGGATTGTCATTATACTAGAGACATGATTCAGAAGGGCTTCATTTCTACTTCTCATGTCAGTTCAGAGGACCAGACTGCTGATATATTCACCAAGCCATTGCTCAGAGGACCTTTCCAGAGATGTTCTTCCAAGCTGAGCATGATAGATATCTATGCTCCATCTTGAGGGGGGGTGTAGAGGTTTATGTTATGTTATGATGTACTGTTCTGTATTTCCTATTTATATAACGTACTTCTATGTAATTTACCCAAGGATTTTCTCTCTATATAAGAGACCCGAGGGCTCTATGGAATAACACATCAGAGTATTGTTTACTCTAACACTCTATTTTAGATCTGACTATGGTTTAAGCCTGTTTCAAGCTCTTCCAACAGTAACCTTCCAAATCCAAAGTCCTGACGGTGCATTTATTAATGGTTCAGTAGTCCACTTTACTTCATATTAATGAAGTTACCAGATTATATGGGAGGGTATCTAAAGTACTTCCCGTCTAAGTATTGTTTTCAGTTGAATTAGAACCAAAACAAGTTTGTCAGGAGATTAATATCACCATAGCCTAATCCGACGGCGGAGGAAAAAGAAGGACCTGTTAAACTAACGTACATGGAGTACTGTAGCATGGGAGACCCTACTTTGCGACATATCCAAACATAGAGGAACTCTCGAACACGTGAAGAAAATGATGCATTAGTTTGCAATACATGCCCCCACATTCATATTACAAACAGGAGGCTAATTAGATTCTGAACTCACGCGTCTTTTTCACAGTATCATTCAAATTAAATCGCTCTGGCAGCATTGTCTACGAACCCTAATCATGGGTCAGCTTCCAGAGATGGCAACGTTGGTTTTTTTAAAGGCATCAGAATTTTCATGTCTCTCCATGTCTAGTACGTATGATTTACGTACAACGCATGCAGAATTAATGACCTCGAAAAGTATCTCTAAGGGCAAATTTGGTTGCAGGGTTGGACAGGGTTGGGTTAGACTGGATTGGGATGGGTGAATAATATCCTGTGAGGAAGAAGTACCTTTGTGAATAGTAACCATGATTGGACCAACCCTGCAACCAAATAGGCCCTAAAGCAAAAGTTATTAAAATATGAAAAGTTAAAGCGTCATGGTTCATGCATACCTTGCGGGCACCGAGGCCGTAGATGGTGCCAAGGAACTGCCGCGCGACCTCCACGAGGAAGTCCTCGAATTGCTGGATGCTCATCTGCGCTGACCGCCGCGGACTTGTGTAGTAGTTCTCGAGGAAGTCGTTAGTCCCTATGCTCACGATATATAACGCCTCCCTCACGACCTCGTCCCCCGCCGCCTCCCCGATGTACTCCCTCAATCTACTCTGGTACTCCTGGAACAGCTCCACCTCTTTCCACAGCGGTATCACAGACTGCCACCGCATATATTTTCGATTAACTTATATATATAGTGTGTGTGTGTGGATATTAACATATATATACATGCACGAATGAAAGAGAGCCTACGAGCACGTCGGACGTAGCATTGTCGAGTCCGGTCCCTGCGGATGCGAAGGACACTCCGGTGGCGAAGTCGGCAATGGTGAAAGCCGGGTCAAGGTAGGCGGGCACGGCGGGCTTGAGGCCGAACTCCTCCGAGATGAAGTCCGTGGGGATGCGGCCGTTGCTGAAGCGGCCGGTGGGCTCTCCTCCGAAGAAGTCGCGGCCGTAGGGTCGGAAGTTGCTCTTGAGTACAGTGGGGATGGCGTTGTTGTTGCCGGCGTCGACTGTCGAGTCTCCGAAGACGAGGATTGCGGGGACCTTGGAAGCGGAGACGGGCGCGTTGAGGAGGAGGATGATGATGAGCGGGGGGAGGAAGAAGGTGGATGCCATTTGTGTCTGGGTTCCAGGTGGGAAGTAGGGAGGGCTGCTGTTACTTCTGTGGGTGGAAGAAGGGAGGTTGGTGGTGTTGGGTGGAGGTGGCGGTTAATTATCTTGGAGGGGAATTCAATGGTGCGGGTTTATAGGCTTTATTCTGGTTGGGAGGGAAAGGGGTTCCACCTGCAAGATCGGTTGCGATTTACCAATGCATGTGAAGAGAGGGAGGGAGAGAAAGAGAGAGAGAGAGTAGATATTGAACAGTGTTCTTGGCTACTTCTGCTACTTCCCATTAATGTGGAAGTCAGTATCTGATGTGATGCATTAGAGACTTTTACGTGTAGCTGGTGCAGGTTTGTGTCTCCTGGGTAATGCACGCCATGTTTACTTTTAATCGTCTTATGTATTTTCCATTTTAAAAAAACAAAAGTGAACTAAACGCTATCCCTAGGAACAACCTAGCTCAGCCCGAATCCGATTTCGATTTACGAGCTTACGGATCGGGCCTAGGTCAATTGAATTTCAGAAATTGCAGCCCAAGCTCGAGCCTGGCCCGCAAGTACATGGGTCGGGCTCGGGTCGGGTCGGCCCGTTATATTAAAAAAAATTTAAAACGTGAATATAATACATATTTGATATGTAAATATACAAATTGAATATGTATTTCTTCAAAACATGAACATAGTTGATGTCTAAATAGCATAGAATAATGCATGGCAATTTAAGGTGGAAGATCAAATGTGATATTAGAAATCATAAATTACATATAGAAAAAACATCGGGCTTATATACGGGCCTACATTCGGGCCGGCCCACGGGCTTCGGGCTCGGGCCCGAGCTTTTCGAACACAACCCAAAAATTGGATTGGGCCAAAAATCAAGTCCAAGCCTTCCCATTTATCATTCGGGATCGGGCCGGGCTCGGGCTTTATCGGGCCAGGCAGTGGGCTGGGTCGGGTCGGCCCTACCCAATGCTCATCCCTACCTATCCCCACTATACAAAGTGAGTAGATTAAAAATGAAAGTTGTTGTGTTAAGTTGAAGGAACTGCACTCTTACCCCGACATCCCTACCCCCTTCATCCTTCCTCCTCCCCTCCTCTCTTATTCCTTGCCATTCTTCCTTCGGCTTCTCTTGCATTTTTTCAACCTTGCCTTATCTATGGCTAAGGAGACGATGGCTTAAATAGGTTCCTTATAAGCCTTTGTAATATTTATTGGAGCACATGGATCAAATTTTACCTTAATTTATGTCCAATCTAACATTAATTACAGATCTTAACTTTTTTTTCAATATAATACATCAAATATTTAAGGGATTTTTATCCCACGAACCTATAAACTTTGTAAATCACATTCTCGATCATTGAAATATCGATATTTCCCCTCAACCCTGTAAACTTGCTCCATCTTCCTCACAATCCCCGTAGTTAACTCTCAACAATTTAAGCATTAAATTTAACCAGAATCCATTGAAAAAAGGTGTGATTTGCCCTCTTTATTTGATAAATTTACAAAAATGGCATCCTCCTCTACCTCCTCCTCCCACCACATTCCGCAAGCTCCGCCCCCAGCGGCCTTCACCTCCTCCCCTTGCTCGTCTGCGTGTGCCCCCTCCACCTTCTCCTCCCTCACCTTGCTCCGCACCCAGCCGCCTCCTTGATAAACGCATCATCCGGTCACTTCTTTATCCCTGCAAAAGAAAAAGAGAAAATGTCGCGGTCGTTGTATCGACCAGGTGGGTTTCGTCAGAAAAGATTAATTTTGATTAATCTTCTTTTATTTTTACTTATACTCCTAAACAAGATGTATAGTGTCAAGTACGGACGTGTCGAACTCAGGGAGGTAAACTGCGTTAAACTAGGGAAAACTATAAACAAACTAAGGTTAAACGGTTCCTACTTTTTATTTTATTTTTTTAAAGATTTTTTGGATATTTATTTGATTTTTAATGAATTATATATTGTTCTTATGAATTTGATATATTTTATGATATTTTTATTTTATAAAATATTTTGTATTTTTTTATTTAATTTTAATTTTGTTATTTTTATGTTTATTGTGTTTTCCCCTTTTTTATGGAATTTTAAAAGGCTTTTTATGAAGTTTGGATTATTTTTAATGTGAAAAGTTATTTTTTATTGAAAACTGTAACATAATTCTGATTTTTAAAGTTGTAAAGAGCGAGAAAATATTTTTATTTTATTTTAATGGAAAGTAGACGAAATTACGTTTAAAACCATATATTGTGTGTTTTTAAATGATTTGTATTTAATTAGTAATGATTTTAATACGTTTTAATGGATTTTATATTTTTTTATTGATTTTTATATTTGATTTTTATTTTATTTTTATGTTTATGAGAAAAATATAGCAAAATATATTACAAGTAATTTTTATAGGATTTTTAAAAACATTTTTATATTTTTGTGTTTTGTAAGTTTGTTATATTCTTTTGTATTTTTAATTGCTTTATTAAAAATAGAACAAATTTTTATTTTTAAAACATTGGAGATAGCTGTAGACAGTAAAATATACTTCATCAATGTGTTCCTAGTTTATATTTATTATTTGGTGTTTTATTTATATGTATTGTAAAGTATTATATATTTTATGGTGTATAAGGCTATATATGTAATAATCTGGGTAATGTGCGGGTACTTGTATGATAACAGAACACTGAAGGGCGTAAACGCAAATTATCCAGACACCACATGTCGATCACGTAATTGCTTCAGTTGTTAGGGGTCTGTTCGCAATTATGCAAGTGTTCGATGACTGGAATGTAATTACCCCAAAAATTACTTCCGCGCACGTGAGGCGCACGTGCCTCGCTAACTGGCTCCGACGCGTAGCTGAACTCGGTGCGTTGGATCGTACCCGATCGAACGGCTCCTGTGCAACCTGGATGAATAGTTGTTCTTCCCCAAATAACTCCAGGTGGAAGCAGAAGATGTCTACTCCTCGGTAACAATGTAGTAAGCAGTTGCCGATCGAGGGTCTCGATCAAATCTCAGGATTTCATCTTGATTTCAGGAGCCTCATTATCTTCTCAAGATTCAATGAGTTCCTTTACTTCTTTTTCATCTTGATTCTCAAGAGAGTCATCCTCTAAGAATCACATTCTCAGAGATGAGATCTTTTAAGAATCTCAAGGTCATAAAGTAGGTATCCGATACTATCCTTTATTTTCCTAATGAAGTAGCACTCTCTAGTGCTTAATTCAAGCTTAGCATGGAATCTTATTAAGGACATATAATGTAGTCTCTACTACATATATACCAGGAAACTAAGAGGAAATTATGCTAAAATTTATCATTGATCAAATCATGTCACACATGATCCAATTGTATCTCCCTACAACTCTATTTGAGTTTAGGTGTGTTAGGAGGATTGAGATAGAATTGATATTCATATCTCCATAAGGTATTCTTTGAATTTATCTAACAGGTACAAGTTACCTAGGTTAGATCAAATTCATTTCATCGTTCTTCAAAATTTGATTCTAAACCAAAATTATGAAATCTTTGAACATTTCAAAGTTTTCTTAGGTGAAGAGAAGAAATCTCATAACATACATAATCATCAATAGATATCACATATCCATAATGTTTACTATGATATAGATGATTCACATACATCAATATGTATGAGATCCTGAATACCTTGACATCTTACACCTTTCCCAAGAGAAGGGTGTATTAGACATTCTTCAAATACAATATACACAAGTATGTAAGATTTGAAATTTTAGACATTCTAAAGTTTCATATCTTACTAGTCTATTGATCTAATCAACAGACATATGTCCAAAACTTGATGCCGGATCATTGTGAAATGATCTTCATCCTCCTATTGATCTTTTAAGGTTTGATTTTCAGTATTAGAAATCTTAATGAACCATTCATTAAATTTCTAATTTTGTGGAATCCATTAGATGTTAGATTACTATCTAAAATATATCCATCATAACTTTTTCTGATAGTTCTATATCAGAATTCATGTTTATTTCCAACATTTAGAAATAAACAATGAGTGTATTCTAATATCTAGGTCATAGAGACATTCTCTAATGCTAAGGGCTCTCCCACTGAGAATACGAAGTCTATCTATCCAACAGAGATTGCTGCAACAATTACATCAACATCCATGTAGATTACTGATGACACGAAATCCGAGCAACTAAGGTAAAGGTACAGAACAGGTCGTTGCGACCTCGGTCACTCAGATGTGTCAATCAAGAAAATGAACCACTCGAAACAAATAAAATCAATCGAAATAAGGAAGTGGTCCTGCTATGTGTTTAACCTGATATAGCACCCAGGGTCGAACTCAAGGAGCACGGATTGGCCAAGAGGCCTACGAAGTAGTCAAAAAATAAAGGGAGAAAACATTTTTAGTGGTTTTTAATTATTTTTATATTTTTTTGGATTTTTAAGTTTATTAAGAAAATGAGGAAAGCAAGGAAGAACACAATTCAACAACTTATTTTAAGCACCAAAAATCAACATGAAATATTTTTATTTTATTTTTATTTTATTTTTTTTCTATTTTTTGGTGATTTTTAATTAATTTTTGGAAATAAAAATAAGGTATTTACATTATATAGCTATATATAGGTATATATACAATATGTAGGCTTTTGATTTTTGATTTTTCTATTTTTATTTTGTTTTGATTTTATTTCTTTTTATTTTATTTATTTACAATATATAGCATAGAGTATTTACAAAAAGTTTGGAAAATGACTTTATTTATTTACAAGGTTAAATAAATATATGGGCATGGTTTATGTACATGATGAAGGGGTATTTTTAATCTTTTTGATTTTTGATTTTTTTATTTTGTATTTATATTTTTATAAATATATACAAGTATTTACAAGCATATTTTTGGGTGAGGAAAATATAATTTTATTTATTTACACCAACATTTACACATGAGCCCCTATCTCCCTCTACTTTGTCTTTTATGCGGTCAGGCCCATGTTGAGCCCTCCCTTGGGTTAGGTTGCTCAATATTTCTTATAAATATTTCCCTCTTTTTCTTTTTAATTTTTATTCTTTTATTTTTGCACAAAAACATGCTAATTACAGGTTTTTACACAATGCATGCTTTTGGTAATTATTCCTATTTACATATATCTACATGTATTTGCAAAGGTTTTTGTAGCTAAAATATAAGAATAAAGAGTGATGAATGGGCATTCATCACCCCCCTATACTTAACTTTGCTAGTCCCTTAGCAAACACTTATTTGAAAAAGAAGTGAAAAAGAAAGAAAAAGAAAAAGAAAAAGAAAAAGAGGATGTACATGGATCAAGGTTGATTATTAAACTTGCCTTCATTAAATTGGGATATGGAGCTCGATCAGATCTTTGGATTATTAATGTGTCGGAACCTTATTTGGACTTAAGCTTAAAACCCAACAGCCTCTAAGTTCCACCAATCTATGGGCAAGACTCCTCAATAAACCAGATCAGAACAAGTCTACATACACAAACTCTAATGACCATGAATCTTTCCATGCAGTGTAAGTGATATGTGGCTCCCCACCTCAGAAGTAACAAAGAAACAACCTCCCTCAACCTGGTAACTCTAATGCCTCGGTCTAGCAACTCTTTCCTCGAGAAGCAGGGTATTCCCTTCTAAGTTCAAGTGCAACCGGCTCAAGAAGAGGGGGAAGAAGTATAGACTTTTGGAAGCTCAGCCAGTGTAGCCAAGTCTCCCGCTGCAAGCTTCATGAGATGTAACATGGATACCATAAGCTTTTGCTTTATTTGACTATATACACTCCGGTGGGGTTATTAAATTTTCAATCCGACCCACCACTTTTTTGGAGTTCTTTTTGCATTTTGCATTTTTTTTCAAGGACTTCTATACAACATATCTACATGGTGCAGCATATATACAAGAAATTTTCCTCTTGAGCCAGTAGACTATCCCTCTTTTGAAGCTTTATTGCAACCCACATCTTCTGTCTTTAGTCTTCATCACCACTAGACCAAGTTGAGACGCACTTCCTTCACTAGAAGAAGAAGAGAGGTTCCGCCTAGAAGTACTACCCTCATATGCTACCCCAAGCCAAAGGAAACTGCCTCCTCACCACCTCATCCGTGGAGAGCCATGTGTAAAGTGCAGGTGCAAGTCAAGCCATTGTCTCTAAGAGTCATGCGTGTGTTGTTAAGTGCTCTACTTAGGCTCATCAAGATGACATATGCTCATAGCCAAGTGGACTCAAAGAATTAAGTCCTTATGGACCTGAAAAGCCTTAACCCTAAGTCCTATAAGGTTCCTCTTAAGTTAGGTGGATTAAGATCTTATTCAAGCTCCATTTCTCAATTTAATTCCAGGCTTAGTTTAAATGTCAACTCTCATCCAGGAAAAACTATATACATATATGTACACAAGATGCTATTTACAAATATTTTACAATCATGCAAAATTTTTGAAAAGTGTTTTGAAATCATGGATGAATGATGCATGAGGTGCAAGTTTTGCAAAAAGATATTTACAAACATTTACACAAGATTTTTGCAAACTTTTGATTTTCAAAACATTTTGGAAAAAATTTGTACTATATACATAATTTTGATACAAAAATAATTACACAAACTTTATACAAAAAGATTTTTGAAATCATTTTTACAAAAATACTTTGTACACTAGCTATGTATGTGCAAGATAAAAGAAGTTTATGTACATGAAAAATTTTTAATTTTTGTGATTTTTAGCCATTTTATTTATTAACACACTCACACAAAGTACGAGTTATGGCTAAAGTATATATGAAATATATACACACCCCTCCTATACTTAGCTCGAACGATGTCCTCAGAGTGATCAAGAGCGATGAAGAAGACATAACTCGTGCTTAGTAAAAGGGGAGTGAAAAGGAATGGCTAAGTACAGAAACAAATAAATGAATAGACTGAGAGGGACTCGGTGGTTTCCCCCTATACTTAGGATTAACTAATCCTAAGTATAGCAAGCTGTACATGAAGGGAAATCCGAGTGAAGAAGATACAGAGTCTGCCCCCCCTATACTTAGGGTAAAATATCCCTAAGTATAGGCAGCAAAACAGGAGCAGAACGAATGAAAAGAATACCCGCAGGTCCTACATCCCCCCTATACTTAGGGTAAAGTACACCCTAAGTATAGCATAATCATAAGATGAGAAAAGGGATGTGGGACTAAAGAATAGAATGATATGGACAACTGGATCTATACAGGCGGAGGAACAGTGAAAATCAGGCGTGAGATGTAAAAGATGTGAGTCAAGAGACCACATCTCACGTAAAATGAATAGGGGCAACAATAACGTCCCGCGGCTCATGATCTAGAAATGGCTTGAGCCGCTGGCCGTTCACTCGAAAGGTACTCTCAGAAGACAACTCGAATATATCAATGCTACCATTGTCGTGTACCTTTCTGACCAAGTAGGGTCCCTTCCATTTGCTCTGTAGCTTCCCTGGAAATAATCGTAGCCTCGCATCAAATAGCCATACTCTCTGTCCAATCTCAAAATGCTTGTGGCTGATATGAGAATCATGCCACTCCTTCACTTTTTCCTTATAATGTAGGCTGCTTGAGAAAACTGCATCTCTAAGCTCCTCCAGGGCAGCTAACTCTGCCCTCCTCTGGTCTCCCATACCATCTGGATCCATAAGAATATCTGTGACTGCCCAAAGTGACTTGTGCCTCAGCTCAACAGGTAAATGGCATGGCTTGCCATACACGAGGCGAAAGGGAGATGTGCCCAATGGAGTCTTGAAAGACGTCCTATATGCCCACAAGACCGAGTCCAAAAGCTGTGACCAATCCTTTCGGTCAGGGCGGACGACTTTCTGCAGAATAGTCTTGATCTCCCTATTCGACACCTCAGCTAGACCATTCGTCTGTGGATGGTAAGGTGTGGCAACACGATGGTCTATACTGAACTCGCTAGCAAGGGCCTTCACCTGGTCGTTGATGAAATGAGACCCCCCATCAGAAATCAGGACTCGTGGAACCCCGAACCGCGTGATGATATGCTTCCTCAAAAATCTGCAAACTGTCCTCGCATCAGCGGCTCGGGCGGGGATAGCCTCAACCCAACGACTCACATAATCAACGGCCAACAGAATGTACTCAAATCCCTGACTCTTAGGGAATGGACCCATGAAATCGATGCCCCATGCGTCAAAAATCTCACAGAAGTGAATGGGCTGCATCGGCATCATATCGCGCTGTCCACAAGTGCCCATCCTCTGACAGTCAGTACACCTCTTCACGAACTCATCAGAGTCCTAGAAGAGGGTAGGCCACCACAAGCCGGATTGGAGCACTTTCTGTGCCGTTCTCCTCCCAGAATGATGTCCTCCTGCCTCAAGCTTGTGGTAGTAAGTGAGGACGCTATGGTGTTCCTCCTGAGGAATACACCGACGCCAGACGCTATCCCCTCCTTCGTGGTAAAGGATGGGATCCTCCCAGTGGTAGGACTTGGCCCTCGCAAGGAAGGTCTCAAGCTTCTGCCTGGGCCAATCCTGTGGGACTTTCCCAGCAACGAGAAAGTTCACAATATCGGCATACCACGGGAGTGAGGCGATAGCAAGGATCGTCTCATCTGGGAAGGTATCTCGAATAGGATCAATCTGCTCAGACTCCTCAGGCTGCTCTAGTCGGGAGAGATGATCCGCCACCACATTCTTGACTCCAGGCTTATCCTTGATCTCAATATCGAACTCCTGGAGTAGAAGGATCCATCTAGTCAGTCTGGCCTTGGCATCCTTCTTTGCCATGAGGTACCTGATGGCGGTGTGATCTGTAAACAAAGTCACTCTAGATCCAATGATATACGATCTGAACTTATCTAGGGCAAACACTACGGCTAGCATTTCCTTCTCTGTGACCGTGTAATTCCGCTGAGCGGAATCCAATGTGCGGCTAGCATAGTGTATGGCAAACGGAACTCCATCCCTCCTCTGTCCCAGCACTGCCCCCACGGCAAAATCGGAGGCGTCCGTCATGATCTCGAATGGGAGAGACCAATCAGGCGGCTGGAGAACAGGAGCCTCAATAACACACTGCTGGAGAGTCGCAAAGGACGAGAGACACTTGTCATCGACAAGGAACTCGGTGTCTTTCGTCAAAAGGTCAGTCAACGGTCGGACAATCCTGCTGAAATCCTGAATAAATCTCCTATAAAATCCAACGTGCCCCAGGAATGACCGTAGCTGCTTCAAATTGGACGGCGGTGCGAGTTTCTTAATGACATCAACCTTGGCCGGATCAACCTCCATGCCCCTGTTGGAGATGATGTGGCCAAGCACCGTCCCTTGAGTCACCATGAAGTGACTCTTCTCCCAAGATAGAACCAAATGATACTCAATACATCGCTGGAGTACTCGGTCTAGGCAGTCAAGACAGGAGTCGAATCCGTCGCCGTACACCGAGAAATCGTCCATGAAGACCTCCAGACACTCCCCTACCATGTCCGAAAAGATCGACAGCATGCACCTCTGAAAGGTCGCAGGGGCGTTGCATAGCCCAAATGGCATGCATCGAAAAGCATATGTGCCGAAGGGACAGGTAAAGGTGGTCTTCTCCTGATCCTCAAGAGCGATGGCCACTTGGTTGTAGCCCGAGTACCCATCCAGGAAGCAATAATGGCTCTTCCCTGCCAATCTCTCAATGATCTGGTCAATAAAAGGCAGGGGGAAATGGTCCTTCTTGGTGGCTTGGTTGAGTCTCCTGTAGTCAACACAAACCCTCCAAGAGGTGGGTACTCGTGTAGCGATCTCCTTTCCCGACTCACTGATCACAGTCGTGATGCCCGTCTTCTTGGGCACCACATGCAAGGGGCTGACCCACTTGGAGTCGGAAATTGGATAAATAAAATCTGCACTCCACCATTTCGATATTTCCTTCATCACAACCTCTCTCAGGTTGGGGTTTAGTCGCCGCTGGAACTCACGCGACGGCTTCGCCCCCTCCTCGAGATAGATATGGTGGGAGCACACTGCTAGACTAATCCCATGGAGATCCGCTACGCTCCATCCGATCGCCTTGCGGTTCTTTTCAAGAACCCCCATCAAACGGAATTCTTGCTCTCCAGTCAACTCGGCGGAGATGATGACTGGGTACATCTCTGGATTGCCCGCAAGGAATCGATACTTCAGCGAAGTAGGGAGCGGCTTCAGCTCTGGAATGCTGGGTGCTGGCAAATCTGGCTGCGGAAGAAACTGAGTGAAAGCTGCTAGGTCTGCCAAATCTGCCTGGGAAAGTGAAAGCGTACTCTCGCAAACTGGATCGGGAGAAGGCTGCTCAACTGCATTGTCTCTGCTCGGCTCTGCATCTTCCTCCTCCTCATCTATAGGCTCAGGTGGACTCAGGTCTGGCATCTGATCATAGCAATCGGCCCAATCAGACTCTGAATCCGAGGGATCTGTATCAATCGCGGTGGCATCAGTACCACCATCACCAAACATCGTGTCGCGATCAAGGACCGGCTCTGCTGCCTCTATGGTATCCTGAACCAGGGCTGTGCTCTCCAGACTCTCCTCTGCTGTCATCTCAGCATCAGCTGTATCTGAATATGAGAGGATGGTCTGTGCTGTAGGATCTGCCCAAGCTGCCTCATCATCTGTGATCACAAAATCACAGTCCTGGTGGATGTCTGGCTCTGCGTCTGTCAGCTGCTCTGAATCTGTACTCGCATCTGAGCGGGTTCTCTCTCTAGCTCTGTAGTCCTCGACCGTCTCTATTTGTATACTCTCGCCCTCGACGCGAAAGTACACCTTCCCGCTATCATGATCAGTCACCGCCTTGGCTGTGGCCAAGAATGGACGACCGAGGATGATGGGGGTATCGGCCACCGACTCAGGGATCTCCATGTCCAACACTACGAAGTCCACGGGGAATTTCAGGCCCTGAATCGTGACGATAACGTCTCGTAATAGCCCCTTCGGCCTCTTGACAGATCGATCAGCGAACTGAAGGACTGTCCTGCTCTGTCGAAGAGTGCCCAACTCGAAGCGGTCGAGAAGGGCTGCCGGAAGAAGGTTGATCGACGATCCACTATCTAGAAGAGTACGGTTGAACCTCTGCTCACTAATCTGGCATCTGACATATGGGGCCCCTGAATCTGGCCTCTTGGCTGGCAGGCGGTTCTGGATCGCAAAACACGTGGCTTTGGTCAGCACATGGATCTCTGAAGTGTGGTTCCTCCTCCTCCTCCTGACTGTAGTCCTGTCTCTCAAAGAACGCTGGAGAAGGGGGATGTACTGCAAAGCCTCCTGGAGGGTCAACTGTATGTGGAATCTATCAATCATGCTCTGGCTGAACTCCTCCTTCTCTCTCTTTTTTGGATCATTTCCTTTTTTCTTCCCCTTCCCCATCTGAAGGGCTCTAGGGAAGGGGATCACAGGGTCCTTCTCAGATGAAGGACTAGGAAAATGCCTAGACGGTTCGACGACCGGATCCACACATACATCATGCACCACAGTGGGACCAGAAGAAACTAAACCTTTTCCTTTATTCAAACCAAAGTTCTGAGATACATCATAGCGAGGAAAGACAACATCTCTCTCAATACAAACATCGGTGGCCTCAGTACCACCACTGGCTGGCTCTGCTGCTGGTAGACGTCTCGCGGCGTCAGTACCGCGGGCTGGCTCGGCTGAACGGGTGGCATCAGTACCACCTCCTCGAACTGGTGAAGCGGCGGCCTCAGTACCGCCGGTGGGATCAGCATCCTTGGTGGCTTCAGTGCCACCGTCATCATCTGGAGCGGCCTCAGTACCGCTCTCCTCCTCCTCATGTGGCGCCTCGGACGTATCCTCGTGGTGAAGCTCAGATGAGGCGCCGCCGCATGCTGGGGTCCTACCGCTCCTAAGTGTGACAAAATCAGCATCAAATAGATCCGAAGATGTATCAACAAATGGGTCACTAGGAGTGGCAAACTGAGTGTGTACTACCTGCTCAGATTTCCTCTTGAGGTTGTTCGGGTTCGGCTCAATCTGGGCTGGAATGGCGGCCTTCCCTCTCACCAAGTCCCGCATCTCCTGGCGGAACTCGTCCATCTCCCGTCTGAATGTGGCCTGCTGGTCCGTGAGGAGGCGGGCGATGTCATCCAAAGCGGGACTCTCGTGGGAGCCTGACGGGTGGCCTCTCTGGGGGTGAGGCTGCTGGAACTGCTGCTGGTGGTGAGAGGGGTATGAGGAAGGGTGTTGCTGCTGAACTGGGTGAGCCTACTGCTCACGTCTCCACGACTGTCCCTGCTGCTGGTAGGGACGCAGACCGAAAGATGATGGCTGGTGCGGCTGGTATGCTGGGGGCTGCTGCTGGTGATCTCTCTGCTGGGAGTACTGCCCTCCCTGACCTGACGGTTGCTGCTGGGGCTGGGCACCACCACTCCCCCACCTGAATCCGGGATGGTCTCGTCGGATCCCAGGCTGGGGGCGGTCATACCAAATCCCGTTGACATCCATCAACGGCTCTGCATCGAAGGGGGCTGGTGGGAGTACTGCCAGAGGCTGATCTGGCTGGTAGACCACCATCTGCATGTCTGGAGATGGTGGGGACTGGTAGGTAGGCTGCGGCTGCTGGTACGGCTCCGCCTGTACAAGGTGAACCTGTCTAGGCTGCTGTGAGGAGCTGGAGCGCTGGGACGAGCTGCTGCTGCCGCCGGTATCGCCTCGCGACAGAAGACGGGGCTGTGACGCCGTCTGTGCCTCCTGGAGACACATGAGCTGGGTCTTCATGTCGCTCAGAACCTGTGCCATCTGTTCCATCTGAGTGATGCTCTGGCACTGCTTCTTCTCAATCAGCTCCATGCGGTCCAACTTCTCACTGATAATACCCATATCCGCAGCGGATGACTCTGCCTGTGCTGTTGCGACTGCGGACGAACTGGATGGACCTGCATCTACCCGTGCTATCCGCTGGTACTGCACGGGTCCTGGCTGCTGTGGCTGGGGTCTCTGAGTATACAACCTGGTCTGGGACATCACCATGTAGTTTTCGGCCATCTCCTCGTAGATGGCCCAGACCTGGTCGTGGTCCTTGGCAAACTAGGACCCGCCGCAAGAAGCGTTCACCAGACCCTGAAGCTCTGGCGTCATCCCGCTGAAAAAGCTCTGAACCAAGTTCGACTTGGAGATGTCGTGGTGCGGGCATCTGTCTAAGAGCTCTCGAAACCTCTCCCATGCCTCGTGAAACTGCTCATTGGGGAACATGGAGAAGTTGCTGATCATGGCCCTCGCTGCATTCGTCCGCCCGAGTGGATAGTACTTGTTCAAGTACTCGGTGCGGAGCTGCTCCCAGGTGTAGACAAACTTCCCCAAGTGTTTCAGCCAGGTGGCTGCTCTATCTGCCAGTGAAAAGGGGAAGGCTATCATCCGAATCGTGTCCTGATCCACGTGGCGATCATGGACAGTGCTGCAGATCATCAGGAACTCCTGGAGGTGGAGGTGGGGCTCCTCAGTGGCAAGTCCGTGGAAACGGGGCAGCAACTGCAAGGTGTTCGGGGAGAACTTGAAGTCCCCCACGATCGCTGGCACTACTACCCAATGATGCATGAGTGTCGATCCGGGGTTGTGCAACTCTCGCATCGGTCGTGGTGGTCCTCCTGCCGCGGCGGCTGCCGCTGCGGTGGCGGCGGCGGCTGCTGCTGCTGCGGCTGCTGCTGCTGCGGCTGCTGCGGCTCGTGCCTCTGCATCAGGTATCTCCTCGGGCTCGCTCTGCTGGTCTCGCTCTGCTCTGAGCCTCTCCAACTCTCGCCTCATCTCTATCATGAATGCCCCCTGATCACGTAACTGCTGCTGAACTGTCTCGAGTGATGCGATCAGGGTGGAGTTGATCGCCCCCTGGTCTAGTACAAAATGCTCGGGCTGACGGGGGTGATCATCTGAACTGCCGGCCATGGCGATGTCTGCAAAATCAAACGAGCCCAACTCAGGTGCTGTCAAATCTGCTAATCTCTCCTCGGGCTCATGTCTCTCAATACCAGAAGAAAGGGGGTCGAGGGGGAACAGGGCGGAGTCGTACTCGGGCTCGGAGAGCTGGTCTCGGCTCTCGCGGGCCAACCTAGATGATCGGGTAGACGTGCCCGAAAGCGGTGCAGCCAGAGGCTGTCTAAGAGACCGTCTACCCATCATCTTGATCTGGCGAGTAAGGCGGATGAGATATGGAGCAACTATGATCACAAACAAACCCCCGGTTCACCAACGCAACGCGAGCTGAAGACCGTGAAAGTTCGGTTAAATTATCTTGTCTATTTTATTTTGGTGAACACACAAAATATCAGAGCGCTTACGTGACCTGTTAGGATATCCGATGCTATCCCAACCGACTGGACCGCACGGAAGAGTCGGTAATCAGTCGGGGCTAGCACCGGGAGGCTCTACCTAGGGTGCAGGTCACTCTCTCGCGCATCCAAACCATACAATGAGGGGGTTGCTCTCCCCAAGACAAAATTTTTAGGGTGAGCGGTTTTTAAGGTCAATAGTCTTAACCAGTCCCAATTTTATGGTTTCTCTTTTTAGTATTTTTCAAATATCAAGCAAAAGGCCTAACGAATTTTTCGGTTCTCCTGGTTATTAAGTCCGAAAACAGGGGGGAGAAGTCGAAAAAGCCGATGCACGATAAAATCAATGATGCATGCAAAGTAAGGAAGGCGTACCTGACTCCAGCACTCTACATGCAATATGATCCGCGCATAAATGTAAAGACAGAAAGGAAACTACCTAAATGATGCAACGGGAAAGCCGAGTCCTAAACGAGCAATTTCTAGCGAAGAACCGTCTAACTGAGTCACTCGCCCTCGATCCAAAGAGTCCGGTCTAGACCCACCCCTCCTCTTCTCGACAAGTCGAGTTCAGGAGTAGCGCTTGACGGGGCAGGCTCGCGGCGCGTAGGCTCTCAGGAAAGCGACTAAGTCATGGGAAAAATCTGAGAAATGGGTCGGGCGCAGCAGACCCGTGGGAAGTGGTCCTGGGGGGGGAGTTGACCGGGCGGTCAACATCCCCCAGGGCCAATGGGTGAAGGCCACGTGGCTGGATCTTGAGATGACAAATGGAGGTAGATAGGGCCCGATTCAGCCAAAACTCACAACATGAAATATTTTTATTTTATTTTTTTCTATTTTTTGGTGATTTTTAATTAATTTTTGGAAATAAAAATAAGGTATTTACATTATATAGCTATATATAGGTATATATACAATATGTAGGCTTTTGATTTTTGATTTTTCTATTTTTATTTTGTTTTTATTTTATTTCTTTTTATTTTATTTATTTACAATATATAGCATAGAGTATTTACAAAAAGTTTGGAAAATGACTTTATTTATTTACAAGGTTAAATAAATATATGGGCATGGTTTATGTACATGATGAAGGGGTATTTTTAATCTTTTTGATTTTTTTATTTTGTATTTATATTTTTATAAATATATACAAGTATTTACAAGCATATTTTTGGGTGAGGAAAATATAATTTTATTTATTTACACCAACATTTACACATGAGCCCCTATCTCCCTCTACTTTGTCTTTTATGCGGTCAGGCCCATGTTGAGCCCTCCCTTGGGTTAGGTTGCTCAATATTTCTTATAAATATTTCCCTCTTTTTCTTTTTAATCTTTATTCTTTTATTTTTGCACAAAAACATGCTAATTACAGGTTTTTACATAATGCATGCTTTTGGTAATTATTCCTATTTACATATATCTACATGTATTTGCAAAGGTTTTTGTACCTAAAATATAAGAATAAAGAGTGATGAATGGGCATTCATCAATTACTATTAAACCTTAAGATCAAATTTCTAATCTTCTAATATATATATGCAACCAATTTTAAGTGTCATTAGAAGATTGGGATACAATTATCAAACTTTATCTTATGAAATAAGTAAGTCAAAGTTAATGATTATGTGTAGATTATTCTGATGCTCTATCTGAGTCCTTCATACTATCAACACATCAACTTATTGCAGTATTGGCATTCATCCAACTCTTTGGATGTCATATGGAAGCCATAGAAGTACAATCAACTCTTTGATTATCCTTCTCGTCTTGGGTCCGACCCATGCTTCCATTGCGCTCCCTTTATCTATAAACAACCATTGCTTAAGACTAAAGATCTCTTATGTTAAATTCAAAAGAATTCCATGTAAGAGCATTTCAACATTTATACATGCTTCACTAAATTTATACAATATGAATATTATGAAGCTTCATGAATGACTAGAGTATAGACAGTAGAATGATGACACTCATCGTGTCTACATCCATCTAGACTCTTAAAACATTGGTTCAGGTAGGTATTCAAACATTTTGAATACATCATCTCATTCGAGCTACCATTCTGCATAATGCAGTGAACCATGTCATTCATGATAAGTGTCAAGAGCACATATGTATGCTAAAACATTTTCTTTGATTTTATAAGGATTAATTTGACAATTACGATCATCATCATGTCACTTCCAAAGTACATTTGATGATATCTAGACTATAGAGTCATACAAACCCTAGGGTTGCAGATCTATTGTCTATTTAATTGTCATTCCTCATTATTATGAGGAAACTTGCACATTGCAACCACATACATCATGTGTCCAACTGCAAGTACAATATCTTGCTCATGGATCAATTCCATGATAAATTACTGGTTATTATTAAGTACAGTTTTGAGTGGATTTAATGAAGGATTATCTGAAATAAGAAATTTGCATAAGTGTATATATTTATATATATACATATTTTACTTTGATTTAGGAATTTTTATATCAAAGTTGTCTTGCCTTGTCAACAATGAAAGCTCATTCTCTTAATCACTTTCAATGTAAGAGATATTCTTACCATTATATCTCTAGCAAGATATGGGATCTCCTTCCTTATCTTTGCCACATCCCAATAATATGAAAACCTGTGACTCCGATAAAAAGAAGTGGGAACACATTCTGCCTTGCAAGTCCAACTTGCATCTCCTAATTCGGTCTTTAACAACCAGGCCCACCACCCCTAAGGTGATGTTGACCCGTCATTAATTGAACCAACCATCAGCATACTTAATACTCGCTATACGCAATCCAATATCGCCCCAATAATATGAGGATCCGATATTGGGGTCACTATGTATATGTCCTTACTCTTTCGAGAAGCGAAGACCCCGATCCAAATGGCTTGTATGCAGGAGCTGTCACTTTGGACAGGCGTCTCTGACATACAATCTTTGACGACGGAACCCTTCACCTTAACGGGAGACCATGGATGTCATTTATGTGATCCTCCATATCATATTCAAATTCTAATTAATCATTATGAATCACATTCATTATGATCAATTCTTACAAGGGAAATAACACATCTATTGATAATAGAGTGGTTTTAATTGAATATAATCAATTTAATCACATTAAATTAATTATCAATCCAATTTTCAATCAACAAACTTGATTATTACTTGAATAGCAGGTATAATCTCAAAGTATATATTATTTAATTTTTAATAATTAGAAAAATACAGTTTGACTTCTCCAGCATTATCGAGTCCCTACCCGCTGTCATGGCCAGTACCGACGAGAGTGGAACGAACCACATACGTTGCAACCCGCTATCCCAATGCTCTCCAACTAGACACCATATCCACCTCTGGAAAGGATAATGCCAGATAGATCATCATATACTTTGAGATGCTCATCGGTTTTTCAACCAAAATTATACCATATAATATTCATCAAAACTATTTTGATAATATTATAAGGAGATTTGCTAAACAAATCCCCAATCCTATTCAAGCAATAGAGTTTGGCATGTAAATGTTGTCCTACAACTATTGTGGGATAAACTAGGGTTTTGCATTAAAATAATGTTTGTTGATGATTTCATATCAACCAATTATGATCAAGATCAACTATCTTTTCATTTTAATTAGTGAAATGTCATTCAAGGAAACAATCATCATATTTAAATATTTCACAAATATTTATCAATAATCAATTCAGAAAATTAATCATTAATTTTCATCAATTTATTTGAATGACTATCACAAGGTTCATGATCAAGTTCGTTAATTTCCAGCAGTGACCCCTACTCGCTAAAATTAACACAACTCGATCAATTTAAATCCAATTAATGCAAACTAAATTTATTTTGTTCGCCAATTTGATTTAAAATAGAAATCAAGTGATAATTATACATTTACAGGCATTTAGGATCCGTAATTAACTCTTTAATTACGTCACTAACTACCATCCCCGAAACAGTGGATATATGGTTATTAAAAACATCATATCTTGAGTTATCGGAATTCAAATCATGCAAACTCAAATCCTACTGTTTCCTTAATTAATGAGAAACATTATCCAATTTAAAATCTCGTGTTTAAACATTTTAAACATGGCCGAAATTTTATCACAAAATAGGCTGTGAAAATTGAAATGCTAAAATTTTCACGAACCCTATCATGCCCAGATCTTCATAGGTTCATGGATCTCATCCAAAACCTTCAACAACCTAGCTCAGATACCACTTGAAGGATACAGAAAAAATCCTTAAGCGTATCACGGAAGAGTGATGATCGCATCGTATGCGATCGGGAGCGACAAGTCGCACTAGTAGCTCGATGCAGCGGAAATTAAAATTTTCATGTGACGAAACCACATGATCCAAGAACACTTCTTGGATCATTTCGTCTAAATCACTAACAAGTAATAGGATTACTTCTTGAAGTGTGGTTGCGATCAAGTCTCTAAACCAAGAGACCTCCTGTCTCAAGTCCGATCCGACAAAGGAGACGCTTGCGAGCGCAGGGATGAATCACGTGCTCCTCGCAATCCATGTTGATGATCCAAGTGGCGGATCTCCTGATCTCATCACACGAGATCCAACATCTTCTTCACGAGCGAGATGCACTAAAGGAGATGGAGATCCATGAGTAGATGATCCGGCAGCATAACGACAATGTTGCATCGATGACGACTCTCACAATGGCTCCATGGTGGACGGCCATTATAAGAGAGAGAGGCTTGGCGTGTAGAGAAGAGAGAGAGAGAGAGAGAGAAATAGAGAGAGAGAGCATTCATATTTCATATTACCTGAAGATCAATGGATGCCTCTTCTTATATAGGGTTTTGAGAGTCCATGGATCCCAATCCATGGACAACAGACAATCAATGGTTGAGATTGATTTGTGTTTCTTTCAATGGTTATGACCTTGTTGTAAAAACACAATAACAATTAATTTAATATATATTGATAAATCAATATATTTAAATTCAAACTAAATCAATCAATTATCCTTGGAGATAATGAGGAGATAAACCATATCCCTTAAAACGGGGGATGGCTACCAACATCTCGTGAGATCTCATTATCTCATGAGATCTCATTATCTCATGAGATCTCATTATCTCATGAGATACATTATCTCATGATATCTCCAGGATTTACAACAACAATTGTTGCAAATTATTTCACAAAAATAATTCATAATAATCTTGTGAAATATTGCAATCATGCCATCGGAAAAATGTGAATCATATTTACTAATTAATCATCCAATGTGAATTCAATTCACATCAATAATTAATCAACAAATATAAATCACAAATAACTCGTTCTTATATATTATAAATCACATTTATAATATATATGATTAATATGGATAGTGCTATCCATATTATACATATCCATGATAATTAACTCGTATTTAATCATCTTGGATCTCTATTCTCATGTGCCAAAATAATATGAATCACATTCACAGTATTCACATCTTTGATAATTAAATAATATTTAATTATCTCATATAACTCTCCTTATAATATGAATCAAATTCATATTATCCGTGATAATTAAATCATATTTAACTATCAATTTTCTCGACGCTCGGATACATATATCAACATTGAAATTACCCATGAACTCTTTCAAGGATAATGCGCTTTTTCCGCAGATACTTGGAGATAAGGACAGGGCGATTGTATTGTTTCACGTATAGTGACTTGGATGTTGAGATCACATCTCAAAGCTAGATCTCGGGCCTCCCATAGATGCTTAATTAAATCAAGACTGCAAATCTAATCTTCTTATTGCATCTGAATCACATTCAGATCAATGTCCAACATTTGGACCAAGATCAGATTACTTCTCTACTGAGAGGAGTCACTAAAATCCAGACCCGTTTCATCACTTCCTAGGAATGGTAGCGTCATGGTTATACAATCGTTTATGATCACATCACCCTCATGTATTCCCAATACCTGTACATCGTGCATACTGGAAGACTCATAATACACCCGAAGTATTAGATCAACGTTATATTGTCTACTTCAGGGTTTTATCAGTAAGTTTCTCATTTGATCATTGGGAGTTGGTATCGTTCATATACTTTCCAAAAGAATAAATCATACCTAGGTCTTGATCATATACTTTCCAAAAGTATATATCAAACCTACAAATTCAGTCAAGCTTCCAAAGCGAGATGACCGTGCACGGAATTTGATTCTTCTCAATATCTTATGAGTGAGCTCATGTCTCCCAGTTCAGTAGTGAACATGTATGATCCCTTTGAGAGATTGTATTACTCATATGCCCTTATATGCACATCAGCGCGCCGGTGTATAGACCTTGGTTAGGTCATCAACTATTGGTCTGCCAAATGTAAATACTCAGAGATATAGTAACACATCTGTCTCCGGTCAGAGGATGCGTGCCTATACCGTGACAGCATACGATATAGGTCTTTGGTTATCTCAATCTCGTTAAGTCAACTCTTCAACCTAACTAATCTGACACCTCCGAATCTCTATTCCTATGCAGTGGACCTGTATCAAGAGGTCGGTCAGATATCAGCCTAACTGAGAAAGGATTGACATCTCCTACTCAGGCTGGAGATCATCTCTTAACAATCATTTGACGGTGCTTGATGAGTCCTCAATCTAACCCTTTAGATATTCATCCAAGCACCAGCCTCTATGATTCAATAGTTGAACCAACATCTGTATGATTATTAAGATGGCCATGGTATATAACCCTAATTGTACTAAGGGGTCTATTATGCAAATTATTTATTCTTCATTTCAGATCAGGAAATGATATTCGCAATAACATTTATTACATAATGGCTCGCCGTGGGCTCGCATGTCCAACATGTTTGCTATTGATAAGACCTGAGTCCATTGACCCAGGTCAACTCATCCTCTTTTTTCCTGGAAACACAATAAACTGCCTACACCACCTCCATCTCTGATTTCTCTCATTTGATCCCTTCACCTTTTAGATCCCATTCTCTTGCCCATTTGATTATTTCATTATCCACATCCACGCCCAAATAATTTGGCTCCGATCCATCTCAGATCACGCATTTTATTTTTGTTTGAATTTCGATCTTTTCCAGTGCCTATAAATAAGTGCTCCAGTCCTTCCAAATCTGATCTGTGTTTGATCCTTCTTTCCCCTGAGCTTGAACCACCTGAGGATGTGTGAAGCTTCCAACACTTGTAGAAGGTATGTGTTGAGGCGATAACCCATTTTCTTCAAATTTTGGCCGTTTCCGTGATTACATCTAGGTTTAGATTCCAATTTCAATTCAATTTCTTGTAATTTCCCTTCCATAGTTCTAGATGGACATTCGATCTTCCAGATCGGAGGCTCTTTGCTTCATCTGTGTTTATTCACATAGATATAGGGATGTCAATTTGAGTCTATTCATTGGGTACCCGATCCGAACCCGCCCCATTTAAGGACCCGAAACCCGTCCCTTACTTTTGGACGGGTTTGGGTTTTGAATTGACTACCCATGCGGGTATGGATATGTGTTTGGGATTGCCTTATGGGTATCCGAACCCGAAGCCGAATAAAAAATATATAAAAAGATAAATGTGTGTGTTGCATTTTAATCAAACTAGACCCAAATTCGTTTCATATCTAATATGTATCGATCTATTTATATAAATATCCAACTCAATTTTCTTCTCTCCATCTATTTATTCATATTCAACTATCTTTTTGTATCTTTGATAAATAAAAACCATCAACACAAAAGAGTTAAACACTTTACATATATAAACATTTAATATTATCTATATATTGCACAATTTTATGAATCGTCATGTTACACGATCTCACTATATTTCATCTATCTATGAAAATCTTGTATACATTTAAGCAACTTAAGATTTACCATGTCGAAGATATGGATACCCATTGGGAACATGGGTATCCGACAGGTGTATGTGTACCCGCTAGAAATTACCCGTTTAATAAATGAGCGGGTATGGGTAGTGATATTATAAATGGGTATGAGTTTGAGAATAGTAATACCCGCCCCAAACCCGAATCGTTGACATCCCTACATAGATGCATCCGACTTGATCATGACCATCTCATCCCTAAGGGCCCGTTCGGTAGGAGAATAAACAGGAATAAGGATGGGGAATAAGCGGAATAAGGGTCTATTCTCCGTTCGGCTGGAGGATAAGAATAAGGAGAATAAGGTGAAATAAAGGTAGGTAAGGTGGGATAAAGATAGGAATAAGAGTGAAAGAAGATGAATTAATGGAAAATAGTTGTACCACGGGGAAGCGTGTTGGGGGCTTATTCCCCTTATTCCATTCCTCCTTATACCCCAAACGAACATGGCCTAAATCTCCGCTTCTACGCCATCCTTCCACAATCTATCACCTCAGGTCGGAGCTTTGTCTTCGAGCCAATGAGGTAATACTTATAGGTCATCATGAGCATCGGACTGCACCGATCAACGCCATTTCTCAAGCATCTGAAGATCTGATCGGAGGCGAAGGGAGGCAGATCTAATCTGAGCACAACAGCAACGGGATCCTTCATCTTCTTCATCGTCACCTGGAAGCACAACACCACCTCTAGATCTCTCCATTGCGAGAGCTAGAAGTGGAGAGCGTTGTAGATCAAAGCCTGGTGATCGAGGACTGCTTGAAGCCATTTGCCTGGAGCCCGAGAATTAGGGAAGAACATGGAAAGCAGTTGGCCTTCGATGAAGGAGAAGATCGCCTTAGATCGAATCCCAACCGTCCGCGAGCGCCCTAATTAGAGCCCTTGGATCAGATCCGAGGGAGTCGATCCCAGCCCTCCACCGCTTTAGCCGCATCACGAGCCTCTCACGCATTCTGTCGTGATTTTGCATCTTTATCGCTTCGAACATTCATATTATCATTTGAATCCTACAGCTGTTCGTAAACATATTAAATTATTGCATATAAGCCCTAATACTTTTGATTAATCGCACTTTGAATCCATGTACAAAGCATTGCACGTGAGTCATTCATGTGATCTTTTATTGGTTTATTTGCAGCTCTATCCAAACAACTTGTTCTTGTTAATAAATTCTGATGAGCTTTTAGATGATTTCATTTTAATCCAATCCCAACGTTGTCACGTGCATATTCATGTGAACTTTGTTACATTGCAAAGCTGCTCTCGTATTTCTTTCATTTGTTAACAAATACTCAGCTAGTTTCTGATTAGTTGCATTCTAGTCTTTTTTCTACTGCATTTCATATATTCTTTGATTGCTTTGAATAAATAGTTCTCTTATTCAAAAATTCGACAAAAATTAGGTTAAATCCCTAATTACCTCAGTTCACTCAGTAATTTTGGTTCAACAATTTCCTTTTATTTACTTTTTTTAAATTACAAAAACATCATTTGTTTTCTTTATTTATACTAAAAAATACATAAAAATTCGAATATGGGTTGAAAAATTAGAAAAATATTACAGTAGTTATGATTTATTGTCTTTTATCACTATAAATTAAAAATTCAATCAGAAAACCTTGAAAATCAAAATATAAATAAAATCTTATAAATATTGTATTTAATTATAGAAAATCACTAAAATACAAATCTGAATAAAAACACTTTTCTATAAAAA
This sequence comes from Ottelia alismoides, assembly GCA_037367405.1. Classification (NCBI taxonomy): domain Eukaryota; kingdom Viridiplantae; phylum Streptophyta; class Magnoliopsida; order Alismatales; family Hydrocharitaceae; genus Ottelia; species Ottelia alismoides. The sequence continues at coordinate 179,057 of JAZKJV010002554.1, read as the reverse complement.
TTTATTTCTAGATTGTTTTCTTTTATTTTCTATTTTCAAAATACCAATATCAGTAGCTAGTTTTACTTTATACGCTCTTTTGGTTTTAATTGAGTAAAAATCCTTAAAATAATATAAAAATACCATAAAAATAAAAAACATTACAAATTTTATAGAATACAAGAACATTTTATTTATGTATTTTGAGTATTTTTTATTTATTTGAAAAATACAAAAAGGCTTCTTTTGACTTTTTTATATAAAGTGTTCGTAAATTGATTTTAAAATTAAAAATATATAAAAATTTGAAAAATTTAAAATAAATTAAAAATAAAAATTGTAAAACATATAAAAATATACAGACTTTTAAAAATCCATAAAATATAAAATCATTAAAAATACATAAAAAGAGAAAAGAAAAGAAAAGAAAAATCTTCATTAATTAGCAACAATTACATCCCTTTGTTTCTTTTATAGTCTCTTTGAGTTCGATCGTAGAAGTTATACCACGTAAATAAATAACATTTTGTTTCTTCTCTTAGAATAAGAATGAATTTTTTATTCGTGAATTTTGGGTTGTAGCGACAGTCTTATAGTTCACATTATTTATCATTAATTGAATCCCGTAAATTTCTTGAAAAATCAAATAGCATAGGGTTAGCTATCTCGATCTCACTAAGTCAACTCTTTGACTTAACTCGTCCGACACTACAAAAATTGCTATTCATATGCAAGGACCTGCATCAAGAGGTCGATCAGATGTCAGACTTTAGAATGAGGATTGTCATATCCTTCTCAAGATGGAGATCCCTTCTTGATAATCATACGACGGTGTAGTTGAGTCCTCAATCTAAATCTTTAGATATTCAGCCCCGTACCAGCCTTTATGATCTAATCATTGGATCAACGTCTATATGGTATCAAGATATTCATAGTACCTAATCATACTTTTACTATGGGACCTATTATGAAAATTAGTTATTCTTTATTTCAGATGAAGGAGTGAATTGCAATAAATTTTATTGCACAATAGCTCGTGGGCTCACATGTCCAACAATATCCCACTAGATAAAAGAGCAAGTAATGGAGTTAATATTTAAACCCACACTCATGTGATAATATTAAGCTATTTAGATAAATAGCTTGGTCAACTGGATAGCCACTTTGTCCCGAGAGACTATATCAAGTACTTTAAAGACTTGCATATCCCCTGGTAAGAGTGCTCGCATCTACTACGAATGTTGCATCTTATGCAACTGATATGCAATCTTGTTAAAACAGTTACATTACCTTGCAACTTGCTGGTTTTTGCCTTTGGCACTAGCTTAAATATAATCATAACCAATGGGAGATTTCTGTTATCCTTCTCAGAATACCCTTTTGCTTAGACATCTTTATCTCCTTAGGTAAATATATCATCTTAAGTCTTTTAAGGTATCTGTAGATGAGACTTTGAGATCACTATCGTTTAAGTCTTAAGTTCTTGAAGACAATACTTTGAGATCACTACTTAGCATCCCCAACCACATACTCACCACCTACATCCACTACTCACAACCCCCAACCACTACCATTTGCAACCCATACATAACCCCACTACCCATACAACCCCACCCACAACCCATTTAACCACACCCACAAAGCCACTAGAATCCCACAACCGAGCCACTACCAAAAATCCATAGCCACCACCCAAAGCCCTCACCTGCAACCACTACCAAATGCCACCATACAAAGCCGTAAACAAAAAAAATAAACACTTAAACATAACAATATAAAAAAACATTCCACTTGGAATCACATTAAATAAAATGATTTATATTTTGAATAATTAAGAGTATGAATATTTATTCAAATATACTAATAGGCGCATACGAGTAGTGGATCCGTAGGTGGCAGCAATGTAAGGTGCAGGGGAGGTCGATAGTCGTCGGTGTAGGGAGGCAAACAATCGTCAGCATAGGGAGGAGGAAGGGAGAGACCTCATGCGGTGAGAGAGTGTTAGGCTTAGAGTCAAATTAAGATTAGGAATTCGAGGAGGTTTGTATCCCCAATATTTGGTATCCGAGAGGAGATGATACTGACGGTCATTTCCCAACAAATGGTATCAGAGCTGAGTAGGTACTAAGAGATCGTGTTTCCATCATCTGGTATTATATTAGACTTTGCAACCACCGACGTTGTCTAACACTATTATCACAGTTTTGACCGACCGCTGATGACATATCGACGTTACTCGACGTTTCAGTGATAGTGAAATCAACTTTTTATAGCTACGTTATGTCTAACTTTTTCGGTAATAGAATTTCCATCAGTAGTTGGGTAAACATTGTGTCAATGAAATCTTTCCATAAAATAAGTTAAATATAATTTAAATTATCTTAAAAATACAGTGTATAAGTACTTTCATTTAAAATAAAATAATTAAATAGTAAACAAAGAAAGTCATAATAGAATTGAATATATACAAATATTTACAAAAATTGTTCTAGGACGATATGTGTCATCAGATTCTATAGATGTGGTAATAAAAATTTTGATTTGCGATGGTTTTATTGGTGAAGTGATAGTTTAGTTTGGTCTCATGTATCTTAATAGATAAAGTCCAATTTTCTTATGGCTACAAGGTCTCTTACAAAACAGTTCTCTTTGTGACATCAAATAGAAGATCTAGATCTTCCCTAATCATTCTAAATATATGGTCGGATGTACTCTACAAACAACTAAGATGAAAATCTCATCTCCATATCAAGATAGGAGAGAACGAATGGAAAATGTAGTAGTACCCATAGTTTCACGAACGAAATTTCTATTTTGACAAGGAACTGAAATTTCGAGTGAAATAGCGATATGAGAGCAGTTTTCGATCATTTTTTCACAAATAGTAGTTGATATAGACGATGAAATTTTGACGAAATATCGTATCGACATGATATCGATATAATATATATTTAAACAATGTGTAGTAACTACATGTGTATAAAAGCAAACTATATATTATTTCTCTGCATCTTTCAATCTTCTACCAAATATCTTATCCTCTTATTAAGGCTTTTATTCCACTGCTTCCAAAATTTATTCTCCATGTGCTCTTCACCTAACCAAATATGGCCTCATTGATAGAGAATAAAAATTGGTTAGAAGCTTTGGCTTCAATAAATAAATACTACATACATGCTTAGGTTCTCAAACCATTATCGAGGATAATTGACCTTCACAATTTGTCAAGTTCAGACCCAATAGACTCATTGACAATAACCAAAATCCTTAAGCTTAAGTTGTCAAGTCTTCAAGGCTTATTAAAGGATATTGTTAGATCCTCAAGCGCATCATGGAAGCCTGATCGTCGTATCGGATACGACGAAGAACGACTAGTCGCACTAGTTGTTCTATGCAGCGGAAATTAAAATTTTTTCATGTGACAAAACCACATGATCCAAGAACACTTCTCGGATCGTTTCGTCTAAACCACAAAAAAGTATTATGGTTACCTCTTGAAGCATGGCTGCGATCGAGTCTCTAAACGAAGAGACCTCCTGTCTCAAGTCCGATCCGACAGAGGAGACGCTTGCGAGCGCGGGGATGAACCGCGTGCTTCTCGCAATCCATGTTGATGATCCAAGTGGCGGATCTCCTGATCTCGACACATGAGATCCGACGTCTTCTTCACGAGCAGGGCACACTGAAGTAGACAGAGATCCACGAGCAGACAATCGGGCAGCATAACGACGATGCCGAGAATGTCTCTAGGACATCCATGGTGGACGGCTATGAGAGGGAGAAAGAGAGAAAGAGAGAGAGAGAGATGCTTCTCAAGCATTGTGTGTAAAGAAGAGCAATGGGGTGCCTATCCTTTTAGAGGGTTTTGGGATCCATTGATCTAAATCCATGGGACAACACAAATCCAATGGTCCTCATTGATTGTGTTTCTTTCAATGGCTAAGATTTTGTTGGAAAAAATCCAACAACAATTAATTTAATAAAAATCAAATATATAATAAATATAATTTGATTTATATCAAATCAATCTCCATTGGAGAAATAGGAAAGGAAGCAAGCCTCCTTCTATAAGGAGGGTGGACGACCACCAATTCCTCATGGGAAATGTGGTCGTCCACTCTTCCTATATGGAAGGTGGAGGCCCTTTTCCTATTACATGAGGATACATTATCTCATGATTCCCTCCAATATTTGCAACAACTTTTGTTGCAAATTATTTTCACAAAAATAAATCCAATTTATTCTGTGAACATTGCAATCATGCCATTTGAAATTTGTGAATCACATTCACAATCAAAAATAAAATGTAAATTACATTTTCAATTTAATGTCCAATGTGAATCCAATTCACGTTAACATTTAATTAACAAATGCAAATTACAAATATCTCTCTGTTATATATTATAAATCACTTTTATAATATATATGACTAATATGGATATTTTATCCACATTATTCATATCCATGATAATTAAATCATATTTAATCATCTTGGATCTCATTTCTTTTGTTCAAATAATATGAGTCAAATTCATATTACTCATGATAATTAAATCACATTTAATTATCCATTTTCTCAATGCTCGGATACATATTATCAACAATGAAATTATCCTGAACCCATTCAAGGATAATGCGCTTTCTCTGCAGATACTTGGAGATAAGGACGGGGCGATTATATTGTTCCACGTATAGTGACTTGGATATTGAGATCATATCTCAAATCCAGATCGCAGACCTCCCATAGATGCTTGATTAAATCAAGACCACAAATCTAATCTTCTTATTGCATCTGAATCACATTCAGATTAATGTCCAACATTTGGACCGATATTAGATCACTTCTCTACTGAGAAGAGTCACTAAAATCCAGACCCGTTTCATCACTCCCTAGGAATGGAAGCGTCATGGTTATACAATCGTTTATGATCACATCACCCTCAGGTATTCCCAATACCTGTACATCCTGCATACTGGAAGACTCAGATTAAACCTGAAGAATTGGATCAACTTTATACTGTCTACTTCATGGTTTTATCAATAAGTTTCTCATTTGATCATTGGGAGTCGGTATCGATCATATACTTTCCAAAAGCATATATCCTACCTAGGTCTTGATCATATACTTTCTAAAAGTATATATCAAACCTACAAATTCAGTCAAGCTTCCAAAGCGAGATGACCGTGCACGGAATTTGATTCTTCCCAATATCTCATGAGTGAGCTCATGTCTTCCGGTTTAGTAAATGAACCTGTATAATCCCTTTGAGAGATCGTATTACTCATATGCCCTTACATGCACACCAACACGCCGGTGTATAGACCTTGGTTAGGTCATCAACCTATTGGTCTGCCAAATGTACATACTCAGACATATAGTAACACATCTGTCTCCGGTTAGAGGATGCGTGCATATATCATGACAACATACGATATAAGACTTTGGTTATCTCGATCTCGTTAAGTCAACTCTTTGACCTAACAAATCTGACACCTCCGAATCTCTATTCCTATGCAGAGGACCTGCATCAAGAGGTCGGTTAGATATCAGCCTTCAGAGATAAGGATTGCCATCTCCTACTCAGGTTGGAGATCATCTCTTAACAATCATTTGACGGTGCTTGATGAGTCCTCAATCTAACTCTTTAGATATTCATCCAAGCACCAGCCTCTATGATTCAATAGTTGAATCAACAACTGTATGATCATCAAGATTGCCATGGTACATAACCCTAATTGTACTAAGGGACCCATTATGCAAATTATCCATTCTTCATTTCAGATCAGGGAATGACATTTGCAATAACATTTATTGCTTAATGGCCCGCCGTGGGCTCGCATTTCCAACAATCTCCCACTAGCCCAAAGAGCCATTGATGGGCTAATCATTTAAATCCGCACTTATGTGACAATCATAGGCTATTTAGAAAATAGCTAGGTAAGCTGATCAGTCACTCTGTTCCTGCGAGACTATGCCAAGTCCTTTTACGGTACTTGCATATCCCCAGTAACAGTGCTCGCATCTAATGTGAATGTTGCATCTCATGCAACCAATACTCAATCTTGTTAAAGCTATTATAGTGTCCTTGACACTATAGCTTAATTGTTATAACCAGTATTTCCATAATCCTTATCAGAATACCCTTATTCCTGGAGATCACTATCTCTTAAGGTATCCACGGTTAAGACCTTTTAGATCACTATCTAGTCTTAATTTATTGAAGATAAGACTTTGAGATCACTATCTCAAAAATCTTGTCATCTTTGAAGATAATGTTATTTCTGCAATCAAGTGTTTTATCTCCATAGTAGAATTAGTAACACTTTACTACTCCCACTGTATGGCAGATATCTGGCTTTTGTACACATCTAGCATACACTCAACTTCTCGTAACTAATGCACAAGTGCAAGTAGTTCCAGCATTCACTTCCTCAACTATTTGAGGTGTTATCCCTTTAGACAGGTCAGAACCATATCTTAAGGTATGGAAGCCTTTCTTGAAATTTTCCAAAAATGGAATATGTTCAAGGTGTACTGCTATTGTGACAGTCCCTAATACCCTCTTCTCTTTGCTTCTGAACACCTTCAGAACTAAGATCCAAGAGGTATCCTTGAGATCATATCTTAAGTTATTGAACAACCAGATTAGAAAACACTTATTATTATCCTTATATCATTTTAAATGATTAGGATATCATCTACATTCAGCATGATGAACACAAAGGCACTCCCACTAAGCTTCACATGATTCATTAAGATTCTATATGAAATCATAACATTTATAATTTCATCAAATCTTATGTTCCAACTTCAAGAAGCTTATTTGAGTCCATAGATGGATTCCTTAGCTTGCACACCTTGCTTTTCCATAACCATGAAGCCCTGGGGCTACTTCATGTGAATATCCTCAAAGAGGTATTCATAAAGGAATGCAATATTGACTTACATCTTGAAGATGCAATAGTCAAATTGTGTAGCAAAGGTTAGCAATATTCTGATGGTTTTAAGCATGGTCACTGAAGAGCAAGTCTCATTGCAAGCAATGTCTTCTCTTCCGGTGTGTAGCTCATGGCTACGAACCGTGCTTTGAAGGTCTCTACCTTCTCATCAGGTTCCCTTTCTCTTGAAGATCCATTTACACCTTTACAGGTCTTGCCCATATAGGTGGATCCTCGAGGGTCCATATACAACACTTGTATATGAAGTCTATATTAGACTTGCTAACATCCATCTATCCATGCTATGATCTTCAGAAGCTTCATCACATGAAGTTCGATCATTGTCAGATTTCTCCGATACATGGAATCCTCCCTCAAACTCATTTGAAGAGGTTTTAGTGTTTCATCTTTAATTATCCTTTTAGTTTCCAATTTTAGGAGCCTCATTATCTTTTCAAGATTAAATGAGTTCCTACACTTCATTTTCATCTTGATTCTTAAGAGTCTCTACCTCTAAGAATCACATTCTCAGAGATGAGACATTTTAAGAATATCAAGGTCATAAAGTAGGTATCATATACCATTCTTTATTTTCCTAATGAAGCAGCACTCTCAAGTGCTAGATTCCAGCTTGTATGCATGGAATCATATTAAGGATATATATTGTAGTCTCTACTACATGTATACCTGGAACTAAGAGCGAATTATGATAAAATCATCATTGATATGATCATGTCACACATGATCCAATTGTATCTCCCTATAACTCTATTGAGTTAAGGTGTGTTAGGAGGATTAGGAGAAATGATATTCATATCTCCATAAGGTATCCTTTGAATTCATCTAACAGGTACAAGCTACCTAGATTAGATCAAATTCATTTTATCTTCCTTCAAACTTTGGTTGTAAACCAAGATTATGTGAAATCTTTGAACATTTCAAAGGTTTCTAAGTGAAGAGAAGAAATCTCATATCATACATAATCATCAGTAGATATCAAATATCCATAATGTTTACTATGATATAGATGATCCGCATACATCAATATGTATGAGATCATGAATACCTTGACATCTTACACCATTCCCAAAGAAGGGTGTATTGGACATTTTACTTTGAATACAATATTCATAAGTATGTAAGTTTTGAAATTTTAGACATTCTAAAGTTTCATCTCTTACTAGTCTATTGATCAAATCAATAGACAAATGTCCAAGGCTTGATGCTAGATCATTGTCAAATGATCTTCATCCTCCTATCGATCTTAAGGTTTAATTTCAGTATTTAGAAATGTTAATGAACCATTCATTAATTTTCTAATTTAGTGGAGTCCACTAGATTTTAGATTACTATTTGAAATATCTCCATCATAACTCTTTATGATAGATTTATTATAGAATTCATGTTTATTTCCAACATTTAGAAATAAATAATGAATATATTCTAATATCCAGGTCATAGAGACATTCTCTAAGACTAAGGGCTCTCCCACTGAAATTATGAAGTCTTTTAATCCAATTGAGATTGCTGCAACAATTGCATCAATATCCATTTGAATGACTATAGACCATAAGATCAAATTTCTAATCTTCTAATACAATACAACCAATTGCAAGTGTCATCAGAAGATTCGGATACAACTATTAGACTTTATCTTATCAAATAAGTAAGTCAATTTCAATGATTATATGTAGATTATTCTGATGTACTATCTGATTCCTTCTCTAAGGATTATAGACAGACTTGATAGTCATACTATCAACACATCAACTTATTGTAGTATTGGCATTCATCCAACTCTTCGGATGACATATGGAAGTCATAGATGTACAGTCAACTCTTTGACCATACTTTTTATTCGGGTCCAACCCATGCTTCCACTGCGCTCCTTTTATCTGTAAGCAACCATTGCTTAAGACTAAGGATCTCTTACGTTAAATTCAAAAAGAATTCAATGTAAGAGCATTTCAACATTTATACAAGCTTCATTAAATTCATACAATTATGAATATTATGAAGCTTCATGAATGACTAGAGTATAGACAGTAGAATGATGACACTCATCGTATCTACATCTATCTAAACTCTTAAATCATTGGTTCAGGTAGGTATTCAAAAAATTTGAATACATCATCTCTTAAAGAGCCACTATTCTGCATGATGCAGAGAACCATGTCATTCATGATAAATGTCAAGAGCAGTTATGCCAGAATATCTTCTTAGATTTTATAAGGATTAATTGACAATTGCGATCATTATCGACATGTCACTTCCAAAGTGCATCCGATGATATCAAGACTATAGAGACATACAAACCCTAGGGTTGTAGTCCTATTATCTATTTTAATTGTCATTCCTCATAAGTATGAGGAGACTTGCATATTGCAACCACATACATTATGTGTCCAACTGCAAGCACAATATCTGGATCATAAGTCCAATCCATGATATTTTACTGATTATCATTGAGTATAACATTGATTGGGTTTAATGAAGGATTATCTGAAATAAGAAATTTGCGTAAGTGTATATATATATATATACATATTTTACTTTGATTTAGGAATTTTTATATCAAAGTTGTCTTGCCTCGTCAACACTGAAAGTTCATTCCCTTAATTACTTTCAATGTAAGAGATATACTTACCATTATATCTCAAGCAAGATCTGGGATCTCCTTCCTTATCTTTGTTGCATCCCAATAATATGAGAACCTACAACTCGTATAAAAAGAAGTGGGAACACATTCCGCCTTGCAAGTCCAACTTGCATCTCCCAATTCGGTCTTTAACACTCGGGCCCACCACCCCTAAGGCAATGTTGACCCGTCATTAATTGAACCAACCGTCAACAGGAATACAACTCGTTATGCGCAATCCAATATCGTCCCAATAATATGAGGATCCGATATTGGGGTCACTACACATACGTCCTTACTCTTTCGAGAAACGAAGAGCCCGATCCAGATGCGCTTGTATACAGGAGCTGTCACTTCGGACAGGCGTCTCCTATATACAATCCCTGACGACGAAATCCTTCGCCTTGACGGGAGACCATGGATGTCACTAATGTGATCCTCCATACCATATTCAAATTCTAATTAATTACTATGAATCATATTCATTATGATTAATTCTTCCAAGGGAAATAACATCTCTATTCATAATAGAGTGTTTTAATTTTAATTTGATTCCAATTAATCTAATCATATTAAATTAACGATCCAATTAATATCCACAAACAATCTTTATTGTTACTTGAATTATGGTATTATCTCAAGTACATATTATTTCGAATTTTAATAATTAGAAATACATCATGATTTCTTAAGCATTATACTAACCCTACCCGCTGTCATGGTCAGTACCGACGAGAGTGGGACGGACCACATACGTTGCAACCCAAAAACCCAATGCTCTCCGACTAGACACCATATCCACCTCGGGAAAGGATAATGCCAAATAGATCACTTTGTACTTGAGATGTTCATTGGTTCTTCAACCGAAATTATACCATGTAATAATACAAAACAATTTTGATTAACATTATAATGAGATTTGCTAAACAAATCCCAAGTCCTATTCAAGCAACATGTTTGTTGGAATGTAGATCATATAGATCATGTAACCAATTAGTGATCTTGATCACATCTAATCAAATATTGGTTAAGGCAATATCATTTAAAGAAATAATTATCATCAAATATTTCACAAATATTTATGCACAATTATTCCAGGAAATTAAACAATTTAATTTCACTAATTGATTAAATGACAATCACTAGGTTCTTGATTAGGAAAGTATTTCCAGCAGTGACCCTCACTTACTAAAAATACCATATATCAATCAATTTAAATCCAAATTAAGCAAAATAAGTTCCTAAAGTTTGCTAACTTGATTTACAACAACAGAACCTAAGTCATTTGCACGCATTTCAAGGCGTTTCAAATCCGCAATTAACATTTTAATTACGTCATGATCCGCAGTCCCCGAAACAGTGGATACATGTTCACTAAAATGAACATAACTTGAGCATACGGAATCCAAATCACGCAAACTCAGATCCTACGGTTTCCTTATTTAATGGGGAACAAAATCTAATTATTATTTTCGTGTTTAAACAATTTAAACAGTGCCAAAAATAATCATCAAACAGAGATGCAAAAATAAAATGCAAGAAAAACTTTCGCAAGCCCGAATGAACCCAAGTCGTCCTCGATTTATGGATCGTATCGAAAAACACCGACCTAAGGCTCTAATACCACTTAAAGGATATGGTTAGATCCTCAAGCGCATCATGAAATTGTGATCGTCGTATCGGATACGACGAAGAACGACTAGTCACACTAGTTGTTCTATGCAGCGGAAATTAAAATTTTTTCATGTGACGAAACCACATGATCCAAGAACACTTCTCGTATCATTTCGTCTAAACCACAAACAAGTATTAGGGTTACCTCTTGAAGCGTGGTTGCGATCGAGTCTCTAAATGAAGAGACCTCCTGTCTCAAGTCCGATTCGACGGAGGAGACGCTTGCGAGCGCGGGGATGAACCACGTGCTTCTCGCAATCCATGTTGATGATCCAAGCGGTGGATCTCCTAATCTCGACATACGAGATCCGACGTCTTCTTCACGAGCAGGGCACACCGAAGTAGACGGAGATCCACGAGCAAACAATCGGGCAACATAACGATGATGTCGCGGCGATGGAGAACCTCTCTAGGGCATCCATGGTGGGCGGCCATGAGAGGGAGAGAGAGAAAGAGAGAGAGAGAGATATGCTTCTCAAGCATTGTGTGTAAAGAAGAGCAATGGGGTGCCTCTCCTTTTATAGGGTTTTGGGATCCATGGATCTCAATCCATGGGACAACACAAATCCAATGGTCCTCATTGATTGTGTTTCTTTCAATGGCTAAGATTTTGTTGGAAAAAATCCAACAACAATTAATTTAATAAAAATCAAATATATAATAAATATAATTTGATTTATATCAAATCAATCTCTATTGGAGAAATAGGAAAGGAGGCAAGCCTCCTTCCATAAGGAGGGTGGACGGTCACCAATTCCTCTTGGGAATTGTGGTCGTCCACTCTTCCTATATGGAAGGTGGAGGCCCTTTTCCTATTACATGAGATTACATTATCTCATGATTCCCTCAAATATTTGCAACAACTTTTGTTGCAAATTATTTCACAAAAATAAATCAATTTATTTTGTGAACATTGCAATTATGCCATTGGAAATTTGTGAATCACATTCACAACCCAAAATAAAATGTAAATTACATTTTCAATTTAATGTCCAATGTGAATCCAATTCACATTAACATTTAATTAACAAATGTAAATTACAAATATCTCTCTCTTATATATTATAAATCACATTTATAATATATATGACTAATACGGATATTTCTATCCACATTATTCATATCCATGATAATTACATCATATTTAATCATCTTGGATCTCATTTCTTTAGTTCAAATAATATGAATCAAATTCATATTACTCATGATAATTAAATCACATTTAATTATCTACTTTCTCAATGCTTGGATACATATTATCAACAATGAAATTATCCTGAACCCATTCAAGGATAATGCGCTTTCTCCGCAGATACTTGGAGATAAGGACAGGGCAATTGTATTGTTCCACGTATAGTGACTTGGATATTGAGATCAAATCTCAAATCCAGATCGCAAGCCTCCCATAGATGCTTGATTAAATCAAGACCGCAAATCTAATGTTCTTATTGCATCTGAATCACATTCAGATCAATGTCCAACATTTGGACCGAGATTAGATCACTTCTCTACTGAGAGGAGTCACTAAAATCCAAACCCGTTTCATCACTCCCTAGGAATGGAAGCGTCATGGTTATACAATCGTTTATGATCACATCACCCTCAGGTATTCCCAATACCTGTACATCCTGCATACTGGAAGACTCAGATTAAATCTGAAGTATTGGATCAACTTTATACTGTCTACTTCATGATTTATCAGTAAGTTTCTCATTTGATCATTGGGAGTTGGTATCAATCATATACTTTCCAAAAGCATATATCATACCTAGGTCTTGATCATATACTTTCCAAAAGTATATATCAAACCTACAAATTCAGTCAAGCTTCCAAAGCGAGACGACCATTCACGGAATTTGGTTCTTCCCAATATCTCATGAGTGAGCTCATGTCTTCTGGTTCAGTAAATGAACCTGTATAATCCCTTTGAGAGATCGTATTACTCATATGCCCTTACATGCACACCAGCGCGTCGGTGTATAGACCTTGGTTAGGTCATCAACCTATTGATCTGCCAAATGTACATACTCAGACATATAGTAACACATCTGTCTCCGGTCAGAGGATGCGTGCCTATATCATGACAACATACGATATAGGACTTTGGTTATCTCAATCTCATTAAGTCAACTCTTTGACCTAACTAATCTGACACCTCCGAATCTTTATTCCTATGCAGAGGACCTGCATCAAGAGGTCGGTCAGATATCAACCTTCAGAGATAAGGATTGCCACCTCCTACTCAGACTGGAGATCATCTCTTAACAATCATTTGACAGTGCTTGATGAGTCCTCAATCTAACTCTTTAGATATTCATCCAAGCACCAGCCTCTATGATTCAATAGTTGAATTAACAACTGTATGATCATCAAGATGGCCATGGTACATAACCCTAATTGTACTAAGGGACCCATTATGCAAATTATTCATTCTTCATTTCAGATCAGGGAATGACATTTGCAGTAACTTTTATTGCTTAATGGCTCGCCATGGGGCTCGCATTTCCAACACTTATAACTCACACTTTATGAGTATTAGATGTGAGACTATGTTTATAGAGTATAACAAAAAGTTGATTATTTGTTATAAATAAAAAAAGAAACCACCATTAGCGTCAATCCAATTAAACCAAAGTAAACTATTGTAGGATAAACAAACCGCCATTTGAGAGCATGATTTCAAGTTTATGGTTTTGTTCACAAATCTTAAATTGGAGTAAATCCTTTGGATATCATGGTTGTCGATTTCGGACAATTATACACAAACCAAAATCAAGTATCTTGCTTTGTAGGATTAAACTTGTACAAATTTTAAAAGTTTTAGCCTGATTAAAATCAGCCTACTTATTATACAAATAGCAGATAATAAATAATTTGTTGTTGCTGAATATGATTAACAAAAAATATATTTTTTTATCATTAAGTGTCCTTTTTTAACTTATGCAATATCAGTTATGTCACTCTCCTTTTTGCAATATCAATCGTGCCCTTATATTCTTCCAAAATTTAGAATTCTACCCATTTATAATATAATATATGCCGCCATTTTACCTTAACAGAAGGGTGAACTTTGTAAGAAGGCAGGGGAACAAATGATATTGTAAAAAGGAGATAAGTATAATTGATATTGCAGAAGTTAAAAAGGACACAAGTGATAAAAGCTCTAATAAAAAATCTAAAGGTAATACTCACTAAGAAAATAATTCGAATATTTATTATCATATATTACGATGTTAAATTTGAACAACAAATACTATTTTTTGAAAAACTGTTTTTTATTCTTGTAAATATTCATGCAATGATAATTACACATTGACATGTTCATTTAAATTTGTAAAATCATGGCTACTATAACTATGATAATTAGAAAAAAACGAATGTACATTGTTATATGATTCATTGTTAACAATTTAGTAACGGATATGATTTTTCATTGTAGGAATCAAAGATACATCGGCAATGAATAAAAATCATTGTTATAAATTTACTATCGAAAGATATTAAAACGGATATTAAATAACTTGCCGTCATATGTCAATTTGTTGAGGTAGACCAATTGACTTAAGTACCTTAGGTGGCTCTCAAAAGATCTATTTAAACTCAAATCCGAATAGATCCGAAATGTTACACTTACACTGCAGTGTACAAAAAATTTGATTCAAGGCAACTAATAATTCAATAGTTGTTGTCATATCATTTATCATTTGTAGTTAAAATATATAACAACGAATACAATATTTTATCTACAAATAATATGATTATTGTATTCAATATCATTTGTTGAGGTAGACCAGTATTCGTTGTTAAATTTGCAATGATAATTGTATTCGTTGTTACATGTCTAATGATGATTATCTATTGACGTTTTCTTCTAATTGATGGTAAATTTAACAATGATTTTTACAAATTATTAACAAATAATCTAATGAATAAGTCACTGTTATATGAACCTTGAGCAACAAACATGACATTCTTTGCTAATTACAAGAACAAATGCTTATTTTACAATGAATAATATTTCATTATTTTATATTAAACCTCGGAAGATATGACAATGGATATTCAAATTATTCGTTCCCATAGGTCAAATTTCTTGGAGTGAATTATGCGATTATAGCTGGAACCGAAAGGACTAATAAGTTTACTATATTTGCTTTAATGAGAAAACCCATTAAAGAAAATAAAGCTGAATAAAGAGTAGAAGAGAAATAATCTCCATAATCGTGTCGTAGTAAAGTAGTCTTTGGGATTAAGGTTAATCGAAATTGGTGATGACTTAAAAGGATACTATTATCATATCCATAAAGTAGTACTATAGTGCTTCGAGATCTTATGGGAGCAAACCGTAGTTTCTTAGACCACTTCCTCTCATGGCTCAAAGACCGATTTCCACGAGTATCGACTCCCTTTTCATATGGCAATTCATCCTTTTCCATAGAAGACTTTCTTACATTCCCCACTACATCAATAGAATATCATATAAATATATATTAATCATTTGAGAATCTCCTCATTGTCAAACTAATTCGATATATACACACAAAGATCAAACTCATAGTAAAGAAGCACAGCAAGCTTTATGTGAATAATCTCCCAACAAAGAGTCAGTCAGATGGTTAATTAATATGTGAATATTAGCTATTCAAATAGTTTTTTTATTTTTTTAATCAACAAAAGAGAGAAACATGTGTAGCTATCTGTCCCAATATATTAAAATAGAAAAATCAGAACAACCAGGACTCGAGGAGAGTCTGAGTAAGGTGGATTACATTATCAACATAGAACCTCTCTACACGGAAAATTACACCATTTCTAGAAAGCCACAGAGTCCATAAACCCCCTGTTGGTACCAATCTCTCGACATTTGGATGAAAACGAGAGTTGAGTAGAGATTCCTAGAATGACGGTAGGTTGCTACGATCTACCCAAGCCACATTCAACATCTGTCAGACTTCTTTTGTGTCTTCTCACAATCCAGAAACAGGTGCTCAGTGGATTCCAGCTCGAACTGCAAAGGGCACATGGGCTTTCCTGAGAGTGTAAGATACAACTCGCCTCTCCCTCGTAAGTAGTCTTCCATGTCAGAAGCCACTTGAATATTCTAACACGTGCTGGCACCCTCAGCTCCCAAATCATCTTGCAACACTTAACAAGGTCCTCTTGTAATGGTTGCGCATCTTTGATCATCACATTGTAGACCTTCCTGACTTGGAAATCTCCTTCCCTCCAAACCCAATGGTCATTTCCAGTAATGGAGACCTCAGCCCTAGATAAAGATTCCATCAACTCTAAATGATTTTGCATACGCCGGTCAGAGAGCACCCCGACAAAAGTTGGTCTCCAGATACTATCCACCCAAATATCTGTAACGTGGGCATTTTTATCATCCACCATAGCAAATAAGCACAGGAAGCGGGAGGCAAGAGGCCCTCTATTCATTTAATCATCGGTCCAGAAGAAGAAATTCTAGCCATCATCCAAGCACGGGAAGAACTGAGGAAGATATGGGACAATCGACGAATACCCTTCCATAGAGTTGTCTCAAACCGCATGTTTCAGGAAGCACTAACAAAGCGTACCTCAACCCCATAGATGCCTCGTAATAGTCTACTACAAATGTTCTCCTTGTCACCCTAAATTCTTGATGCCCACTTCAACAGCAGCGCTCGATTCATCAGCTCCAACCTCAGGACACTGAGTCCCCCCTCCTTCTTAGGCGAAGTAACTATCTCCCAATCCAAAAGATGTAGAGTATGGCCATCTGTCCCATTCTTTCCCCAAAGAAACCTTTGCATGATCTTTTCAAGACGATTACGAATCCCCATCGGAAGAAGCGTCGTGGACATGAAGAAAATTGGGATTGCTGCCAGGACTACTTTCATCAGAATCAAGCATCCACTATGAGAAAGCAAGTCTTCCTTCCATCTGTCAGTTTCCTTTCCAATTTCTCCACCACTGGGAGCCAATCTGATAGATGAAGTCGACCACACCTCAAAGGCATCCCCAGGTATATAAGAGGCCCTGGACTGCGAGAGCACACCAACTCTTCAGAGCATGCCCCAACCTCATCCTCTTGTAGACCAAACAGAATCATGCTGGACTTGTCCTGATTGAGCTTCAGGCCATAGAGTTACCCAAATATCTCCAATACTAAAGACATACCCCTCACCTCAGCAGCTCCACCCTCTGTAAAAAAGTAGTGTCATCTTTATATTGTAGAACCGGAATGGAGATGTCTCCCATCGAGTATCCCATCGTTAGGCCATGAGCCACCACCTGACTCACCATATAAGGCAAAACATCCCCGGCAAGAATGAAGAGGAGTGGTGTTAAAGGGCACCCCTGTCGATTCCCCCATTAGCGGCTGAAAATGACCCCTTCAGGATGACTGTTCACTAACACTGAAAAATAAGTAGCGGTCAAGCATCGCTTCATTCAAGAGAACAACACATCTAGAAACCCCATTTTGGCCAACACTGATCACAAGAATCTCCAATCAATACCATCATAGGCCTTGGAGAAATCTGCCTTCCACATCACCCCTCAAACCCGATGTCATTGCCAGACAACAATAATCTCAAAGGCCATCACCAAACTGTCGCTAATTTGTCTCCCTGATATGAAAGGAGATAGTACTGGAGAGATAAGATCATTAAGAACCTCAGCAAGCCGTTCAACAAGGACCTTTGCAATAATCAGGTAAACATCATTGGAGAGGGCGATGGGATGGTAATCCTCCGCACGTTCAGACACAGCCTTTTTTGAAGCATAAAAAGCAGAGCTTTATTGGTTTTGTTGAAACATGCATTCCCACTACGAAACTCTTCCAAAACAACAAACACATCGTCACCCACCACATCCCAATACTTGTTGTAAAAGAAGATAGGAAAACCATCTGGTCCAGGTGCGCACCCTCGTCATTCAGATTGAAACCAGCTCACTTGAGCTCCTCCTTCGTGAAAAGTCTAACCAGTCGTTCACTCTGCTCAGGTAAGAGACGAGGTGCCCCCACACCTGTCCACCTCCATAATCTACACTCCACCCTTCTCGAGTGCTCACAAAAAAAGTCTACCAACGCTCTCCCAATCTCCTTCTCTCCCTCCACCCTCACTCCCCCAATATCATAGCCCAGATCAGATTATTTCTTCTCCTTCCACTAGCCACTGCATGAAAAAACTTCGTATTTGCATCACCTTCCTCGATCCACATCTACCTTGACCTTTGTTTCCAGTCCGCCGCCTTCCTCTTATCCTTCAAAGCAACTGCCCTCATGCAGACCCTTCTCTATCTCTCAGCTCTTCCTCTATTACATCTCTAAAGTCCGCTAACCTGTCCAGCCTCACAATCCCCTCATCTGCCATCGTTCCGTTCGCCCGTCTGGTCTCCCTTACCTCCCGCTTGAACGCGTTCAGTCTTTTCCTCAGGCGTACTAACTTTTGTGCTAAACGAGAAACAATCAAACCCTCATCATCAACTGACCGCCAATGATCAGTCACCATCTCTTAGAAGCCATCTTCAAACAACCACACCTTCTCAAATCTAAAAAAAGAGCACGGGATCTCCTCTCCACCTCTATAGCAAACAAGAGGTGAATGGTCCGATCTAGTTCTCGGACGAGAAGGTAGAATTCATATTATAACACTAGGTTGAAAATATTATAACGATGAAAATATTATAATTATGTAGAATCGTTACAACAATTGGCATTTTTTCTGAAAGATGGGTTGAAAATATTATAATGATGAAAAATGTAGAATCGTTACAACGAACTTAACCGAGGGATGCAGTTACACAGCACGGGATAACCTAGCTAGAAGCAAACAAGAGATACATGCAGTTTAAACCGAGGTAAACTGGCAACAAAAAGAACCAGGATTTAAATTTATAAACTAATAATTAGTTCATGGCGAGTGTCCGCAATTGCAAGTTTGTTGCTTAGAGTAAACCATAAGAAAAATAAAATTGCATGATGAAACAAATTTAACCTGAAGTTTTTATTTAAAGTCAACGTTTTCCCTGCGCTGAAAATGTAAATATTTTTATATTGAAGGTAAGGGTTTTCTACCTAAACTTCTTGATAAGAATATTATTTGATCCATGCCTTGAGAAAATAGAGATCATGGATCTTCCTAATTAACAAGCTCATATCGGTATAATATGATATTCATGTCTTACTTGTTGATGTATGTCCCCAAAATTCACAATGGATTACATCTCTCAATGCTCACCATCATGTTGTACGTTGTCTTTTAGTCATCACCATGTGTTATATATTTTTGACATCCTCGACTAACAATAAATGTAATGTCTGCTTAAATCAAAATTATGAATCCTATATCACACACTTACATTTTTGTTTAGATATGGAAGTATATTAGAGGTGTTACAATCAAGCATAACCCCACAAACTAGTACTCACAAAATGTGAGAGTCGGTTATAAGAGTTGGGGAAACATATTATAGCCAAATATAGTTCCACGTTCAAAACTCATTAAATGCGAGAATGATTATAAGAGATGGGGATTACTTTGCGATAACTTGAGCTTAAGAATTTTAGGTAGTTCTCAATAGGTTTAATTGTGCTCGAAGAGAACAAATTGCTAGGGTCAGTTTTCCTCCAATGAACGTGGACCTTAGCCTGAGACATTAATAACAAATTGCATCACTACAATAAAATTGGCCTATAGTAACGCTCTTTTCATAATCCATCATTAAATCAACCATTGTTGAATATACGACACTTTGTGGAATAAGTTTTCTATACTTGAATTTAATAACGAATATCATATCAGTCCATATATCATTAGTTCATATAGTGATGCTTATTTGTTGATATTTTTCAAAATTTTAAGTTATTGTCGCTGAAATTTGAATTAAAAAAATATGAGTGACTCTATGATGGGTAAACATCTATATAACATGATTTTGATATTAAATTTATGAAAATACCATATAGATTTAGCTAGTTTAGGGATGATTCTATATTGCTCCCATGAGTGCAATCACTACAACAAAATTGAACTAAGGCCACGAGTAATTTGAAACATGTTGTATCATCTTTTGTTGTTAAATATATAACAATGTATATTATTCATTGCTTACTTCTTTAAATTCTCAACAACTAGTCGTATCTGTTGATATACTCCTTGAAACGAATCATATAACAATGATTATTTTTTATTCTAATTGTTGCAAAATTTACCAACGATTGATATAAATTTTAACAAATAAGTCAACGGAAAAATTATTGCTATATGAATCTTAACAACGAATATGACATCCGCTGCTAACTAAAAGTACAAAAGATGATTTGACAATGAATAATATTTATCGGTATATCTTTAACTTTAGAAGAAAGGACTATATATATCCAAATTATTTGTTATCTTAGATCAATTTCCTTATCCTAAAAGACACATGTTAGATATACGAGTAATCGGTAGGAACACTAAAAGAAAATTAGCTGAAGTAAATGAGTAATTTAATATTTGTTACCATATCTTCTACAGTTAAATATATAAAATAACATATATTATTTGTCGCTTACTTCTTTAAATTCGAAAAATGAATAATAGTATTCATTGATGTATTCATCGCAGTGAATCATATAACAACGATTATTTATTGACTTTTCTTCTAATTGTTGCTAAATTTAGTAATATTTATATGAATTTTAACGATTAAGTCAACGGAAAATCATCATTATATGAACTTTTAACAACGAATATGACATTTGCCGCTAAATATAAGTACAAAAGATGATTTGACGATGAATAATATTTATTATTATATCTTTAACATCCAAAGATATATCAACCGACAGTCAAACTATTCATTTTTTAGGACCAATTTCTTGTAGTGTAACTGACATGTAATAAGCAAAAGGAATTGGGAACTAGTTTTTATACATGAATACTGGTATGAGAACCCTAAATCCAACGTACTGACATACCTAACAGCATGATAATTCCTGAGTGGGATATCATTTTGCGAAAGAAGCATTCGATTAAGAATCAAGCAACTGCATGTGAATCCAGACAAGCAGTACCTGAGTGGGAAACCCACCAGATCTTTCGTCCGAGTAAGATTTTTCTACAGGTCCAGACTATGTTGCTGCTTTGCTTTTCTCAGCAGGTACGTAAGAGTTGGTCTTTCCTTCCAAAAGAGTGGACCCATCACATTGACTTCAATGTCGATGCGCGTGAGAGTAGGAAGAAACCACAGACGCGCTCTAATATGTATACTTTCCAAGTTCATATGCGTGACCCACATGTTTGTAGACAGCAAGACAATGCCAACGATTATTTCCAAGAGATTTCATGTCGTCTTCTCTCCCTTTGAACGTCAGGGATAACAGTACATGTGTAACGTCCCGGGCTTAGGTCTACAGTCCGTTATCGAAGAAAATTGGCCCTGATAACTTATTGGGTACATGCTCAGATGGACCCGTACCCAACAAGTTGTCAGGGTCAGTTTTCCTCGATAACGGATTGGGGACCTAAGCCCGGGACGTAACAAATGTTATCAGAGCCATGTTCCTTCTGATAGTGGAAAGACTACCCGAGAAGTGTAGCCGCCCCTACAAAGAGGTTAGAGGAAATGGTTACCCGGAGCGTGTAACCGCTACTATCATTGGGAATAAGTGATGGGTCATGTCGCAACGAGGACGTTGCGAATATAAGTGGGGAGGTTGTAACACCCCAACCCCAAACATAGTGTCATACCTAAAACTCACGAAGTGTGGGTGTGGTTTATAAGTGGTGGGGATTACTACTTGACAACTTGGGCTTAAGCATTTTGGATGGTTGTCAACGGTTCCAATTGGGCTCGAACCCAACAAGTTGTCAGGGCCAGTTTTCGTCAATAACGGACCGGGGACCTAAGCTCGGGACGTTACAAATGGTATCAGAGCCAAATTCTCTCTGATAGTGGAAAGGGCTACCAAGAGGTTGGAGGAAATGACTACCCGGAGCGTGCAACTGACACTATCACTGGGAATAAGTGATGGGCCATGTCGCAACGAGAACGTTGCGAATATAAGTGGGGGAGGTTGTAACACCCCAACCGCAAACATAGTGCCATACCTAAAACTCACGAAGTGTGGGAGTGGTTTATAAGTGGTGGGGATTACTACTTGACAACTTGAGCTTAAGCATTTTGGATGGTTGTCAAGGGATCTAATTGGGCTCGAACCCAACGAATTGTCAGGGCCAATTTTCCTCGATAACAGATCAGGGGCCTAAGCTCGGGACGTTACAAATGTTATCAGAGCCAAATTCTCTCTGATAGTTGAAAGGGCTACCCGAGGGGTGGAGCCGCCCCTACAAAGAGGTTGGAGGAAATGACTACCCAGACCTTGCAGCCACCACTATCACTGGGAATAAGTGATGGGCCATGTCGCAACAAGGACATTGCGCATATAAGTACAGGAGGTTGTAACACCTCATCCTCAAACATAGTGCCATACCTAAAACTCACGAACTATGGGTGTGGTTTATAAGTGGTGGGGATTACTACTTGACAACTTGGACTTAGGTATTTTGGGTGGTTGTCAACGGATCTAATTGGGCTCGAACCCAACAAGTTGTCAAGACCAATTTTCCTCGATAACGGACCGAGGACCTAAGCGCGGGACGTTACAATATATCATCGAACCTGCAAGCTCGGGACGTTACAATATATCATCGAACCTACAAGCTCGGTACTTTGCAACTGTTATTTTAGCAACATATACAGCGCTTTCATCTGAACATGCATGGCAAGATCTAGTGTTATGGAGGATGCGTGCCTGCCCATGACACATGCACATTATGTCTGCATCTGGAAAAAGACCTTATTTCTGGAGACGAAAATTTTGATTTCTCCTTTGCTTGCAGGGACTAATGATTCCATTGCAAGCCACTCTCACATTATCTAATTATAAATATTCCATCTGGATCCCACTGTTTATTTCTCCAAGCAGACTTTAAGAGGTAATCGTCTGTTTTAGCTGCCGCTCTGTAGGAAGCCTTTCTCCTTGTGAGTGAGAATAGCATTAGAGAATTAAACATGTGTAAAAAAATGTAAAAAAGCTGATGCGGCACATAGATCAAGAGTAACATTATTTTATAATGACTTTAAAAATAATTAATATTTAGTATTACAAATGTCATTTTATTTTAGGGTAAATCGTAAAAAAGACCTCAACTATGTATCAGTTCTCGATTAAATGACTCATTTTTCAAATTTAGCAAGAAGAGATCTGTACTTCAAACTTTAGATTTAGCATCGATATAGATTGGTAGTGGAAACTTGTGAAGGCTTTATTTGAGACAAAAAAATAAGATCAAGCCTTTCTTTGTTACATTTGAAAAGGAGGCTCCTTATTGGAAATCGTCCTATAGTTAGAATCATTTTTTTATAATTCACCCTAGATTTTATCAAATTGTAACTAGTGATGATTGGCAAAATATTGTTCCTATGTCGCGTATGAACATAAGAGAATATCCTTTTTCTTAAGTCCTTGAACTTGCAAAGTTTCAAGATAGGATAAATATCAACAACGTCATTGAAGTTTGTGCACACGGTCGGAGTTGTAAGTAGGTAGAAGAAGTCTAGTCCTTAGTGAAAAGTGGAGGGAGGAGGGCATGGGCGGAGATAATGCCACCTCGTCACCACTTTGGGAATAAACAAGATCACTTGTAGACAGGGACGGAGCCAGAACATTTTTTAGGAGGGGGCACAATGTTTTAAAAAAATATATCTATTGGTTATGACATAATAATATTCATTAGGAAAAAAGGGGTAGGTTGTCAAGTTGTATGTCACTTATTTATCCATCATCTTCTTAACCATTCAGATGTATTGGGATGGTGAGTGCAAGTGGGTCTGCAATTGGAACATGTGCAAGTTAAAATTTTAAGACAAATGAGAAGTTGGGAGGTTATGAACATATAAGTTATATGCATATGAATTGGATTTTCCCCCTCCTTTATTCATTGTGTAACAATAGTTGTGAAAGATAAATTATATCATCTATAATTTTCAAGTAAATAATAGTTTATTTTGAATTCATTTTTTAATCAAGTGTACATTTTATTCCATTTTACATAAATTGGTATCCTATATGTTCCATAGTATCGATATTTTTTATAAATGATATTTATATCATTTTTTAAAAATTAGACATATTTCAATGTTTTCAGTTTTTCAATTCACTCTTTGGATTTTTTTAATTACAATATAAACTAATCTTGAAATTTAAAAAATACAAATTTTATACTTTTTATATCAAAATGAAAATATCAATAATACATAATTTTATTCTTTTTATTACCAACAATGAGAAATATTAACATGTCAATGAAGAAAATACACCGATCGAATATCTGTGTGTTTGACCAGTTGATAATAAATAGGACCAATGATTAATGTATGAGACTTGGCAATAAATGATGTTTCTAGAAACTTTATTTTTTTGGTATCGAGAAGTAAACCGCGTATCTATATCAGTGATGATGAGGTTGGATGAAAATCCAATCTCTTATAGGTTGATCCTAAAAAATGTATATTCAAAAAGATGGATTGGTAGAGATCCATTATAAGTTGTTTGGTTTAAGAAATTATCCGAACATATTGATCCAAGGTAAAACTTACTATTGCTAGGTAGAATTTTTATATTAAAAGGTATAATATCTACCGAAAAGATTATTGACTTTCTCCCTAAAGAAACGAAGCGGGTGGATGTATAAGTTTTACCCTAAAAATCCAAAAGGAGATTTATACTTAGGAAATATTATGATTATTTTCCCTTGAAAAATCTACAGAGAATAATTAAAATATATTATGTAATCTAAAAAAAATAGGGAGGGCTTGCATGCGCCCCTCCTTGCCCCCATCTAAATCCATCCTTGCTTGTAGAAACATGTTGAAACCTAAGTAGACAACAAAGACAAATGGCACAAGGATAAATTGAGCAAATAAAACAAACCAAAATTGAAACCACATAAGTTTACTAGGGAATTCAACATGGAAAAGTGATGAAACACCAATTCATCATCTTTATTCTTTCATTATCATTTAAAATCTTTAGTAAAATACATGCAAATAACACTCATTCTCATCTTTTAACATTCATTCAACATTTGTTAATATTGTATATTTAGCACTTATTTTATTACCAAAATAAAAGAATAAAGAAGAAAATAAAAGGAAATAAAGAAGGTTGTATATATGTAATAGATACAGACTGATTCGAAACCCCAAGATCAAGTCAAGCAATATCATGATTGACAAGTAATAAAGTAAGGAGAGATAAGGTCATTAATTTATAAATATCTCAAAAAAATCAAATTCATATTGTTCATATTCACCTTATTTAATATGCGCATATCTTATACTATTTTATTTATCATTAATTTAATCTCAAATAAAAATATTTCCTTCTTGAAACTTGTACATAAAAATGGATTTTAAATAAAAAATATTTACAAAAATAATCCATGTACAGAATAAAAGAGAGAACACTCTGAAAAAATTATAAAATCATAATTGAAAGATCAACATCCAATCCATATGAACTCAAAATGACTCAAACTCACTTTCATTATGTTCACAATAAAATAAACTTTTAAAAAAAGTAATTTTTAATATTTGTACTTAAGATGTGAAAGCCTGCTTTTTAGAGTATCTTTGTATCTATATGTGTATAATGTACCTATTTATTTATTTATTCTGTGTATTTTTAGACATATTGAATTTTTTATTATTTTATACATATTATTTATGTAAAATAAAAACAAAAACTAACAAAATTAAAAATAATAAATAATTATATTTATAACATAGATATAATGTACCTATAATGTACATATATATATATATATGTTTATCACATTAAATTATTCTTCAAAATAAAATAAAAATATTTAAATTCCTTAAAATATCATTTAAATAAATAACATATAAAATAAAGGGTGAATTTATATATTTAATAAATAAAAATGTGTGTACATTGTACATAATATATTTATTTAATGTAAATATATGTAATTAATTATTCTAACTAATTTAGTTAATTGTTAAAAATCACCCAAAAACTAATTTATACAAATCTTTTATTTTAATCACTTTTCATTTAATTTCAATAACTATTTATTTTATATTTATCTTTTATTTATTTAGTTTATTTTTTCTTCCAGATCATGTCGTTATTTGAACTAGCCTCTTATTGCTCGGATTTAGGTCCATTCACCTAGGTCAATTCTTATTCCCCCATCTTCAACCTGCTCCAGCAACCCAACCTGCTTATATGTCCTAATTTTCCATATACATCTATCAACCCAATTAACATATTCTCTTCTCCCGATTGGAATTCATCCAATCCAGATCAATGCCCAAATAATCTCAGGTGGATCCAACCTTGATTCACACATCGCTCTTGATTCAAATGTTACCCTCTCCCACTTATTTTTACCCCTCCAAGTGTTATTTTCATCCCAAATTCATCTTCTGATTCAACTTCCTCCATCAAGTAATCTTAGGTTTTGATTTGATTTCTTTGGATTGATTTTGTTCAATTTTTAGGTAAGTAGCAGAGTTCCGCATCCACTCTCTGATCACCATGATCGAAGGTCATCATCATCGATTTTCATAGTGATCTAGATGTATCATTTCATTCCGAACTGCACACGCTTCTTCGAACCTTCTTTCAAGATCTGATCACCTCAAATTTTCAGATCAGAGGGATTTGAGTTCATTCCTTCCCCTTCATGTGAACCCTATCCATTTCCCATCGATACTCATTATTTATGACTGTGGAATAACCATAAGGTCGAAGTATCATCTTCGAGTCTCTCTAATAACCTGTAGGTCCCATTTGAAGTAGACCCGGAGAATCATTGCAATAGGTATACTTGAGCAACAACTTCCATATCTCCGACCAACGAGAGTCGGACTGTAAATCCACTTCCATCAACTATAGAATCATTGTAGTAAGCTTTTGAGCCAATTGCATATTCGATCGGAGCTCATCTAAGTGAGATTGATTCAATCAAAGTCCGGGAGAGGCATTGATGAATATGCATTTCATCACCTTTATATTTTTTGGCCTTAAATCCCTAGCTAAATGCATGTATATTTTATTAATTTTCCAAAACAAACACTCTGTTACAACATATTGTATAAAATAGTATATATCTATTGTATTTAATTCCAAAATAAAAGAATAATGGAAGAAAAGAAAGAAATAAAGCGCCATATGTGTTGAGTGACCCTAGACCCTGAGACTCAGTAATCATGATGACTTGGCCGACAAGAAATAAAGTAGGAGGAGATGGGCATAAGAATTGTACATAAAATACATAGAAAACCATGTACAATATCCTAATTTAATTGTTCAAATATTACATTTTAGGTGCTATTTTATTTAATTATGTTTAGATATCAAATAATAAACCCTATATATGAATATTGTAGATAAAAATACAGAGAAAAATATAAAATTGATTTCATAGAAAAATAATGCATAGTATACCCATGACGCACAAAATAAAAAGACAAAATAAAAACTTCACAGACATGTATCTTCTCCACATTGTATTAAAATAGACCAAATCACCTTTAGTTGTATATAACTTGTAATTAGCTACTTAATGAAGGCTTTCATTTAATTTGGAGCTATGATGCAAAAGTTAGATTTTGGGCCCATATTGTGCAATATACTTGTATATTTTAATCAATATATTTATTCTTTATAATATTCAATTTTTTATTTTTATAAAATTTTAAATATTATTTAAAAAACATATTCATAGTTAAAATAAATTAAATCCATCAAAATAAATAAAAATAAATCACATAGTTCAATACATAGATGAAATATACCTATATATACCTATAAAGAATCTATACATAATTATTTAAGGCCAAGAATAATCTCATAAAAATA
The DNA here is from genome assembly GCA_037367405.1 of Ottelia alismoides. Classification (NCBI taxonomy): domain Eukaryota; kingdom Viridiplantae; phylum Streptophyta; class Magnoliopsida; order Alismatales; family Hydrocharitaceae; genus Ottelia; species Ottelia alismoides. Next base: position 150,900 of record JAZKJV010002554.1, on the reverse strand, counting down.
CAACAAAAATATCTAATTATGAAATTAAATAAATAAAAATTATATAAAATACCTTTATAAACAATAAAATATAAAGTATAAAATGAAAATTAAATATTCAAAATACATGTATATTTACCTATTAATATACATGCAAATACTAACTTGTCATAAAACACCTCGAAAAAATAAATAAAATAAGCCATAAATACTACATAAAATTAGGAATATTTTCTATATTTTAATAAAAAATTAATTCAATCATCTATTATTTTATATTCATTTTCCAAGATATTTTTTCCTTGGAATTTCCTGGTTCTTATTGACCTAGGTCAACTATACATCCAAGTCGCATCCCATGTCAGAGCCTCGTGAAGGCACATTTTCTCCATTTTTTCGACTATGATTCGAGGCTCGAGAGGACTCGATTTCTTCTCCAATATTGTTCATCATATCTCTCTGATCTCTGCCCACGCTCCTGATCACCTAATCAACCACTCTAGCTCTACCCATCTTGTGACCAATCTCACCTACTACCTCTTCTATAAAAATCCACATTCTCCACCCTTTTTTATTTTGATCCCTCTTATTATATCTTTAGACCCTTAAATCGGTTCCCTCAGTGAGAGCTTGGTGACAGAAAGCTTCTGAAGGTGATTTGCAGCGAGGAGAGGTCGAGGAGGAGATCCAAGTCCACCATCAGAGTGTCTCTGCGGTTCTACCTCTTCAACTCACGTCGAATCAGGGCCACATCTTATATTTTAGGTAATATTCTTAATCTATATTTCAATTTCATTCTTAATTTTCAATTTAATCAGTAGGTTTAGGCTAAAGTCAAATTTTTGTGTAAACCTGGAGCTCGAGCTCTAGGTTGGTTTCACCATGAAACGTGCTTTGTTGTGACCCATTTTCACCCCATTATCATTCCCAGACACCTTATCCATCAATCTCCCACCTTTTCCCCTTTGATTTCTTCTTGGAATTAAGCGAGTCAAAGTCCCACTCCATTGACAACACCCTCGAGACTTCTCATCTGTTGGTGCAGGTCTTGGCACTCGAGGGCTGATCTAGAGCAGAATCGAAATCTTGGAAATCCTCCAGGACACTTGGAAGAAACCTGAGCCTTAGGAGCCCCAATAGGACTCCTTGACCTCATTAGAGCCCACTTGCCCATGTATAGGAACCCTAGCAACTCCTTGAAGCAGTTAGATTTTGAATCCATTGAGAGTTTTGGTTCTAAGGAAGAGGTTGGAGCACATGTGAGTCATCCGATCGAGATGACTAGAAGGTGAATGTAGCACGTCTCGACCACTTCCTTCACACGGTGATGATGGGGCTCGGACGAGGTGTCTTTGGCTCCTCTGTCAAACTCCGAGCTCGCTAAGGATCCTCAAACCTTTCCTGAACTCTCACGAAGGTAATGGCGATACGAGGGTACTCTAAGGCTGCTTGGAGTAGAGAAATAGGGCGACTTCGTCGGAGCACATGCTCTTGATCGGAACCTCCTCTGAATCATTTGTCTACGAAGGATTCAACCTTTAAAATGGGCTGAGGTGCATAGCTGAGGAGGGTTTTATGGTATGTGTGCGTGAGGTGAATGAGATGGAGGGATATAGGATGAAGGAAATGATGCCCTGGATCGGGTCCTCCACCATGATGATGGAGAAAAAGGGTGATGTGGTATGAGGGATGGAAGAATAAAGGTGGTGAATGAAGAGCCCCATGAGGATCATGGACCCTCTATGGATCTCAAGTATGGGTAGGGTGAACATGGTGGCAATTTTACACAGCTAAAAAAATCAAAGAAATTACAAATACAATAAATTGAGACTTACCTGGAGATTGAAGATGAATGCCGACGAGGTGTTGGGATTTGGGATGAGGCTCAAGATGAGCCTGCGGTCTTCGTTGGACCCTTTTAGCTGTGAAGGGAAGCTCGAACGTCTATGTCAATGGTCGTGGCATGACTGGAGAGACATGGGTCTCACTGAAGCTATTGGTTGTCTTCGCAAATCCTAGACTCACTCCTTTGTCATAGGAAGAGGAGGATGATTGTACAATAACTCATAGAATGGTGGACTACCTACGAAGGTAGCCGGTGGAGAAGTATTTGAAGGAAGAACTTGACGATTCCAGGAGGTTGTTGATAACCGCTAAAACCGATTACAAAATTTGGGTAAATATAATCAAGGGTCGTTGCGATCCGGATTGAGCGAAAAGACATCAATCAAGAAAAAAATATGTATCAGAGCACCAATCAAGCAGATAGAACAATAAAAATCAAATACTGGTCCTGGCTATGAGATTAGCCTGGTGTAGCACCCAGGGTCGGACTCAAGGAGCACGAATTGGCCTTGCGGCCTACGAAGTAGTCAGCAATGAATAAAAGGCAAAAACAAATATTTTTGGTGGTTTTTAATATTTTTATATTTTTTTGGGTTTTTAATAATGAATGAAAATAATAAAAAGGCAACTACAAGCACATTCAACCAATTATTTAAACACTCAAAAAGGGCTCAAAAATTCCAATAAAAATATTTTTATGTTTTTATATGTTTTTTACTATTTTTGGTTAATTTTTGAGAATTTTATATTTTTTATGGAATTTTCTAAAAATGAAAGAAGGCAGAAACAGAAGAAAATTGTTCAGTCAGGATTGGAGGACCAATTTAAAATATAAAACGGTCCTAAAAGAGCCAGGAGGTATTTTTGTGAAAAATAGAAGCAATGAAGAAAATTCAGGAAACGAGTTTATTATTTTTGGAATTTTCTATGATTTTTTAGAATTTTTATGAGTTTTTAAATGTTTTTCAATTTTTAGGGTTTTTATATATTCAAGATTCACGAAAATTGCACAGAAAATCAAACACACACAAATTAACAAATACTAATTTTTTTAGAATTTTTAAGAAAGTTTTTATTTTTTTATGGTTATCTAATCTGAACAGAGGCAAAAATGAAGATTTTTGAATTTTTAAAAATACTAAAAAGCCTAAAAAATGTACCAAATTTTTAGTGAAAATTTTACACAGTGGCAGGAGCCATATGTCCAATTTTCACAAAATTTAGACTTAATTTGCTATTTTATTTAATTAAAATAGAGGCTCACAGTGTACAGGGACCTAAATGTAAGAAAAACTAAATCCAGGGGGCAAAAAGTAGCAAATCCAAGAATCTGAGGGTTCCTCGTGCAATTTGTCCAAGTCCCCATGCGCGCTGCACGAGGTCTGGGCACAGAGGGACTAAAATGTACGAAAACTTACTTCCGAGGGCTTATTAGCAACAGGTGCCAAAAATCCAAGGGAGAAGTTGCAAAATACCCAAAAATTTCAACACATGTCGAATAAAAGTGTTCACAGGGGTATGGATGCAAATATCAGAAAGTATATTTCATTCATTAATACAAGAAAACATAAGCCCAGATAATGCAATTTCTCCAAGTATTCACGTGACGAAGCACGTGTCCAACGTACACAGGGATGAAAGTGCAAATACTATAAAGGTCCAGATCCTAAGTGCAATTTTACCAAACTAAAAACAACTACTGAAAATATTTACAGGAATCAACAGTAAATGACAAAACAAGAGGGGCCTAAGAGTAATTTACCCCTTATTATTATCGGAGGGATGAGACGTCGCCACGTGGATGATCGGACGGTGCAGAAGCGATGGCGCCCCTTCGATGAACCCTAGCCGAGATCTGACGGACCGAGACGTGCCACGTGTATGATCGGACGACTGTGATATGGGATCGCCTCTCCTCTGCGACGGACGCTCCAGATGAGGTCTTGTCTCTGATCTAACAGCTGCTAGCTCCTCACCTGTGGATGGTCGAGATCAGAACTGGGCGAAGGAGCTCAATCGGACGGTGTTGGAGGATACTCCAAGAACAGGTGCCGGCAACGTTCGCCGCTCGATACGCTCGCTGGGGTCCTCCTCTGCTGATGATAAGGTGCGGAATAGATCTGCCTCGACGCTCCGCAGCTGACGAGCTCCTCTGATGACGCCGGGAGGCTCCGGCGACGAAGGCGGAGCTGGGCTCCTGTGCCTGAACACGAAGACCACCAGATGGTCTCTTCTGACCTGAAAAGTAGCACAACAAGCTCCTGGGTCGAGGGCAAAGTGCCTCGACCCAGTTAGAGGAGAAATGGGTGGCTGGTGCGTCGGGATGGTCAACCTCCGACGAAGCGACGACGGAGGAGATCGAAGTTCCTGCTCCGGGGCGAGACAGGGGGTATGCGTGGGTGCAGAAGGTGAGGAGAGGTATCATGGTCGTGATGGTCGAGTCCGATGATCGAGAGGGTGACGGAAATGGTAGGAATCGACCAGCAACGGAGATCGGATCAATTGGGCGTAATGGGAAATTAAGGGAAACCAGAAGGAATCGGGTCTACCTGATGCGCGGGATTGACTGGGGATGATCTCCTGGAGCTCTGGTCGTCGCATCGAGGGTCGTCGAAGGCCCGAGGCTCAGGCGCTGCTCTGGGCGACGCATGGCGGCGAGATGCTGCCGGATCAGTGGCAGAGCGGTCCTCTCCTCTCTTCAACGCCGCCAATCGGAAGCTGTCTCTCTAAGGATTAGGGTGGAGGTCACAGGAAGAAGGAGCAGCGCCAAAGATGGCGTGGAAATGCGGCTGGAGCTCAAGCTTTATACACCTACGGGTCCGAGAAGCAAGGGTCGGGCAGTGTTCCGTGAAGCACGGATCCCCATGCGGATGCGTCGGCGTGGATCTCGGATGCAGGAGGGAGGATTAGGACCCAGGGTTTAGAGAAATGGAGATCGGGTCAAACAGGGATAATTTGGAGAAAACGGGTCGGTTGTTGGATCTGTGGGGAAAGACGTCCGCGGGGGAGAGTTGACCGGGGTCAACAATCCCCCGTGGACCAATGGGAGCGCAGCTTTTATTAAAATTTTTAAAATTGAATAAAAAACAATAAATGGCCGAATTTTGAAAAAGTTAAAACATGAAAACTGTTTATTTATTTTTAAATTAATTTTTGTTATTTTTATTTATTTTTTTGAAATATAATTTAGGTATTTACAAAATATTATTATTATATACAAGTATATACATATGTATTTTTTTATTTTTGATTTTTAATTGTTTTTTATACATTTATTCCAATTTTATATTTTATTTATTTATAAGATAAAATTTGGAATAAAGGGGTATTTTTATTTTATTTTTATTAACTATTTACAAGGGTTAAATAAATACTTTTATTTATATACATATATGATATATATACAATGTGGTTTTGATTTTGATTTTGATTTTTATTTCTTTTGATTTTTATTTTATTTTTATGGTTTTTGGTTTATTTTTATACATTATGGAATATGGAATATGTACATATTTTTATGGGATTTTATTTATTTATTTATTGGGGAAAATAAATATATGAGTGGTTTTATGTACATGGTGTATATGCAATGATGAGGTGAATTTATTTCTTTTTAATTTTTCTTTTATTTTTCCATTTTTATTTTTTTATATTTACAAATATATACAAATGATTATACACCCATTTTTTTTATTTAGAGGAAAATATTTTTATTTATAAACATAGGTATATGTACACACAAGAGCTTCCCTATCTCCCTCTACTTGGGTTCTTTTTGCGGTCAGGCCCATGCTGAGCCATCCCTTGGGATTAGGTCGCTCAATATTTATTCTAAATATCTCCCTCTTTTTCTTTTAAATCTTTATTCTTTTATTTATGCACAAAAACATGCTAATTATTCATTTTTACACAATGCATGCTGAATGGTAATTATTGCTATTTACATAAATATATATGTGTTTTGCATAGGTTTTGTAGCTAAAATAAAAGAATAAAGAGTGATGAATGGGTATTCATCATTTGTCGATGAGGTTTCAACTATCGAGCAATTGCCCTAGAGAGTAGGACGAGGTGGTTAGAGGGCAATGGGTGGTCTAAGGGATTTAGGGATGTATCGTTAAGTGATTAATTAGAGGAGAAGTTGCTCGAAGTAGTTGGGAAAAAGGGAGAAGAACAGGAGGTCACGAGGTTTGGGTGTGTGGAGGAAGTGGGTGTGGGAGGTTGACGATGCGTGAGAGCCTTGGATCAAGCAATCCAACAGTAGTGCGGAGGGCACGAAGTAACAGCATAGATCACATCCGATAAAAGCGATCATATGGACGAGAGAGAAGTGGGTATGACCGTCTCTTATTGAATCAATCTGGACCAGATCAATGGTGGAAAAAGGGAGCACATGGCAATGAAGGGTGATGACGAGACTTTCGTGATCCGGGTAAAGGTAAAAATACGGGTCGTTGCGACCCGAACCTCGAAGCTCAATCAACAAGAAAATCAACACCACCAAATTAATAAACCAATCAATCAAGTCGAATAGCGGTCTCGCTATTTTATTTAACCTTGTATAGTGATCAGGGTTGAACTCAAGGAGCACGGATTGGCTAAGAGCCTACAAAGTAGTCAGATATCCAAATAAAAAGGAGAAAATATTTTTGGTGGATTTTATGGATGGATTTTAATTTTTTTTGTGATTTTTAATTATGAAGAAAATATGAAAGAAAGCTAAAAAATCACAATCAACTAATTATTTAACAACTCAAATCAATTAAAATAAAAATATTTTTGGATTTTATAATTTTCAAGTGTTTTTGGTGATTTTTCTCAAATTTTTATAATTTTTACTTTATGTTATAAAAATGAAATAAGACAAAAAAAATAGAAATCAATGTGCAGCCAGAATCTAAAGCCTATTTTAAAATAACAAAATAGCTTATAAAATTCCAGAGACAATTTTATGATGAACTAAAGGTAAAAATCTAACTACTAGAAAAGAAATTGCATTTTTTTGGAGTTTTCATGAATTTTTAATTATTTTTCAAAAGTTATTAGCGTTTTTCAATTTTTAGGGTTTTTATATATTCAAATCAAATAAAATTTGGACTGAAGCAACAAGACAACAAAACAAACAGACTACAATTTTTTTAGAATTTGTGGGGACTTTTTAATATTTTTAGTTGGTTTTTAAATGTAGACAGTAGTAAAAATAGGGGTTTTTGAATTTCTAAAAATATCAAATCAAAACAAAACTGTCCCAAAAAATCAATGAAATATTTATATAGTGGCAGGGGCCACGTATACAAATTTCACGAAATTTGGAGTTAGTTTTCTATTTTATTCAACCAACAAGGCATGTACAGCAAACATGGACCTAAGTGCAAAGAAAGTAAGTTCAAGGGGCTTAATTATGACACGCGCCAAAAATGTAGGGGGCTCAATGCAATTTTCACTTTAAATTCAGCACATGTTCAAATCCATCACGCACAGGGGTATAAGTGCAAATATTGAGACTAAAACTTCAAAGCATAACATGCATTAAACCCGAGCCCTGTACACACAAATGCCCCAGAAAGTCACGTAACGAAGCACGCGCAACACAAACAGAGGGACTAAAATGCAAATTCTAGAAGTTTGAGGTCCAAAGTGCAAATTATCCAAATTAAAAACAACTATAGATAATATTTACAGGACATGGAAATAAATGCATAAAGTAAAATGGTCAAAGTGCAAATTACCCTCTTATTATGGATCCAACGACTGAATGAGGTCCACTCATGATCGGATGGTTGTGGTTGGCTGGTACCCCTTCGATGATGGACGGCTGGAAAAGGATCCTCAGATAGATCCAACGGTCGAGGCCCTCGAATGATGGACGGTGGAGATCAAAAACTGGCAGAAGGGCTCGATCGGATGGCGGAGACGCTCCTTGGAAGAACGCCAATGAACTCGCCTCCGACGAAGTTCGATCGACCGATACGCATAGCAGGGGCATCCTCCGAGGCTGCTAGGATAGAGAAAAGAGAGCTGATGGCGTTCTGCAGCGGTTGAGATGCTCCGATGAGGCCGGTAGGTCCTGGAGAACCTCGACGATGTGAAGGTCCTGGAGCTCCTGTGCTCGAGTGGTTCGACCCCAAGATGGGGTCCTTCTTCGTTCAGTCCTGCACAGAAAAGAAGCTGGGGTGAGGGCAAAATGCCTCGACCCGATTACGAGCGGAGTGGGCGGCTGGGTAAGGTGGAGCGGAGCTCTCCGACAAGCGACAACGGAGGAGAGCCGATAACCTATTCTGTGGCGAACTAGGGTGGCTGAAGGGGTGGAGAATATGGAGAGGAGTCTTGCGAGGGTGAAGGGCTAATCGGAGGGGCTAATGGATGATCAGAGCGTGCGAGAGGATCCGGTGAAGGTCTGCGGTCGGAAATCGAAAACTCGAAAATCAAACGAAGCTAAAGGCTAGCTGATCTACCTGATGGGTGAATGCGTCTATGCTGGAGGAGTTGGTCCTCCTGGGATCTTCGCCTCGATGGAGCGACGTCTCTAGAGGCTAGAGCTCGTCGGTGGCGGAGCACGGCGACGTGACTCGCTGGATCTGAGGCTAGATGCCTCGTTCCTCGCTGCTACACTCCCTCAACCTAGCTGTCACTCAAGGCAAGAGAATGGAGGTCCTTGGAGTCGAAGGCGATGGCAGATGAGTGAAATGCTCTTCATGGCTCGTACTCTCTCCAAAAGCTCTTCGGATGATTCGACTGAGAGAGCATGGCTCGTACTCTCTCCAACAAGTTGTGATTCATCCTCTATGCAACTCCATTCTATTGTGGGGTCTTTGGCACCGTCTTCTCCATGTGGATGCCATGACTCCTGCAGTAGCCCTCAAAGGCCCTCGATATTCTCCACCGTTATCAGATCGGATGACCTTTAGTCTCCTTCCGATCTCTCTCTCCACAAAAAGTGACATGTTTTGAAGACGTCTAATACTTGGTCCTTCGTCTTCAAGGCAAAGGCCCATACCTTCCTCGAGTGGTCGTCGATGAAGGTTACAAAGTACAAGGCACCTCCAAGATCTTTACACCCATGGAGCACACATCTGTGTGCACAAGATCAAGTGGGTATCTTCTCCTTGACGTTCTCATCTGAAATGATGCACGCCTTTGTTTTCCATCCATACAATGGATGCAAACCTCTGAGAGAACTCCGATGGATGGAATGACATTTTTCTTGGAGAGAATTTGCATACCTTTCTCGTTCATGTGTCCCAACCTCTGATGCCAAAGAGTTGTCTCGTCTCCTTTGGCTGCATAGGTGTTCCCACATGACCAATCATGAGTCATGTACAATGAGGCTTCTTTCTTTCCTCAGGCAACTATCAGAGATCCCTTGGAGAGTCTCCATTCGCCTCCACCAAATTTGCTGGTATATGATGAATACCCATTCATCACTCTTTATTCTTATATTTTAGCTACAAAAACCTTTGCAAATGCATGTATATTCATGTAAATACAAATAATTATCAAAAGCATGCATTGTATAAAGTTTAATAATTAGCATGTTTTTGTGCAAAAATAAAAGAATAAAGAGTAAAAAGAAAAAGAGGGAAATATTTAGAATAAATATTGAGAAACCAAACCCAAGGGAGGGCTCAGCATGGGCCTGACCGCATAAAAACCAAAGTAGAGAGAGATAGGGACTCATGTGTGTAGATATTTATGTAAATAAAATAAAAATATTTTCCTCCCGAAAATAGATTTGTAAGTATTTGTATATATTTAAATATAAAAACAATATAAAAATAGAAAATTAAAAAGAAAACAAAAACATCACTCATGTACATAGTCACCTTGTATATAGTCCACTCATCCTATTTATTTAGCTTTATAAATAAATAAAATTAATTTCCAAAAATTTTGTAAATATTCTATATGATATGGTGTAAATAAATAAAATAAAAACAATTAAAACAAAAACAAAATAAAAATAACAAAAATTAAAAATCCAAAAATACTTTGTAAATATACCATGTATATATATGTACATATCTATTTATTTCACCTATGTATGTAAATAATAAAAATAAAATAAAAATATCTTCTTATTCCTAATTTTATGATATAAATAAATAAAATATAAAATGGGAATAAAATTGTATAAAAATAACAAATTAAAAATCAAAATTAAAAATCTATATATTGTATATATACCTATATATAACCCTATAATGTAAATACCTTATTTTTACTTTGAAAAATTAATTAAAAATCACTAAAAAATAGAAAAAAAATAAAATAAAAATATTTCACATTTTGACTTTTTAATAACTCGGCCATTAGCTACCTTTAATTTAACTTGCAAATATCTGCCACGTGGCCTTCACCCATTGGTCCAAGGGATTGTTGACTGCCCAGTCAACTACCTCCCCCCCCAAGACCACTTCCCACGGGTCTTGACACCCGACCCGACTTCTCCCTAATTTCGCACCTAAACCCGATCCCCTCTCGCCTAAACCCCAGGTCCGATTCGTTCATGATACATCCGAGACCCTCGCCGGAGCCCCCTCCTCGAGATCCGCGCACTCCATTACCCTACCCGACCAACCCTAGTCGGACCTACACCCATATAAAAGCCGAGCTCCACCACCTTCATTCCTATCTTTGGCTCCCCATCTTTCAGTCCCGTGACCTCCACCACCTTCGCTGAGGTGACAGCTCTCCGCCGGTGGTGTCGAAGAGAGGCGAAGGTGATCGGACCATCGATCCGACGAGTCTCCACCGCTGTGCTCCGCCCAGAGCAGGAGCTTGAGCCTCGGGCCTCGACGACCCGTGAGGCGACGACCCAGAGCTTCGCAAGCTCAGCCACAGTCGATCCCTCCATCCAGGTAGATCCGTTTCCTTTTCCTTTTCGCTAATTTCCGATTTCCCTCAAATTTCGCCGTCGCCGTCTCTAGCTGATTCCGACCATCCCGCTACTCCATTCGATCATCGGAATCCACCGTCATCTCCGCCTTCCTCCCGCGCACGTTCTCCATACTTCCATTCAACCCAGCTCGCACAGGAGCTGGGGCTCGAGCTCCTCCGTCCACACCTTCGCCGGAGCTCGCCCATATCGACCCCCCGACCACCTTCACCTCGCCTAACAGGGTCGAGGCAGTTTGCCCTCGACCCGCAAGCCTTCTGGTCTGCTTTGCAGGTTCATCCAAGCCCATCTGAGGGCTTGGACCATTCGGTCCAGGAGCTCTACATCCGCCGACCTCGCCGGAGCCCTCCAGGGCTCGGTTGGGTCATCGGAGGCCACCATCAGCTGCGGAGCTTCATCGCAGAGCTTTTCCGATCTTCAGGAGCAGCAGGGGAGGATCTCAGCGCGTGTATCGGGCCGGCGAAGCTCGCCGGCCAACTGTTCTTCCATCATCCTCCCCGACCGTTCGATCAGCCTCCCGCTCCAGATTCGATCCGAGCCCTTCATTCAAGGAGCAGCAGCTACCGCACGATCCTCAGGAGGACTGATCCCAGCCGTCGATCCAGCGAGGTTTAGCCGCGACGCACCGTCACCGTCAGATCTACACGTGGCGCGGCCCAGAGCGTTGGATTCGCCCGAGAAGCTTAGCGTTGGAGTGCCACCTGATCCTGACCATCCGATTCACCACGTGGCATCCATCCAACGGCTCGACTTAATAAAGGGTAATTTGCCCTTAGGCCCTCTCTTTTCTATTATTTAGCATTAGTCATGTAAATACGTTATCCAGTTGTTTAGTTTTTGGTACATTTGCATTGTGGACCCTGCACTTTACTTTCCTTGCTTTATATGCCCCTGTGTATGGTGTAGCACGTGCTTCGACACGTGGTTTTCTGGGCTTTTTGCATTTAATACCTTGTAGTTCTGAGATGTTATGGATTGAATGAAAACTTTAGAGTATTTGCATTTATACCCCTGTGCGTAGAGTAATTGTGCATGTGCGTTTATTCTTGGGTTATTTGCAGACTAGCCCTTGGACTTTTGGTACCTGTTACCAAAAGGTCCTAGGGCTTAGTTTTTATCACATTTAGGTCCCTGAGTGCCCCAGGCACGCGCGACGTGCGTGTTTACCTGGGTATTTTGCACCGGACCCCCCAGGACTCTTGGTATTTGCGTTTTAGTCCTTGTGTACTGTGCCCTTGTGTTTGATTTTAATAAAATAGCAAACCTACTCCAAATCCAATGAAAATTGGACACATGGCTCCTGCCATTGTGTAAAATTTTCTCGGATTTCTGGAGACATTTTTATGTTGATTTGATATTTTTAAAAATTCAAAAACACGTATTTTCTTTACTGTCTGATTTGAAAAATCACAAAAAAATATTAAAACTTAGCTAAAAATTACAAAAAAATTAGCTACTGTTTGTTTTGGCATGCTTGATTTTCTAGAGAATTTTGGCTATTTTTCATCATATAAAACTCATAAAAATTGAAAAATACCTGAAAACTCATAAAAATTCTAATAATTAATCTAAAAATCCAAAAATAATAATGTAGGGGCTCAAATTTTCCTTGTTTTCTTCTCTATACATGAAAAATACCTTCAGGCTTATTGGGGATTCTTAGATATTTTATCTAATCCCTTAAGCTCGGCTGGACAGTACTTACCATTTCTGACGTTGTTTCATTTTTAGAAAATTGAATAAACATTAGAAAAATCCCAAAAATTCATTAAAAACAGTAAAAATTCTAAAACACACAAAAATATTTTTATTTGAATTTTTGGTTGATTTTTAGTGCATTAAATAAATTGTTGAAGTGTGATGTTTCCTTGTTTTTATTACTTTCTTAATTCATTAAAAATCCAAAAAATATAAAAAGACTTAAAAACCACCAAAAACACTTGTCTTGTATTTTATCCATTCTTTTTGACTACTTCGTAGGCCGCGAGGCCATTACGTGCTCCTTGAGTTCGACCCTGATCGCTATACCAGGTTAATAAAATAGCAAGACCGCTATTGATTTTCGAGTTGATTTTTATATTGGTGGTCTATTTTTCTTGATTGATCGAGCCTGATTGCTTGGGTTGCAACGACCATTTAGCACCTTATACCCTAGTGGTCAGGACGGTCATCAGAATGGCGCCGTTGTCGGGGAGCACGGCTTAGTAGTCGTTTTTCCGTGGTTTTCTTTTCGTGGCTTTTTGTACATATTTTTGTATATACATTTGACCTGTTTATATATTTATCTGGTCTGACCACTCTTGTTTGTTTTCTTGTGAGGGCCCGAGGACCGAGGCGGCTTTCTTCGGAAGCCGAGCAACCGCGGGAACCGGAGGCGGCTCTCTTCTTCACAGAGCCGCAGGAGAGCGCGAGGAGCGAGCCGGAGTGTGGGAGCCGCGGGATAGCCGCGGAGTAGCATAGTTTAGATTAGGTTTTATTTCCGTAACATTTGAACTATTGTAATAATACAGGTACACTCAGAGACAGTTGGACTCTCGGGTCTGTTTCGCCGAGCACCTGTGTGCTCGGGGGACCCTTTAGACTAGTTTAGGTTTTTCGCGGTTTTTACGCGATTTTTCTTTACTGCCTTTTCTGGTTTCACGTGGATTTTCGAGCCCCTAGCCGTAGGATTTTCTGCTTGATTGTGACGTAATTCATAGGATCCAAACACCCTAATATAATTGTCTGTTCCTATAGTATGGTAATTGGACCTATAATAAAAAAATAATAAAATAGCCGTCCCATCACCTCCGAGCCTACGCGCCGCGAGCCCGCCCCGTCAAGCGCTACTCCTGAACTCGACCTGTCGAGAAGAGGAGGGGTGGGTCTAGACCGGACTCTTTGGATTGGAGGCTGGTGGTCGGCTAGCCGTTCTTTCGAGTAGCACTGCTGTTTAGGGACTCGGTTTTCCGCCTGCACCATTTAGGTAGTTTATTTCCTGTCTTTTAAATTCTGCGCGGATCATCTTACATGTAGACTGCTGGAGTCAGGTACGCATTTCTATCTATGCATGCATCATTGATTTATCGCGCATCGGCTTTTTCTTCTTCTCCCCCTGTTTTGGACTAAATAACCAGGAGAACCGAAAAATTCGTTAGGCCTTTGTTTTTATTGAAAAATATTAAAAAGAAAATACCATAAAATTGGGACTGTTTAAGCTATTGACCCTAAAAGACACTTGACTGAAAAAATTTGTCTTGGGGAGAGCAACCCCCTCATTGTTTGGTTTGGTTGCGCGAGAGAGTGACCCGTTCACTAGGTAGAGCCCTTCGGTGTTATTCCTGACTGACTACCGACTCTTCCGTGCGGGCCAGTCGGTTGGGGTAGCGTCGGAAATCCCAACAGGTCACGTAAGCGCTCTGATAGATTGTTTGTTCACCTAATAAAATTTGACAAGATAATTTGACCGAGCCTTTACGGTCTTCAGCTCGTGTTGCGTTGGTGAACAGAGGGTTTGGTTGCCGATCATAGTTTCTCCAGATCTCATCCGCCTTACTCGCCAGATCACGATGATGGGCAGGAGGTCTCTTAGGCAGCCTCTGGCTGCACCGCTTTTTAGCACTCCTGACCATTCATCTAGGTCGGTTCGTGGGAGCTCAGACCCGCTCTCCGAACCCGAGTATGACTCCACCCTGTTCCCCCTCGATCACCCTTCTTCTTCTGATTCAGAGATACCAGTGCCAGAGGAGAGACAGACAGATGATTTATCGGCACCTGAGTTCGGTTGTTTTGGTTTTTCAGAGACAATGACCGGCAGTTCTGATGATCGCACCAGAGGTCCACAGGGAGAGCAACATTTCGTTCTGAACCAGGGTTCGATCAACTCCACCCAGATCGCCTCCCTCGAGTCAGTGCAGCAGCAGTTGAGGGATCAGGGGGCATTCATGATGGACATGAGGAGAGAGCTTGAGACCGCGAGAACCACGGAGGAGGAGGACCCGACGATGCGGCAGCTGCCGCCGCAGCTGCGGCAGCAGCAGCAGGAGTAGGAGGAGCACCACCACCACTTAGATGACACACCGCTGGGTGGTACTTCCAGCGATCGTGGGGGACTTCAAGTTCCCCCCGAACACCTTGCAGCTCTTACCTCGGTTTCACGGTTTGGCGACAGAGGAGCCTCATCTCCACCTGCAGGAGTTTGAGATGATATGCAGCACTGTCCACGATCGTCAGGTGGACCAGGATACTATCAGGATGATTGCCTTCCCCTTTTCCTTAGCAGACAGAGCAGCCACCTGGCTGAAGCACTTGGGGAAGTTCGTTTACACCTGGGAGCAGCTCCGCACCGAGTAATTGAACAAGTACTATCCACTCGGGCGGACTAATGCAGCGAGAGCTTTCATCAGCAACTTCTCCATGCTCCCCAACGAGCAATTCCATGAGGCATGGGAGAGGTTTCGTGAGCTGACTGACCGATGCCCGTACCATGATATTTCGAAGCCCAACCTTGTGCAGAGCTTCTTCAGCGGGCTGACACCAGAGCTCCAAGGCTTGGTGAATGCTTCTTGTGGCGGGTCTTACTTCGCCAAGGATCACGACCAGGTCTGGGCCATCTACGAGGAGATGGCCGAGAACTACATGGTGATGTCCCAGACCAGGTTGTACACTCAGGGCAGACCCCATCAGCAGCCTGGACCCGTGCAGTACCAGAGGATAGCACGGGTCGATGCCGGTCCATCCAGTTCATCCGCAGTAGCAGCAGCACAGGCAGAGTCATCCGCTGCGGATATGGGTATCATCAGTGAGAAGTTGGATCGGATGGAGCTGATCGAGAAGAAGCAGTACCAGGGCATCACTCAGATGGAGCAGATGGCACAGACTCTGAGCGACATGAAGACCCAACTCATGTGTCTCCAGGAGGCACAGACGGCTCCACAGCCCCGTCTTCAGTCGCGAGGCGATACCGGCGGCAGCAGCTCGTTCCAGCGCTCCAGCTCACACCAGCAGCCTAGACAGGTTCACCTTGTACAGGCAGAGCCGTACCAGCAGCAGCAGCCCTCCTACCAGTCACCACCATCTCCAGACATGCAGATGGTGGTATACCAGCCGGATCAGCCTCTAGCAGTACTCCCGCCAGCCCAATACGATGCAGAGCCGTTGATGGATGTCAACGGGATTTGGTATGACTGTCCTCAGCCTGGGATCCGACGAGACCATCCCGGATTCAGGTGGGGGAGTGGAGGTACCCAGCCCCAGCAGCAGCCATCTGGCCAGGGAGGCCAGTACAACCAGCAGAGGGATCACCAGCAGCAGCAGCCCCCAGTTTACCAATCACAGCAGCAGTCATCCTTTGTTCCTCGTCCCTATCAGCAGGAACAGTCTTGGAGGCGAGAGCAGCCTCACTAGCCTCACCAACAGCAGCACCCTCCTACCTACCCCTCTCAGCAGCAGCAGCACCAGTTCCAACAGCCTCATTACCAGAGAGGCTACCCGTCGGGCTCTCATGGTCCACCATACGAGAGCCCTGCCTTGGACGACATAGCCCGCCTCCTCACGGACCAGCAGGCTACTTTCAGACGGGAGATGGACGAGTTCCGCCAGGAGATGCGGGACATCGTGAGAGGGAAGGCCGCCATCCCTGCCCAGATAGAGCTGAACCCCAACAGCCTGAAGCGGAAATCTGAGTAGGTAGCTTGTACTGAGTATACCACTCCTAGTGATACATTTGGTGATATGACTGGATATCTTTTTGATACTGATTTTGTCACACTTATGAGCGGTAGGATGCCAGCAGGCGGCGCCTTGTCTGAGCGACATCATGAGGATCCACTTAGAGCGCCTGACGAGGAGGATGATGACGGTGGTACTGATGCCACCAAGGATGCTGATTCCACCGGCGGTACTGAGGCCGCCGTTTCACCAGTTCGAGGAGGTGGTACTGAGGCCACTCCTGATGCCGAGCCAGAGCGCGGTACTAAGGCCGCGAGTCTTCCAGCTGAGCCAGCCGATGGTGGTACTTAGGCCACCAGAGTTCATATAGAGAGATCTATTGTTTTTCCTTCACCTGATGTATCTCTGAACAGTTATGTGAATAAAGGAAATGGTTTATTTTCTTATGGTCCCACTGTGGTGCATGATGTATGTGTGGATCCGGTCGTCGAACCGCCTAGACCCTTTTCTAGTCCTTCATCTGAGAAGGACCCTGTGATCCCCTTCCCTAGAGCCCTTCAGATGGGGAAGGGGAAGAAAAGAGAAAAAGATCCAAAAAAGAGAGAGAGCAGGAGGAGTTCAGCCAGAGCATGATTGACAGATTTCACATACAGCTGACCCTTCAGGAGGCTTTACAGCACATCCCCCTTCTTCAGCGATCGTTGAGAGACAGGACTACAGTCAGAAGGAGGAGGAGGAACCACCATTCAGAGATTCATGTGCTGACGAAAGCCACGTGTTTCGCGATCCAGAACCTTCTGCTGGCCAAGAGGCCAGATTCAGGAGCCCCTTATGTCAGATGTCATATCAGTGAGCAGAGGTTTGACCGTACTCTATTGGATAGCGGATCGTCTATCAACCTCCTTCCGGCAGCCCTTCTCGACCGCTTCGAGTTGGGCACTCTTAGACAGAGCAGGACAGTCCTTCAGTTTGCTGATAGATCTGTCAAGAGGTTCAAGGGGTTGTTGCGAGACGTTGTCGTCACTATTCAGGGTTTGCAATTCCCCGTGGACTTCGTAGTGTTGGACATGGAGATCCCTGATTCAGTGACCGATACCCCCATCATTTTAGGTCGCCCGTTCTTGGCCACAGCCAAGGCAGTGACCGACCATGATAGCGGGAAGGTATACTTTCACGTCGAGGGCGAAAGTGTACAAATAGAGACGGTCGAGGACAACAGAGCCAGAGAGAGATCATGCTCAAAGACCACTTCAGATACAGAGCAGCTGACAGATGCAGGGCTAGACATCCACCAGTACTGTGACTTTGTGATCACAGATGATGAGGCAGTTTGGGCAGACCCAGCAGCACAGGCCATCCTCTCATTTTCAGATACCGCTGATGCAGAGATGATAGCAGAGGAGAGCTTGGAGAGCACATTCCTGATTCAGGATACTTTAGAGGCAGCAGAGCAGGTTCTCGACCGTGACACGGATTTTTGTGATATTGGTGGTACTGATGCCACCTTGTGTGATGCAGATCCCTCAGAGTCAGAGTCTGAGTGGGCAGATTGTGATGATTACATGCCAGACCTGATTCCCACTGAGCCTACAGTTTAGGAGGAGGTAGATGCCGAGCAGATCAAAGACAGTTCAGTTGAGCAGCCTTCTTCAGACCCAGTTTGCGAGAGTACACTTTCAGTCTCCCGGATAGATTTGGCAGCATACACGCGTCTTCTTTCGAAGCCAGATTTGCCAGCACCCAGTTGTCCAAAGCTGAAGCCACTTCCTTCGTCGTTGAAGTATAGATTCCATGCGGGTGAGCATGAGATGTACCCAGTCATTATCTCAGCCGATTTGACTGGAGAGCAGGAATCCCGTCTGATGGGGGTTCTTGAAAAGAACCGCAAGGCAATAGGATGGAGCGTAGCAGATCTCCATGGGATTAGTCCGGCCCTGTGCGCCGATTTTATCTATCCCATCTCCGACTCCAAGTGGGTCAGCCCTTTGCATGTGGTGCCCAAGAAGACGGGCATCACTACAGTGATTAGCGAGTCTGGAGAGGAGATTGCTACACGAGTGCCCACTTCTTGGCGGGTCTGTGTTGACTACAGGAGACTCAACCAGGCCACCAAGAAGGATCATTTCCCCTGCCCTTTATTGATCAGATTATTGAGAGACTGGCAGGGAAGAGCCATTATTGTTTTCTGGATGGGTACTCGGGCTACAACCAGGTGGCCATCGCTCCTGAGGATCAGGAGAAGACCACCTTTACCTGTCCCTTCGGCACATACGCCTTCCGACGCATGCCATTTGGGCTATGCAATGCCCCTGCGACTTTTCAGAGATGCATGCTGTCGATCTTTTCGGACATGGTAGGGGAGTGCTTAGAGGTCTTCATGGATGATTTCTCGGTTTACGGCGACGGATTCGACTCCTGTCTTGACTGCCTAGACCGAGTACTTCAGCGATGTATTGAGGTCCGCTTGGTTCTTTCTTGGGAGAAGAGTCACTTTATGGTGACTCAAGGGACGGTGCTTGGCCACATCATCTCCAATAGGGGCATGGAGGTTGATCCGACCAAGGTTGATGTCATTAGAAAACTCACCCCACCGTCCAATTTGCGGTAGTTACGGTCTTTCCTGGGGCACGTCGGTTTTTATTGGCGGTTCATCCGTGATTTCAGTAGGGTTGCCCGACCGTTGACTGACCTGCTGACGAAAGACACCGAGTTCCTTGTCGATGACAAGTGTCTTTCGTCCTTTGATACTCTCAAGCAGTGTATTGTTGAGGCTCATGTCCTCCAGCCACCAGATTGGTCTCTCCCATTTGAGATCATGACGGACGCCTCCGATTTTGCCGTGGGGGCTGTGCTGGGATAGAGGAGGGATGGAGTCCCTTTTGCTATCCACTATGCTAGCCGCACCTTGGATTCCGCCCAGCAGAATTATACAGTCACAGAGAAAGAGATGCTAGCAGTAGTGTTCGCCCTAGATAAGTTCAGATCGTACATCATTGGATCTAGAGTGACTTTGTACACAGATCATACCGCCATCCGATACCTCATGGCAAAGAAGGATGCCAAGGCCAGACTGACTAGATGGATCCTTCTACTCCAGGAGTTCGACATTGAGATCAAGGATAAGCCTGGAGTCAAGAATGTGGTGGCGGATCATCTCTCCCGTTTAGAGCAGCCTGAGGAGTCTGAGCAGATTGATCCCATTTGTGAGACCTTCCCAGATGAGGCGACCCTTGCTATCTCCTCACTCCCGTGGTATGCCGATATTGTGAACTTTCTTGTTGCTAAGAAAGTCCCACAAGGTTGGCCCAGACATAGGCTTGAGACCTTCCTCGCGAAGGCCAAGTCTTACCATTGGGAGGATCCCATCCTTTACCACGAAGGAGGGGATAGTGTCCGGCATAGGTGCATCCCTCAGGATGAGCACCATAGCGTCCTCACTTACTGCCACAAGCTTGAGGCAGGAGGACATCACTCTGGGAGGAGGAGGCACAGAAAGTGCTCCAATCCGGCTTGTGGTGGCCTACCCTCTTCAAGGACTCTGATGAGTTCGTGAAGAGGTGTACTGACTGTCAGAGGATGGGCATTTGTGGACAGCGTGATATGATGCCGATGCAGCCCATTCACTTCTGTGAGGTTTTTGACGCATGGGGCATCGATTTCATGGGTCCATTCCCTAAGAGTCAGGGATTTGAGTACATTCTGTTGGCCGTAGATTATGTTAGTCGTTGGGTTGAGGCTATCCCCGCCCGAGCCGCTGATGCGAGGACTGTTTGCAGATTTTTGAGGAAGCACATTATCATGCGGTTCGGGGTACCTCGAGTATTGATTTCAGATGGGGGGCCTCATTTCATCAACGACCAGGTGAAGGCACTTGCTAGTGAGTTCGGCATAGACCATCGAGTTGCCACTCCATACCATCCACAGACGAATGGTCTAGCCGAGGTCTCGAACAGGGAGATCAAGACTATTTTGCAGAAAGTCGTCCGCCCTGACCGAAAGGATTGGTCACAGCTTTTGAACTCGGTCTTGCGGGCATATAGGACGTCTTTCAAGACACCATTGGGCACATCTCCCTTTCGCCTAGTTTATGGCAAGCCATGCTATTTACTTGTTGAGTTGAGTCACAAGTCACTTTGGGCAGTCACGGATATTCTTTTAGATCCAGATAGTGTAGGAGACCAGAGGAGGGCAGAGTTAGCAGCCTTGGAGGAGCTTAGAGATACAACCTTCTCAAACTGCCTACAATATAAGGAGAGAGTGAAAGAGTGGCATGATTCTCATATCAGCCACAAGCATTTTGAGCCTGGACAGAGAGTATGGTTGTTTGATGCGAGGCTTCGTCTATTTCCAGGGAAGCTACAGAGCAAATGAAAGGGACCTTATCTTGTGAGAAAGGTATACGACAACGGTAGCATTGATATATCCGAGTTGTCTTCTGAGAGTACCTTTCGAGTGAACGGCCGGCGGCTCAAGCCATTTCTAGATCATGAGCCGCGGGTCGTTGATGTTGCCCCTATTCACTTTGAGTGAGATGTGGTCTCTTGATTCACATCTATTGCATCTCACGCCTGATTATCACTGTTCTTCCGACTTGTATAGATCCAATTGTCTATATCACACTATTCTTTAGTCCCACATCCCTTTTCTCATCTTATGATTATGCTATACTTAGGGTGTACTTTACCCTAAGTATAGGGGGGATGTAGGACCTGCGGGTATTCTTTTCATTCTTTCTGCCCCTGTTTTGCTGCCTATACTTAGGGGTATTTTACCCTAAGTATAGGGGGGGGGGGGGCAGACTCTGTACATTCTTCACTCGGATTTCCCTTCATGTACAGCTTGATATACTTAGGATTAGTTAATCCTAAGTATAGGGGGAAACCACCGAGTTCTTCTCATTCTATTCATTTATTCATTTCTGTACCTAGCCATTCCTTTTCACTTCCCTTTTACTAAGCACGAGTTATGTCTTCTTCATCGCTCTTGATCACTCTGAGGACATCGTTCGAGCTAAGTATGGGGGGTGTGTATATATTTCATATATACTTTAGCCATAACTCGTACTTTGTGTGAGTGTGTTAATAAATAAAATGGCTAAAAACCCCAAAACCCCAAAAATCATAAAAATTAAATTTTTTTCCTGTAAATAATCATTCTTTTATTGCACATACATAGCTAGTGTACAAAATTATTTTTGTAAAAATGTTTTCAAAAAGTTTTTGTGTAAAGTTTGTGTAAACATTTTCTTATCAAAATTATGTATATAGTACAAAAATTTTTCCAAAATGTTTTGAAAATCAAAAGTTTGCAAAAATCTTGTGTAAATGTTTGTAAGTACTTTTGCAAAACTTGCACTTCATGCATCCATCCATTCATGATTTCAAAACATTTTTCAAAAATTTTGCACGATTGTAAATATTTGTAAATAGCATCTTTGTGTATATATGTATATAGTTTTTCCTGGATGATAGTTGACATTTAAACTAGCCTGGAATTAAATTGAGAAATGGAGCTTGATTAAGATCTTAATCCACCTAATTCTTAGAGGAACCTTATAGGGCTTAGGGTTAAGGTTTTCAGGTCCATAAGGACTTAGTTCTTTGAGTCCACTAGGCTATGAGCATATGTCATCTTGATGAGCCTAAGTAGAGAACTTAACAACACACGCATGACTCTTAGAGACAATGGCTTGACTTGCACCAGCACCTTACACATAGCTCTCCACGGATGAGGAGGTGAGGAGGCAGTTTCCTTTGGCTTGGGGTAGCATATGAGGGTAGTACTTCTAGGCGGAACCTCTCTTCTTCTTCTAGTGAAGGAAGTGCACCTCAACTTGGTCTAGTGGTGATGAAGGCTAAAGACAGAAGCTGTGGGTTGCAATAAAGTTTCAAAAGAGGGATAGTTTACTGGCTCAAGAGGAAAATTTCTTGTATATATGCTGCACCATGTAGTTATGTTGTATAGAGGCACTTGAAAAAAATGCAAAATGCAAAAAGAACTCCAAAAAAGTGGTGGGTCGGATTGAAAATTTAATAACCCCACCGGAGTGTATATAGTCAAATAAAGCAAAAGCTTATGGTATCCATGTTACATCTCATGAAGCTTGCAGCGGGAGACTTAGCTACACTGGCTGAGCTTCCAAAAGTCTATACTTCTTCCCCCTCTTCTTAAGCCAGTTGCACTTGAACTTAGAAGGGAATACCCCGCTTCTCGAGGAAAGAGTTGCTAGACCAAGGCATTAGAGTTACCAGGTTGAGGGAGGTTGTTTCTTTGTTACTTCTGAGGTGGGGAGCTACATACCACTTACACTGCATGGAAAGATTCATGGTCATTAGAGTTTGTGTATGTGGACTTGTTCTGATCTGGTTTATTGAGGAGTCTTGTCCATAGATTTGTGGAACTTAGAGACTGTTGAGTTTTAAGCTTAAGTCTAAATAAGGTTCCGACACATTAATAATCCAAAGATCTGATCGAGCTCCACAATTCAATTTAATGAAGGAAAGTTTAATATTCAACCT
Organism: Ottelia alismoides; assembly: GCA_037367405.1. Taxonomy (NCBI): domain Eukaryota; kingdom Viridiplantae; phylum Streptophyta; class Magnoliopsida; order Alismatales; family Hydrocharitaceae; genus Ottelia; species Ottelia alismoides. The sequence goes on along the minus strand of JAZKJV010002554.1, from coordinate 128,013 downwards.
TTATCCATGTACATTCCCCTCTTTTTCTTTTTCTTTCTTTCTTTTTCACTTCTTTTTCAAATAAGTGTTTGCTAAGGGACTAGCAAAAGTTAAGTATAGGGGGGTGATGAATACCCATTCATCACTCTTTATTCTTATATTTAGCTACAAAAACCTTTGCAAATGCATGTATATTCATGTAAATACAAATAATTATCAAAAGCATGCATTGTATAAAGTTTAATAATTAGCATGTTTTTGTGCAAAAATAAAAGAATAAAGAGTAAAAAGAAAAAGAGGGAAATATTTAGAATAAATATTGAGCAACCAAACCCAAGGGATGGCTCAGCATGGGCCTGACCGCATAAAAACCAAAGTAGAGGGAGATAGGGACTCATGTGTGTAGATATTTATGTAAATAAAATAAAAATATTTTCCTCCCAAAAATAGATTTGTAAATATTTGTATATATTTAAATATAAAAACAAGATAAAAATAGAAAAATTAAAAAGAAAACAAAAACATCACTCATGTACATAGTCACCTTGTATATAGTCCACTCATCCCTATTTATTTAGCTTTATAAATAAATAAAATTAATTTCCAAAAATTTTGTAAATATTCTATATGATATGGTGTAAATAAATAAAATAAAAACAATTAAAACAAAAACAAAATAAAAATAACAAAAATTAAAAATCCAAAAATACTTTGTAAATATACCATGTATATATATGTACATATCTATTTATTTCACCTATGTATGTAAATAATAAAAATAAAATAAAAATATCTTCTTATTCCTAATTTTATGATATAAATAAATAAAATATAAAATGGGAATAAAATTGTATAAAAATAACAAATTAAAAATCAAAATTAAAAATCTATATATTGTATATATACCTATATATAACCCTATAATGTAAATACCTTATTTTTACTTTGAAAAATTAATTAAAAATCACTAAAAAATAGAAAAAATAAAAATAAAAATATTTCATATTTTGACTTTTTAATAATTCGGCCATTAGATACCTTTAATTTAACTTGCAAATATCTGCCACGTGGCCTTCACCCATTGGTCCAGGGGATTGTTGACCGCCCGATCAACTACCCCCCCCCCCCCAGGACCACTTCCCACGGGTCTTGACACCCGACCCGACTTCTCCCTAATTTCGCACCTAAACCCGATCCCCTCTCGCCTAAACCCCGGGTTCGATTCGTTCACGATACATCCGAGACCCTCGCCGGAGCCCCCGCCTCGAGATCCGCGCACTCCATTACCCTACCTGACCAACCCTAGTCGGACCTGCACCCATATAAAAGCTGAGCTCCGCCACCTTCATTCCTATCTTTGGCTCCCCATCTTTCAGTCCCGTGACCTCCACCACCTTCCCCGAGGTGACAGCTCTCCGCCGGTGGTGTCGAAGAGAGGCGAAGGTGATCGGACCATCGATCCGGCGAGTCTCCACCGCCGTGCTCCGTCCAGAGCAGGAGCTTGAGCCTCGGGCCTCGATGACCCGTGAGGCGACGACCCAGAGCTTCGCAAGCTCAGCCACAGTCGATCCCTCCATCTAGGTAGACCCGTTTCCTTTTCCTTTTCTCTAATTTCCTATTTCCCCCAAATTTCGCCGTAGCCATCTCTAGCTGATTCCGACCATCCCGCTACTCCATTCGATCATCGAAATCCACCTTCATCTCCGCCTTCCTCCCGCGCACGTTCTCCATACTTCCATTCAACCCAGCTCGCACAGGAGTTGGGGCTCGAGCTCCTCCGTCCACACCTTCGCCGAAGCTCGCCCATATCGACCCCCCGACCACCTTCACCTCGCGTAACAGGGTCGAGGCAGTTTGCCCTCAACCCGCGAGCCTTCTGGTCTGCTTTACAGGTTCATCCAAGCCTATATGAGGGCTTGGACCATTCGGTCCAGGAGCTCTACCTCCGCCGACCTCGCCGGAGCCCTTCAGGGCTCGGTTGGGTCATCGGAGGCCACCATCAGCTGTGGAGCTTCATCGTGGAGCTTTTCCGATCTTTAGGAGCAGCAGGGGAGGATCTCAGCGCGTGTATCGGGCCGGTGAAGCTCGCCGGCCAACTGTTCTTCCATCATCCTCCCCGACCGTTTGATCAGCCTCCCGCTCCAGATTCGATCCGAGCCCTTCATTCAAGGAGTAGCAGCTACCGCACGATCCTCAGGAGGACTGATCCCAGCCGTCGATCCAGCGAGGTTTAGCCGCGACGCACCGTCACCGTCAGATCTACACGTGGCGCGGCCCAGACCGTTGGATTCGCCGAGAAGCTTAGCGTTGGAGTGCCACCTGATCGTGACCATCTGATTCACCACGTGGCATCCATCCAGCGGCTCGACTTAATAAAGGGTAATTTACCCTTAGGCCCTCTCTTTTCTATTATTTAGCATTAGTCCTGTAAATACGTTATCCAGCTGTTTTGTTTTTGGTACATTTGCATTGTGGACCCTGCACTTTACTTTCCTTGCTTATATGCCCCTGTGTATGGTGTAGCACGTGCTTCGACACGTGGTTTTCTGGGCTTTTTGCATTTAATACCTTGTAGTTCTGAGATGTTATGGATTGAATGAAAACTTTTGAGTATTTGCATTTATAACCCTGTGCGTAGAGTAATTATGCATGTGCGTTTATTCTTGGGTTATTTGCAGACTAGCCCTTGGACTTTTGGTACCTGTTACCAAAAGGTCCTAGGACTTAGTTTTTATCACATTTAGGTCCCTGAGTGCCCCAAGCATGCGCGGCGCGCGTGTTTACCTGGGTATTTTGCACTGGACCCCCCAGGACTCTTGGTATTTGCGTTTTGGTCCCTGTGTACTATGCCCTTGTGTTTGATTTTAATAAAATAGCAAACCTAATCCAAATCCAATGAAAATTTGGATGCATGGCTCCTGCCATTGTGTAAAAATTTCTCGGATTTCTGGAGACATTTTTATGTTGATTTGATATTTTTAAAAATTCAAAAACACGTATTTTCTTTACTGTCTGATTTGAAAATCACAAAAAAATATTAAAACTTATCTAAAAATTACAAAAAAATTAGCTACTGTTTGTTTTGGCTTGATTGATTTTCTAGCCAATTTTGGCTATTTTTCATCATATAAAACTCATAAAAATTGAAAAATACCTGAAAACTCATAAAAATTCTAATAATTAATCTAAAAATCCAAAAATAATAATTTAGGTGCTCAAAATTTTCTTGTTTTCTTATCTTTATAGGAAAAATACCTCCAGGCTTATTGGGGACTCTTAGATATTTTATCTAAGTCCCTTAAGCTCGGCTGGACAGTACCTACCATTTCTGACCTTGTTTCATTTTTAGAAAATTAAATAAACATTAGAAAAATCCCAAAGATTCACTAAAAACAGTAAAAATTCTAAAACACACAAAAATATTTTTATTTGAATTTTTGGTTGATTTTTAGTGCATTAAATAAATTGTTGAAGTGTGTTGTTTCCTTGTTTTTATTACTTTCTTAATACATTAAAAATCCAAAAAATATAAAAAGACTTAAAAACCACCAAAAACACTTGTCTTGTATTTTATCCATTCTTTTTGACTACTTCGTAGGCCGCGAGGCCATTACGTGCTCCTTGAGTTCGACCATGGTCGCTATACCAGGTTAATAAAATAGCAAGACCGCTATTGATTTTCGAGTTGATTTTTATATTGGTGGTCTATTTTTCTTGATTGATCGAGCCTGATTGCTTGGGTCGCAACGACCATTTAGCACCTTATACCCTAGTGGTCAAGACGGTCATCAGTATATCCTTCATCATCAAGTGTGCCAGTGGACAACAAGTTCATGCGCACTCCGGGGACATGCCTCACATCGTTCAGGCTGAGTTTGGTGTTGTCCGGCATCTCTAGAACCACTGTCCCATGACCAGCAATAGGACAACTTTGATCATTTCCCATTCTCGCCACGCTAAAGTCACCAGGCGTGTACAAAGAGAAGAGCTCGTTCCTAGATGTGATGTGGAAGGAAGCACCAGAATCCACCACCCAAGTGGACTCTTGAAGTGAGATATTGACTGATCCAACATCCCACATGATAACGGTTTCTTCTTGGCTAGCCACGGCTGAACAGCTAGCCTCACCGATCTCCCGTGCATCTTCTCTTCTAGGTTCTTTGCAGAACCTCTTAATGTGCCCTCTCTTCCCGTAGTTGAAGCATGTGATGTCATTGCGGGGCCTCGACATTGAGCGTCCTCAAGACCTGGCTCTCCCTTGAGAACCATCACCACGACTCTTGTTGCGGCCTTTCCTTTCATTCACCAAGGATAGTGAATGATCCTCACCGTGCTCCTTCCTCCTCAGCTCCTCGTTCATCATACTGTCCTTCACGGTGTTGAGGGAGAGCGTTCCACTCGACGTGGAATTGCTTAGGGAAACCATCAGCATTTCCCATGAATCAGGAAGTGAGCTCAAGAGGAGAATCGCATGTATCTCATCATCGATTTCCATCTTCAGACTGGAAAGTCGGTTTAGACAATCTTGGAACTGACTAAGATGCTCGCTGACGGAGGAGCCCTGTTGGTACTTCAGATTCACCAATTTTCGGATGAGGAATGCCTTGTTTTGCGCTGTCCATGGCTCGTACAAGGCTGTAAGTTTCGTCCACAAGTTGCTTGCATTTGTATCTGTCGAGACATGGTGGACGACAGAGTCCTCCACCCACTGGAGAATAAACGCCACGTTCTTGTGATTAAGCTTGGCCCATTTTTCATCTGATTTTCCATCTGGCCTCTTCTCATTTCCTTCAATGGGGTCGTACAAATCTCTTACAAATAAGAGATCCTCCATCCGTGGCTTCTAGATGGAGTAGTTGGTGGAATTCAGCTTCACCATGGTCGTCGACATCAATTGGTTGCTCGTTCTTGAATCCATCTCCTCCTTCTATCAAAATCACGACGTAGCGATCCTGGCTCTGATACTAGTTGATAAGGAATGCCACCAGGTTTCTAAGCTCCTAGTTGGTTAGAAACCTCTTTGATTTGCTGGATCAAGGCGTAGAATATTGGTGTGTGGGAATGTTAGTGGAAACAAGCAATTCATAGTAAGAGGGATGCAAAAGCTCACATACTATCATTTGAGTAATCACAACTATACACACACACACACATTGCGCAGGAAAAATGAAAAGATAGAAAAAACAGACGCAGCCCACTATCTCTTGCACGTCCTCTCCATAAGTTGAATCATGCATGTCAATTATTAGCCACATAATTGTCTCATGTGTTATGCTCCAAAACGCATAAGTTAATAATGGTGCATGTCCATTGTAAACACCATGAATAGCACTAATTTTAGCCCTTAAATACACGTGCATTGATTTCAATCCATGCAAGGTGTGAAGGAAGGCGAGAGATCACAACATGGATTATAATCTTATAGCCACATTAAAAACTCATTAAATGTGAGAGTGGTTATAAGAGTTCGGGACTGCTTTGCGACAACTTATGCTTAAGAATTTTAGGTAGTTGTCAATAGGTTCAACTGTGCTTGAAGACAACAGATTGCTAGGGTCAGTTTTTCTTCAATGAACGTGGACCTTAGCCCGAGATATTAATTACATATTGCATCAGTACGATAAAATTGGTCTATAGTAATAAAATTGGTCTATAGTAACACTCTTTTCATAATCTGTCATTAAATCATTGTTGAATATACAACGACGTTATTATTTGTTGTGAAATACGTTTTTTACACATGAATTTGGCAATGAATATCATATCAACCCATATATCATTAGAGATAGTTCATATATCGATGTTTATCCATTAATATATTTCGAAATTTTAAGTTGTCGCCGCTAAAGTTTGAATTAAAAAATTACGAATGACTCTATGATGAGTATACATCTATATAACTTGATTTTGATATCAAATTTATGAAAATACTATATAGATTTAGCTAGTTTAGGGTTGATTCTATATTTCTCCCATGAGTGCAATCACTACAACAAAATTGACCTAAGGTCACGAGTAATTCACTGTTAAATATATAAAAATGTATAGTATTCATTACTTACTTCTTTAAATTCGCAACAAATAGTTGTATTTGTTGATATACTCCATGAAACAAATCATATAACAATGATTATTTTTTATTCTAATTGTTGCAAAATTTACCAATGATTGATATCAATTTTAACAAATAAGTCAATGGAAAAATGGTTGTTATATGAATCTTAACAATGTATATGACATCCGCTGCTAACTAAAAGTACCAAAGATGATTTGACAACGAATAATATTTGTCGGTATATCTTTAACTTTAGAAGAAAGGACTATATATATCCAAATTATTTGTTGTCATAGATCAATTTTCTTATTCTAAAACATAGATGTTAGATATACGAGTAATTGATAGGAACACTAAAAGAAAATTTGCTTAAGGAAATGAGTAATTTAATATTTGTTACCCTATCTTCTATAGTTAAAAATATAATAACGGATATTATTTGTCACTTACTTCTTTAAATTCGCAATGAACAATAGTATCCATTGATGTATTCGTCGCAGAGAATAATATAACAATGATTATTTGTTGACTTCTTCTCCTAATTGTTGATAAATTTAGCAATAATTAATATGAATTTTAACGAATAAGTCAACAGAAAATCATCATTATATGAACTTTTAACAACGAATATGACATTTGCCGCTAAATATAAGTACAAAAGATGATTTGACGATGAATAATATTTATTATTATATCTTTAACATCCGAAGATATATCAACCGACAGTCAAACTATTCATTTTTTTAGGACCAATTTCTTGTAGTGTAACTGACATGTAATAAGCAAAAGAAATTGGGAACTAGTTTTTATACATGAATACTGGTATGAGAACCCTAAATCCAACGTACTGACATACCTAACAGCATGATAATTCCTGAGTGGGAAACCATTTTGCGAAAGAAGCATTCAATTAAGAATCAAGCAACTGCATGTGAATCCAGACAAGCAGTACCTGAGTGGGAAACCCACTATGATCTTTCGTCCGAGTAAGATTTTTCTACAGGTCCAGACTATGTTGCTGCTTTGCTTTTCTCAGCAGGTACGTGAGAGTTTTTTTTGATAACTTGTACGTATAACAGGTACGTGAGAGTTGGTCTTTCCTTCCAAGAGAGTGGACCCATCACATTGACTTCAATGCCGATGCGCGTGAGAGTAGGAAGAAACCACAGACGCGCTCTAATATATATACTTTCCAAGTTCTTATGCGTGACCCACATGTTTGTAGACAGCGAGACAAAGCCAACGATCATTTCTAAGAGATTTCATTAAATATCATCGAACCTGCAGTATGTGTTTGGAAATAAAAAAGATCTCAAATAAAGAAGCAAATTGGTCAAGGAAAGGAGATGGACTGCGAGGAAAGTACTTTGCAACTGTTATTTTAGCAACATATATAGCTTTCATCTGAACATGCATGGCAAGATGTAGTACTGTGGAGCAAGGGCGAAATCAAGAATTTCATCAAGGAGGGGTCGAGTATACAACTATTATGTATGTTTAAATATCGAAAAATCTATGTATTTTCGAACAATATTTTGAAATAAAATTAATATTTTTAAAAATGAACCTCTTTCAATCTTGGTAAACAGAGAATTTAAATCTATTATCAATGTTAGAATTTCAAATAGATGGCATTTCTAATGGCTATTTTTAAAAATTAGATAAATATAATAATTTAGCCTCTCTAAATCCATCCTAAAAAGTTAAATTATCAAGTTAAATTTTGAAACAATAATAAAAAAGAAACAATAAAATTTACTTTACAAGGAGTACTAAAAATAATGGGAGAGATAAATAAACTCGAATACAATTTTATATCAAATTATTTTGATACTTTAAAAGTGAATGGATAAATCATATAAAAGAAAGTAAAATTGATGGAGATAAGAATCAAACCTTGGTCTCAAAAATAATAATCATGCCACTCTACCACTTGATCATTTAATGATTCTGTAATCTTTTTGTAACAACATTAATTATATTATAATTAAGGATGGGCCGTATTAAAAATTTAATACATTGTACAAGTGACATATAATAATCATGGGGGGGCATGACCCCCATAATATATACTAGTTCCGCCCTTGCTGTGGAGGATGCTTGCCTGCCCATGACACATGCACATTATGTCTGCATCTGGAAAAAGACCTTATTTCTGGAGATGAAAATTTTGATTTCTCCTTTGCTTGCAGGGACTACTGATTCCATTGCAAGCCATCCTCACATTGTCTAATTATAAATATTCCATCTGGATCCCACTGATTATTTCTCCAAGCAGACTTTAAGAGGTAATCGTCTGTTTTAGCTGCCGCTCTGTAAGAAGACTTTCTCCTTGTGAGTGAGAATCGCATTAGAGAATTAAACATGTGTAAAAAAATGTAAAAAAAGCTGTTGTTGCACATAGCTCAAGAGTAACTTTATTTTATAACACATGACTTTAAAAATAATGAATATTTAGTATTACAAATGGCATTTTATTTTAGGATAAATCACAAAAAAAACCTCAACTATGTATCAATTCTCAATTAAATGACTCATTTTCCAAATTTAGCAAGAAGAGATCTGTACTTCAAACTTTAGATTTAGCATCAATATAAATTGGTAGTGGAAACTTGTGAAGGCTTTATTTTTTTTAAAGGAAAAAAGGGTGCAGTACCGTAGAGGCAAGCACCCAAAAAAACTTTATATTCACTGGTTAGTTATAGCTCATAAATACAAAGACCAAGAATCCCGAAGGATTTTGGCATGCTGTACAACATTTCCCGCATAAAAACTCTCTCCCCTAAAAAGTACCTTATTTCTCGCTATCCAAATCGCCCAGAGAGTTGCGGTCAGCAGAATCCTGACCACTGTTTGTCCATTATCTGACACCTCAATGGCATTCCAGAAGGATGGAAAGTTCTCCGTTGCAACCCCAATGAGAGATAGTTCCCTCCAAACCTCTTTCGACGATGGGCACTTAAAGAATAGATGCTCAGTATCCTCCGCCTCCTCAGAGCAACGATGACACAACACATCTGAAACATTAAACAATCTGGCTCTCCGAGCACTGGTCAACAATCTCTGCCTGCCCATCAGCCACATGAAGATCTTGACCCGTCGTGGGATCTTCCATCTCCAAATATGTCGCAAAAATGGCATAGCAATCCCGGGATCAAACACGACGAATGTGTAAAGAAGTTTGTAAGCTTTCTTAACCATGAACCGACCATCTAACCAAGCCCAGTAGTCACACCCATCATCACCATCACCCCGGCATAGATGCATCGAAGAAGAGATCTGAGGAAGGACGCAACAAATCGCCCGCCAGAAATTCGAGGCCATAGACATTTGGTTAGGCCTCCAGAAGAGTGCATCAGAAACCCCATAGATTTTTCGCATCAGGGAGCAAAGGAGGTCAGACCCACCTCCCCAAATGCGGATCACCCACTTTGCTAGTAATGCCCTGTTCGTTGCGTCAAGATCCAAGACACCCAAACCACCATCTTCCTCCAAAAGAACCACAACATTCCATGCCACCAAGGGCACCCCTTTAGACTCACCAGTTCCAACCCAGAAGAAGCGGCGCATCAAAGACTCCAAACGCTTGCGAATCCCCATAGGAAGAAGACTAGACGACATGAAGAAGATTGGGACGGCCGATAAAACCGCCTTCAAAAGGACCAGCCGCCCCCCTCTTGAGAGACAAGAGGCACGCCAACCAGCAAGTTTTCTCTCCATTCGTTCCACCAAGGGTAACCAGTCAGATTGTCGAAGCTGCCCATGTATTAACGGCAATCCCAAATAGTTGATAGGCCATGCCCATGTTGGGATTGTAATGATAAACCACATTCCACCACCTCCTCCTCCGTCATATTAAAAGGGACGAAAATGGACTTATCTCCATTCAACCTAAGGCCCGAGACCTCTCCAAATATATTCAGCACTGTAGCAATCCCCTTCGCCTCCTGAGCCCCCCCCCCCTCCACAAAAAAATTGTATCATCTGCATATTGAAGTAAAGGAATCGAAAGGCCATCAAGCTGATATCCTGCACAGAAGTACCCATCCACTGCTCTATACATCATCACAAAAAATAAGATCAAGCTTTTCTTTGTTACATTTGAAAAAGAGGCTCCTTATTGGAAATCAACTTATAGTTAGGATCATTTTTGTAATTTACCCTGTATTTTACATATCAAATTGTAACTAATGATGATTGGCAAAATATTGTTCCTATGTTGAGCATGAACCTAAGAGTATTTCCATTTCTTAAGTCATTGGACATGCAAAGTTTCAGGATAGGGATAAGTGTCAACAATCTCATTGAGGTTTGTGCACAAGGTCGGAGGTGTAACCAGTAGAAAAGGTCTAGTCCTCATGTTGGGAATAAACAAGCTCACTTGTTGAAGCATGTTGAAACCTAAGTAGATAACCAAAACGAATGCCACAAGAACAAATCAAACAAGCAAAACAAACCAAAATCGAAATCATATAAATGCAGGGGAATTTAACATGGACAAGCTGAAATTGTTATGGTGAAAAACCAAGGGGCCAACATAACCCAAACTCCTCCACTATAATAAGTGATAAGAATGTTCTCCATAAGAGGATGCACAAGAAAATCCCTCTAAGTTGGTCTTTTAACCAAAATACCACTAAGGCAAGATAAAAGTGTTGGGCATGTGAGCCCACGACGAGCCATTATGCAATAAATGTTATTGCAAATATCATTCCCTGATCTGAAATGAAGAATAACTAATTTGCATAATAGATCCATTAGTACAATTAGGGTTATGTACCATGGCCATCTTAATGATTTTACAGTTGTTGATTCAATAATTGAATCATAGAGACCAGTGCTTGGATGAATATCTAAAGAGTTAGATTGAGGAGTCATCAAGCACCGTCAAATGATTATTAAGAGATGATCTCCAGCCTGAGGAGGAGATGACAATCCTCTCTCTGAAGGCTGATATCTAACCGACCTCTTGATGCATGTCCTCTGCATAGGAACAGAGATTCGGAGGTGTCAGATTACTTAGGTCAAAGAGCTGACTTAACAAAATCGGGATAACCAAAGACCTATGTCGTATACTGTCACGGTATAGGCACGCATCCTTTGACCGGAGACACATGTATTACTATATGTCTGAGTATGTTCATTTGGTAGACCGATAGGTTGATGGCCTAATCAAGGTCTACACACCGGCGTGCTGGTGTGCATGTAAGGGCATATGAGTAATACGATCTCTCAAAGGGATCATACATGTTCATTACTGAACCGGAAGATATGAGCTTACTCATGAGATATTGGGAAGAATCAAATTCCGTGCACGGTCGTCTCGCTTTGGAAGCTTGACTGAATTTGTAGGCTGGATATATGCTTTTGGAAAGTATATGATCAACACCTAGGTATGATATGTACCTTTGGAAAGTACATGAACGATACTGACTCCCATTGATCGAGTGAGAAACTTAATGATAAAACCCTGAAGTAGACAGTCTAAAAGAGATATAAAACTTCGGGTTTAATCTAGGTCTTCCAGTATGCATGATGTACAGGTATTAGGAATAACTGAGAGTGATGTGATCATAAACGACTGTATAACCATGACACTTCCATTCCTAGGGAGTGATGAAACAGGCCTAGATTTTAGTGACCCCTCTCGATAGATAAGTGATCTTATCTTGGTCCAAATGTTGGATATTGATCTGAATGTGATTCAGATGCAATGAGAAGATTAGATTTGTGGTCTTGATTTAATCAAGCATATGAGAGGTCCACAAGATCTGGATTTGAGATGTGATCTCAATATCCAAGTCACTATACGTGGAACAATACAATTGCCATGTCCTTATCTCCAAGTATCCATAGAGAAAACACATTATCATTGAAGGAGTTCAAGAATGATTCCATTGTTGATTTATATATATCCAAGCATTGAGATATGGATGATTAAATGTGATTTAATTATAAAAAATAATATGAATTTGATTCATATTATTTATCCATATAAGAAAAGTTATCTAAGATAATTAAATGTGATTTAATTATTAAAGATGTGAATAATATGAATGTGATTTATATTATTTGTGCACATGAGAATAGAGATTCAAGAAGATTAAATATGATTTAATTATCATGGATATGAATAATGTGGGTAATACTGTCCATATTAATCAGATATATTATAAATGTGATTTTTAATATATTAGAGAAAGTATATTGTTATTTATATTTGTTAATTAATTATTGATGTGAATTTGATTCACATTAGATGATTAATTGAAATATATTTTACATTTTGTTTTGGAAGTGATAATTAAATAAGACAATAAGACATTACCTCAGGGTTTGTATGTCTCTATAGTCTTAATCCCTCATCGAGTGCACTTTGAAAGTGACATGTCGATGATAATTGTTAAATTAATCCTTATAAAATCAAAGAAGATGTTTTGGCATACATATGTGCTCTCAACATTTAATCATGAATGACATGGTTCACTGCATTATGCAGAACAGTAGCTCTACAAAGAGATGTTGTATTCAAAATGTTTGAATACATGTCTGGACCAAAGTATTTAAGAGTTTAGATGGATGTGGATATGATGAATGTCATCATTCTACTATCTATACTCAAGTCATTCATGAATATTCATAATATTCATATTGTATAAATTAAATGAAGCATGTATAAATGTTGAAATACTCTTACATTGATACCTTTTGAGTTCAACGTAAGAGAACCTTTGTCTTAAGCAATGGTTTTTTATAGATAATGGGAGTGCAGTGGAAGCATGGGTATGACCCAAGTAAGAAGGAGAGTCAAAGAGTTGACTAAACTTCTGTGACTTCCATATGACATCCAAAGAATTGGATGAATACCAAAACCGCAATAAACTGATGTATTGATAGAATGACTATCTGGACTATCTAGGATCCTTAGAGAAGGACTCGGATAGTGCATCGAAATAATCTACATTTAATCATTGAAGTTGACTTTCTTATAAGATAAGATTAAAGTCTAATAATTGTATCTCATCCTTCTAATGACACTTGTGACTGTTGCATATCTTGTAGAAGATTAGTAAATTTGATCTTAAGGATTTATAGTCATCTATATGGGAATTGATACAATTGTTGCAATAATCTCCATAGGATAGATAAACTTCATATTTTCAGTGGGAGAGCCCTTGGTCATAGAGAATGTCTCTATGACCTAGATATTATAATACATTTATTATTAGAGATGAACATGTATTCTGGAATAGACCTATCATAAAGAGTTATGATAGTGGACTCTACTAAATTAGAATATTAATGAAAGGTTCATTACCATTTCTAATACTGAAAATTAAACCTTAATTGAGCAATAGGAGGATGAAGATTATTTGACAACGATCTGGCATCGAGGCTTGGATATATGTCTGTTGATATGATCGATAGACTAGTGAGATATTGAACTTTAGATTATCTAAAGGTTCAAATCTTACATAATTGTGAATATTGTATTCAAAGTAAATATGCCCAATACACTCTTCTCTGATAATTGTGTAAGATGCCAAGGTGTTCAATATTTTATATATATTTATGTATGTGGATCATCTGTATCATAATAAACATTGATAATATGTGATATCATTCGATGATTATTTGTGATATGAGATTCCTTCCTTTAACCTTAGAAACCTTTGAAATGTTCAAAGATTTCACAATTTTGGTTTAGGACCAAAGTTTGAAGGAAGATGAAATGAATTTCATCTAACTTAGGTAGCAAGTACCTATCAGATGAATTCAAGGAATACCTTATAGAGATAGGAATATCATTCCTATATAACTTCTCCTAATACACCTAAACTCAATGAAGTTGTAGGAAGATACGATTAGATCATGTGTGACATGATTTGATAAATGGTTAATCTTAGCATAGTTATCTCTTAGTTTCCAAGATATATGTAGTAGAGACTACAATTTTTATCATTAATAAGGTTCCATGCAAGTAAGCAGGAATCTAGCATCGGAGAGGACTACTTCATTTGGAAAATAAAGAATGGTATTGGATGCCTACTTTATGACCTTGAGATTCTTAAAGAATTTCATCTCTAAGAATATCATTCTAAGATGATGACTTTCATGAGAATCAAGATGACAATGAAGTGAAGGAACTCATTGAATCTTGAGAAGATAATGAGGCTCCTTAAGTCGGAAACTAAAAGGACAACTAAAGATGAAACACTAATACCTCTTCAAATAAGTTTGAAGATGAATTCCATGTGTCAGATAAGTCTGACAATGTTCTGACTTCATGTGATGAAGCTTCTAAAGATCATGACATGCAGAGATGGATGTTAGCAGTAAAGTCTAAATGTAGACTTCATATACAAGTGTTGTATATGAACCCTCGAGGATCCACCTAGAAGGGTAAGACCCGTTAAGATATAAATGGATCTTCAAGAGAAAGAGGGAACCTGATGAGAAGGTAAAGACCTTCAAATCACAGCTTGTATCCACAAGATACACACGAAGAGAAGACATTACTTGCGATGAGACTTCTTCTTCAGTGACCATGCTTAAACCCATCAGAATATTGCTAACTACAGCTGTACAATTTGACTTTGACATCTTTGAGATGGTAGTCAAGATTGCATTCCTCTATGAGTACCTCTCCAAGGATATTCATAAGTAGTAGCCCCAGTGCTTCATGGTTGAGGGAAGCAAGGTGTGCAAGTTGAATTACTCCATCTATGAACTCAAATAAGATTCTTGTAGATTTGATGAAATTATAAATGTTATGATTTCAAATAGAATCTTGACTAACCATTTGAAGCTTAGTGGGAGTACCAATGTGTTCAGCGTGATAAATGTAGATAATATCCTAATCATTTAGAATGATATAAGGATGATAATAATTGTTTTATGATCCGGTTATTTCATATCTTTAGATATGATCTCAAAGATACCTCTTAGATCTTAGTTCTGAAGTTGTTCAGAAGCAAAGAAAAGAGAGAGAATTGTGATTGTCACATTATTGGTACATCCTGGATATATTCTATCCAAGGAAGGCTCCTTTCCCTTAAGATTTGGTACTGACCAATCTGAAGGGATACCATATCAAGTGTTGATGATGCTAAAACTGCTTGCCCTTATGCATCAGTTGCTAGAAGCCTGGTATGTGCTAGATATGTACGAAAAGTCAGATGTCTGCAATGCAGTGGGAATAGTAAACTGTTCCTAATCCTACTATGGATATAAAACACTTATTTACAGTAATAAAACAATATCTTCAAAGATGACAAGACTTAGAGATAATGATCTCAAAGTCTCATCATCAAGAACCTATGACTTTATAGATAGTGATCTAAAAGGTCTTAATTGCAGATACCTTAAGAGATAGAGATCTATGGAAATAAGGGTATTCTAATAAGGATAATTGAAATTACACGTTGTTTATAATGATTGTTGAGTTGTAGTGTCAAAGATATTATGACTGCCTCAATATTGAGCAATTGTTGCATAAGATGCAACATTCGCATTGGATGCAAGCATTGTTACTGAGGGATATGCAAGTGCCATAAAAGGACTTGTCATAGTATCTCGGGAACAGAATGACTGATCAACTTACCTGGCTATATTAAATAGCCTATGATTGTCACATGAGTGTGGGTTTAAATGATTAGTCCATTAATGGCTCTTTGGGCTAGTGCGAGATTGTTGGACATGTGAGCCCACGGCGAGCCATTATGCAATAAATGTTATTGCAATTCACACCTTAATCTGAAATAAAGAATAACTCATTTGCATAATAGGTCCCTTAGTATAACTAGGGTTATGCACCACGGTCATCTTAATGATCATACAACTGTTGATTCAATTATTGAATCATAGAGGTTGGTGCTTAGATGAATATCTAAAGAGTTAGATTGAGGACTCATCAAGCACCATCAAATGATTATTAAGATGTGATCACCAGCCTGAGTAGGAGATGGCAATCCTTATCTCTAAAGGCTGATATCTGACCGTCCTCTTGATGCATGTCCTCTACATAGGAATAGAGATTCGGAGGTGTCAGATTAGTTAGGTCAAAGAGTTGACTTAATGAGATCGAGATAACCAATGACCTATGTCGTATGCTGTCACGGTATAGGCACGCATCCTCTGACCAGAGACAGATGTGTTACTATATGTCTGAGTATGTACATTTGGTAGACTGATAAAGCCGAAAATCCGGTGGTCTTAAGTTCCACACAAGGCGGGAACTCAGTCGATGCGTCGACCACGCAGAAATCCCAACTAAAGTCAACAATGAACCCACAACAATATTAATCAAGAAATGACAAACAAATGTGGAGTCAAATTTATTTTAACTCTACAAATGGGTTTATAGTGTAAGGATGTGTAGAGTGTCGAACTCAGGGAGCAAACAAGATAGATTGGGCAATAATGCACAAAAAATGTGATGTGATTAAATGTCTACAAATATGCAATTTTTTGTGGGTTTTTAATTTTATATTTTTTAATTTTATTTTTAATTTTTAATTTTGTAATTTGGTTTTTTATTTTCTGATTTTATCTTTTTCTTTTTATATTTTATATTTTTATATTTTCTTTTTCAATCATAGAATATATATACAATATAGGGAAAGAGAGGATAATGTATTTAAAAAATAAGTAAAAATGCTCAAAAATCATAGAAATAAATGTTTTTTGTCTTTTTATGATTTTTTACTATTTTTGTGATTTTTGGGAATTTTTCTGAATGTTATAGGTATTTTTAAAAGTGAAAATACAAGAAAACAATGAGCTATGCTATTGGACGAAATTAAAATGAGGGTTAAAAATAGAAATAAGTATCCAAAAATCCTCAAATTAATTTTACATAAAAGAGAATAAAATAGAGAAGCTACAGAAATTGAGTTTATATTTTTCGGATTTTTCTAGGATGTTTTAGATTTTTATGAAGATTTTTAGATTTTTCTAATTTTAGGGTTTTTATTTTGAAATTTTTAATGATTTTTGGATTAATACTAAAGGATGATAATATACACAAAATATAATTTTTTGGAATTTTTCAAAACGTTTTTATAATTTTATGAATTTTCTAATGCAAACAATGTTGAAAATGCATGTTTTTAATTTTTAATAAATAATAAAATGCAATAAAAATGCAATGAAAAAATATGGCGTGAATAAGCAAGCACACAGGAGCCTATGATAATTTTTTTGGTGATTTTTAGCAATTTAAAGATGCATGAAATAAATACTAGAAACATAAGGAAAACTCATTCTACCAGGGGTGTTTTTGTAATATGCAAGAAGTTCAAGGGCATGAATGAAAAATTTATACAAAATATACTACTAAAATATAAACTTCCAGGACCAAACACCAATAGCAAAAGCCGTGAGGGCCCTTTGGCAAAAAGCCCACCCACGCGCGTGCGATGCACGCGCCTGGGGAGGACTAAAAAGCAATTATCCAAAAACTCATGGCTATATTGCAAAATATCCTGAAATATATAACTAAATCAAAAGTTTGTGGGCCAAAACCTAATACCCAAACAGTCGAGGGCCTCAGCGCAAAATTCCCTGTACCTCACGCGTAATGGCACGTGAGGTGACATGGACATGGGTCTCAATGCAATATCAGCAAGTACAGGGGCTAATCAGTAAATATTGCAAAAACTTTAAAGCAGCCAATGAAAGTTTAGATATTAATTAATAAATACAAAAATGCTTCGGGTGATAATTGCAAAATACCTGAAGCAGGGGGATCGGACGGTGGCTGATCGGTCACTTAAGCCACGTGGCGCGCGTATACGGCCCGATACCCCTTCGGATGGAAGGCCCCGATTAGATGCTCCTTGATCGATCGGACGGCTAACACGAGGGGTGATCCAATGCTTCCTATACACCTGGAAGAGCAGGGCCAAATCCAACGGCGAGGGAGGACTCGGGAAGAACTGGGAGGAACACCGGTGACCCGATGTTCTTCCGGCTCAATCGTCGACCTCCGTCGGTCGTGAAGCTCGCAAAATGGCCGCGGCGACTCCTGGGAGGATCCTCTATGTCCCTAGGGGTGCAAAATGGTCCGGCGAAGCCCGAAGCAACGACACGAGGTCGGCGGAGCCGTGGAGCTCCAAGAAACTCGGCCGACTTTCAAACTCCTCCCCCAGGTGCGCGATGCAGTACCTGGACCTGCAAAACACGTCAATAGGGTCGCGGGTGAAATGCCGTGACCCTCCAGTGGCGAAGAGGTGGACGATGAGCGGGGGATAACGGAAATGGTGGCTCGTCGGAGCAAGCTCCGGCGAGGTGAAGATGGCGATCTGACGAGTGAAATACGAAAATAAAAGAGGGGGTTTGATCCTACGACTACGCTAACTAAGAAAATGCAATAAAAAGTAAAGAAAAATGCGACCCTCAGGGCGTATACCCGACATGGAACCTCACGGCAGCGCGGCCGCCGGAGATGGCTGGAACGCGACTTCAGGCCCTCGCCGCACCTCGGCTGAGATGTGGGGAGACTCCTCTGTCACCGGAGCAAATCTCAACCCGCACCCGGAGGTTTTAGGCGCCCGAAATCGGTTCGAAAATCAAAGGGAAGGAGGTGCGGTTTTGAAAGGTGGACGAGGGGGCGCAAAGATTGAAGTGTCGCGGAGATTTCGTTGATCCAATCCCCGAGTGAAGCACTGGGCGTGTAAGAGGGCTTCTCGAGGAGAAAAAGTCACGTAGAAATCATCATGAAAGGAGGAACGAATTGGTCTAGAAAAATCCACGAAAGTGGACAAAAACTACGGTCTGACACGTCTACAGGGGGCGGGTCAAAGTGTTGACCCGCCGGTCAACCCTCAGACCCTCCTGGTTGGTCCACGTGGACCAACCAGGAAAAACCCGGGAAAAATGTTTTGTAAATTCGAATTAAATTAGTAAATGATTTATTTAATTTTAGGTTATTTAATTAAAAATATTTATTATTTTATTAATTATTTTATTCTGATTTTGAATTATTTTTATGAGGTATAATTTTACAAGTTCCCTTTTATACCCTTTATAGGTATATTATCTATATATTTTATTAATTTATTTTTATTTTGTGATTTTAATTTATTTATTTTAATTTATTATTTTATAAATTTATAGAATACTTTTATACACTTAATTATACTTTTATTTTATTTTTCTGAAGTATTTTGTACATTTAATAAAATAAAAGTCTTAATACTATAGGTATGTATATAGGTATTAAACCTATGTATTGGAATACAAGTATTTTTATTTTGTGTTTTATTCAGGTTTTTATTCTGATTTTAATGTACATATGTATTATAAATAATATTTACAAAATTATAAAAATATAAAATTATAAAATAATGAATAAATAATAAAATAAATATTTTAATCTGTACAAGGGTACTACAAGGGTCCAAAATTCAACTTTCAACCCGTAACTCTGCCAAATGTGAAACTACCACCATTAAATAGCTTATTTTAATTATATACAATTAAAGATGAGTTTAATGCATTTGGAGTTTTTATTTGCAAGATACAGGTCTGGGAAGTTGGGATTTTAGAATTTTATTCAGATCATAACTTTTTATCTGTATACTATTTTTTAGTGAAATCAATTTTGTATTTTTATTTAATTAATTATCTACAACTTTCATGTAAAAGTTTCTTTATTTGATATAAAAAGTGGAACCAAAATTAGGTCCCAAAATGAATAAAGAATGAAGGAATTTTTATTGAATTTTACCCTTATCTCCCTCTACTTTATTCCTTGTCGACCTAATCATCTAGATGCCTAGGTCTCGAGGTTTTGGGTCATAAAATATTTACAATATTTTTTTCTTTTTCTTTTCTTTTATTTATTCTATAATTTTGGCTTTAAAAACAGTATTTTGTACACTATTTACATGTACATGCATGAATGCTAAGATGCATAAATTAAGGATTTTTACATGCATTTGCTAGGGTTTTTGATGCCAAAATGATAGAATAAAGATGATGAAATGTGGCTTCATCATCCCCCTATACTTTACCTTTGCTAGTCCCTAGCAAACACTTATGCAATAAGTGTAGAAAGAAAAAGAGAAAGAAAAGAAAAAGAAGAAGTTGGATTTAATTTGATTATCAAACTTGTCTTCATAAAATCAAAGTTTGGAGCTTAAGTTAGACCTTTGGAATTTTAGTGCGGGCGGAACCTTAATGAAAACCGAATTTGAAATCCAACAGCCTTCGAGAATCCCAAAACTCTGCTCAAGTCTCCTCAATAGCCAGGTCAGAAGTATTTCAACTCATACGCAAATCCTTACGACAATGAATCTGACTCGTACAATGTAAGTGATGGTGGCTCTTCCCAACTGAAATGACAAAGAGACTGACTTCTCCAATATGACAACCCAATGATTCCCCAATCCAACAACTCATTCCTCAAGGAGCAGGGTATTCCCTTCTAAGTTCAAGTGGCAACCAGCTTAAGAGGAGGAGGTGAAGAGAAGAATGGACGGTAGCCAGTGTAGCTACCTATCTTAGGATGCAAGACCAGTGTAGTCAAGTCATCCAGCTGCAGGCTCACATGTTTTGACTTTGAAGTACAAGCTTGCTTATTTGACTTTACAACATATGTACACTCCGGCAGGCATTTTTATTTTTGTACAGGCCTGTCCACTTTTTTTGAATACTATATACAACAGCATTTGCATAGGGAGTTTGTCCTCTTGAGCCAGTAAACTATCCCTCTTTTGAAGCTTTATCGCAACCCACGATCTCCTATCCTCGAAACTCATCATCACTGGACAGGTTGGGGTGCACTTCCCTCCCTAAAGGAGGACAAGTGTTTCCACCTGTATGCGTCTCATACCGGCAAATCCAACTCCCTCACCACTCCAACTGAGTTGAGCCATGTGAAAGGTGCAGGTATCCAAGTTAGGTCATTATCAACAAGAGTCGTGTGTGTGCTCCGAAATACTCTACTTAGGCAATCAAGAATCCATTGAACCAAGTCTCATGATCCTCAAAGATTTAAGTCAACTAGACCTGAAGTACCTCAATCCCAGTTCCTATAAGGTTCCTGTTAGTTAGGTAGATTTAAGGTCCAACCAAGCTCCAATCTCCAGATTTTATTTAGACTTGTTCAACTATCAAACTCAATCCGAAAAATGCGAATGCCATGCAAATGCTATGCAGAAAATATTTTTGTGATGTAATTTTCAAAGATTTTGAACTTTTTATGGATTTTTGAAAAGATGATGCATATGCATTTTTTGTATTTTTCAAAGAGTTTTTCAAATGTTTTTGGATTTTAATTTTGCAAATGTTTTTGGAATTTTTTTTGAAAATAAAAGGTTTTGGCCAAAAACTAGGTAAAATATTTACACAGGAGTGCATCTTATGTTTACAAGAAGTGGATTTTAAGAATTTACAAGGGTAAGTGGTCAACTTTATAAGTATATATAGAGTGGATTTTTGGTGTTATGTATGTATTCCTCAAACTTATTTGACAAAGGTTTTTCAACAATTTTTGAAAACTATAGTCCAAAATAATTTTTCAAACAGTTTTACAAACATGTACACTCGTTTGAAAATCATTTTGCAAAGGTTTTCCAAACAGTATCTTTAGATTTTTCAAAATATTTTTACAACTATTTTTCAAACCATTTGCAAATCATTTTTCAAACATTTTATTTCACACAACGAAAATAATTTTACAATCAAAATGTTTTTACAGAGGTTGAAAACATGTAACAAAACGTTTTCAAAATAGTTTTCAAAAGATTTTTCAAAAAGATTTCAAACTATTTTTCAAACATTTTGCAAAAAATGTTTTCACCTGATTTATTAATCAGTAGATACACAAAGAATCTGAGGAATAATCACATCTTTTTATTAATGAATTTTATTGAAGTAATTAGCCATAATTATTAAGCAAATACGAAAGTACGAGTTATGGATAAAGTATATACACAGTATATACGACCCCCCTATACTTAGCTTGAGCTATGTCCTCATAGATCGGAGAGAAAAGAGAAGACATAACTCGTACTAAGTATAGAAAGATCTAAAGAATAATAAATAAGAGATGAATAAACGAATGAATGAGAAGTTGGCCATCCCCCCTATACTTAGGATCAAATAATCCTAAGTATAGCAGATTGTACACAAAGTAGCGAGGGTCAAGGGTGGGAATGAACAGATCGTACTCAGATTGTCTCCCCCTATACTTAGGGTAAGATATCCCTAAGTACAGACAAGAAGAGGAGACAATGGAGAGGATCGAAAAGAATAGAAAAACTCGGGTGCACACCCCCCTATACTTAGGACAAAGTACGTCCTAAGAATAGAAAACTGTCTACAAGGGGCGACACCTTTTTGATAGATATAGAAAATAGAAAAGGAAAAGAAGAAAAGAAGAAAAGATATCAACAGATGGAAGAAGATAGAGAAGAATGTACGCACCACTCCCCCTATACTTAGGGTAAAATAAGCCCTAAGTATAGGCAACAACAGGAGTGACGAAACGGAACGACGAATGAACACTTGGCTCGTTCACACCCTATACTTAGGACAAAGTACGTCCTAAGCAAGGCGAACACGAGAATGGATGGACGAACAATACGGTAGAGAGAACAGAGGTAAACAAGAGTGAATATACAACAGAGATGGATGTACACATGATCAAGAAGGTTGAAAGCTAACCTTCTTGCGAGACCGCGGAGGGATAGATCTAGTGTGGTGCAGGTCGACATCGGGGTCCACAGTGCACGGAAGCCGATCAGGGTCGACAGAGTGAAGGCCCTCAGTGGAGTCAAATCGAAAAGGAACGAACTGGTCTATGGAAATAGTATGGGTAGGTTCTCCCTTGGTGGTCCTACGGTGAGAAGGCGCAGACGTGTGAGTGGAAGAAGTGTGGCCAGGTCTGGCCTTGGGAGTCTCATTGATATCAAAGTGGAATGGGACAAACTCATCATCCTCGGAAGAAGTGTAATCAGAGTCATCCCGCGAGGTCTCGTCCAGGTCAAATCCAAAAGGAACGAAATCATCTATGGAAGTATCCGAAGTCTGCTCGTCCTCAAGAGTTTCACCTGAATCATTGTCTTCATCAAAATAGTGGAATCTATCAAAATAATGGCCAGCATCATAACCGACCTCAATCATCTTTACTTTTGAGTGACCAGGAACAACCTTTTTAGTGGAAGTAGTCAAACCAGGTCCGTCATGTCTAGTCTTGGTATCTGCCCTCCGCTCAATGGTATCAACCACGTAAATCCCGCGGATCTCATCAACACATCGCCACACACCAGAAGGAGGAATTGCGAAGTCTATGCTTTCCGAGTCTTCCTCCGTTCGGAGGATTTCTAGGGTCTCATCAGCGGTCAATAGGCAAACTTCTCTAATATCACTAGATAGGTCATAGGCCTCGGAGTCAGCTAGAATAGGTGAGTGTGCATCAGGTGCAGGTCTCTGGTCTACTGTGGGTGCGGTGATCAATACTTCACTCTCGTCAACATGACGGAAGAGAATCTCTCCTGATCCATAGTCAATAACGACCCTCGCAGAGGAAAGGAATGGTCGTCCCAGGATAATTGGAGATGGCTCCCCTGTGGAGGTCTTCATGGGAAACACGACAAAATCAACATGGTAGCTCGTGCCCTGAGTCGAAATGACGACGTTTTCAAGGATACCCTTCGGCCTCTTGATAGATCCATCAGCAAATTGTACGATCATCCTGGTTTTCTTGAGAGGCCCTAAGTGAAAAGACTGTACCAGCGAGAAGGGTAATATACTAATAGACGCATCGCCGTCTAGGAGAGTGTGATCACAAGTATGGTTAGAGATGGTGCAGGTGATGAATGGTGTAGGTGTGTTCTTCTTTCTAGGAATGGGACGATGTGTAATAGCGTGGGCAGTGGCCATGGTCAGAATGTGACGCTCAGATCTGCTCCTCCACTTTCTCTTCCTGGGAAGAGGAGCAGATAAATCGGTCATGGCCTGTTGAAGTGGGGCACGGATGATCTCATGAATAGTGACCACCACTTCGGGTTCAGACAACATTTTTTTGAATTTTTGGACCTCCTCCATACAAGGGAGGAAGTCGGAATCAGCATATACACGAGGCACGCCAAGAGCAGTCTGTACAGCGGCATCCTCGAGGTGAAAGGTGGGACAGGATGTGACTGGATGTGTGGGTGAATGATCTGGCAAATGGACCTTCTCCTTACAACCTGAATCAACCAAGTATCTCCCGAACTCTTTTTGTGTTTTTAAATTTTTCACATTTTTTTGTATTTTTGGCGATTGCAATCTCCCATGATCTCCCACAAGGAATTCCGTATCCGCGATGAATGGAGCGTCAATCTATTTTTTCCTCAAGATAGCCATATCCTCATTCATCAAATCAATGCGCTCTATCATTCGGTTCAAGAGATCGAGGGAGGTGACTCCAACAGGTCAGACTCTGGTGGAGGTGGATAATATACAGGTGGAGGTGGAGGTAGGTAGAAGTCCGAGGTCTGATACTGCGGCTGTGGCGGATATGTACAAAAATCAGAAAAAGTAGGAGGAGGGTCCTCCTGATAAAAGGGAGGTGGACCGGCTGGAGTGAACAAAGGATCCGCAAAGTCCGGATAAAAGATGCTCCAGTTGGCCATCTCGAAACAAGAGAAAAATGATTCGGGAGATCACGAAGGTCAAGTCAAGAGAAGTGTGAAGAAAGGCGCAAATGCGCAGAGATGATCTAGAATGCACACAAACAACCACAAGCAAACTCACACAATACAAACCCTCAATTCACCTACTCAACTCGGTAGAGACCGTGAAGTGCGATCTTTTTATCTTGTCTGTTTTAGAGTTACGTGAGAAGTTCAAAAGTTGCACAAACACTTAGGGGGCTAAATAGGATTTGGGCACTATCCTTAGTGTGTGCGTGAGCAATGAAAAACGAAGACAATGAGGGGATTACTCGCCCCAATACAAGATTTTCTTTTTTAATAGATTTTAGGGTCAAGTAATATTAGCAGTCCCAATTTTATTTTATTGTCACTTTTTTTGGATTTTTAATGAGAAATGCACGAACCTAACGAGGAGTCGATTTTACTTAGCACCTAGGTGATCAAAATCAGAGGGAGAGTCGGAAAAGCAATGCAAGCGGCAAAACGATGATGTGTGCTAAAGCGTAAATGCTCACCTTGCCTCTAGCACTCTACATGCAATGGATGCTCAGCAGAATTGAAACCTATCTATATGCAAATGCAAAGCTGATGAAATCGCCCTAAGTTCAGAAATTGCTATTAGCGTGAAGTACCACAAGTCGATCTCCGGTCTTCAATCTAGAAGTCCGGTCTAGGCTAAACCCTCCTCTTCTCGACACATCGAGTTCAGGAGCAGCGCTTGACAGGATGGGCTCGCGGCATGTAGGCTTCAAGATGATGAGGCGACTGTTTAAAGATTTGAACTAAGTCCAAAGTGCACTATAGGTACATGCAAGATATTAAGTGTTTGGCCTTAGTCTATCGCAAGCAATCCTAAAACTAGGAGCTCAATCACACAAAATAAAGAAAACAAAATTGAGAAAACAAAGGGAAAAAGATGCGATGAAAAACAGACAAAAAGCCGTGGTGAGCCCCAAGTGAACAATCACTTGGAAATTGGGCCCGAATGTCCAAGAGTCCAAGTACATGTATTATTACAAATTAAAGGTCTCTCTCTCACAATAAATTACACAAATGAATATAGAATGTAAATGCTATAACTAAAGGGGAGCTCGGTCTTCAAAATTCTCTCCTCGTCTCCTCGGTGCTAGGCTGGCTAGAGCCATCTTCACGTGGGTGCGCCGACGCCTCGAGTGAAGCGCCTCCCTCGATCCGTGGTTCCTCGCACGAAGTCAACAAAGAGAGGGGTTAGACAGCTCAAAAGATATATCAAATAAAAAGCAAATAAATAAAGCCGCAAAAGTAGACAAGTAATCACAAGCACGAGCAAAAAGCCGAACTATGCATTGTTGCTCCCCGGCAACGGCGCCATTTGATAAAGCCGAAAATTTGGTGGTCTTAAGTTCCACACAAGGCGGGAACTCAGTCGATGCGTCGACCACGCAGAAATCCCAACTAAAGTCAACAATGAACCTACAACAATATTAATCAAGAAATGACAAACAAATGTGGAGTCAAATTTATTTTAACTCTACAAATAGATGTATAGTGTAAGTATGTGTAGAGTGTCGAACTCAGGGAGCAAACAAGATAGATCGGGCAATAATGCACAAAAAATGTGATGTGATTAAATGTCTACAAATATGCAACTTTTTGTGGATTTTTAATTTTATATTTTCTAATTTTATTTTTAATTTTGTATTTTGTATTTTGGTTTTTGATTTTCTGATTTTATCTTTTTCTTTTTATATTTTATATTTTTATATTTTCTTCTTCAATAATAGAATATATATATACAATATAAAGAAAGAGAGGATAAGGTATTTATAAAAATAAGGAAAAATGCTCAAAAATCAGGGAAATAAATGTTTTTGGTCTTTTTATGAATTTTTACTGTTTTTGTGATTTTTAGGAATTTTTCAGAATGTTTTTAGTATTTTAAAAGTGAAAAACAAGAAAAGAGTGAGCTATGCTACTGGACGAAATTAAAATGAGGGTTAAAAATAGAAATCAGTATCCAAAAATACTCAAATTAATTTAAATAAAAGATAATAAAATAGAAAAGCTACGGAAATTGAGTTTATATTTTTAGGATTTTTCTAGGATTTTTTAGATTTTTATGAAGATTTTTAGAGTGTTCTAATTTTTAGGGTTTTTGTTTTGAAATATTTATGATTTTTGGACTAACACTAAAGGATGATAAAATACACAAAATATAATTTTTTTTGGAATTTTTCAAAATATTTTTATAACTTTTATGGATTTTCTAATGCAAACAGTGCTTAAAATGCATGTTTTTGGTTTTTAATAAATATCAAAATGCAATAAAAATGCAATGCAAAAAGATGGCATGAATAAGCAAGCACACAGGATCCTATGATAATTTTTTGGTGATTTTTAGCAATTTATAGATGCATGAAATAGATACTAGAAACATAAGGAAAAATCATTTTGCCAGGGGTATTTTTGTAATATGCAAGAAGTTCAAGGGCATGAATGAAAAAATTTACACAAAATATATTACTGAAATATAAACTTCCAGGACCAAACACCAATAGCAAAAGCCGCGAGGGCCCTTTGGCAAAAAGCCCACCCACGCGCGTGCGATGCACGCGCCTGGGGAGGACTAAAAAGCAATTATCCAAAAACTCAGGGCTATATTGCAAAATTTCCAGAAATATATAACTAAAATTAAAAGTTTGTGGACCAAAACCTAATACCCAAACAGTCGAGGGCCTCAGCGCAAAATTCCCCGCACCTCACGCGCAGTGGCTCGTGAGGTGACGTGGATAGGGGTCTCGATGCAATATCAGCAAGTACAAGGGCTAATCAATAAATATTACAAAAACTTTAAAGCAGCCAATGAAAGTTTAGATATTAATTAATAAATACAAAAATGCTTCGGGTGATAATTGCAAAATACCCGAAGCAGGGGGATCGGTCGGTGGCTGATCGGTCACTTAAGCCACGTGGCGCGCGTACGACCCGATACCCCTTCGGATGGAAGGCCCCGATTAGATGCTCCTTGATCGATCGGACGACTGACACGAGGGGAGATCCAACGCTTCATGTACACCTGGAAGAGCACGGCCAAATCCAACGGCGAGGGAGGACTCGGGAAGAACTGGGAGGAACACCGGCGACCCGATGTTCTCTCGGCTCAATCGTCGACCTCTGTCGGTCGTGAAGCTCGCAAAACGGCCGTGGCGACTCATGGGCGGATCCTCTATGTCCCTGGGGGTGCAAAATGGTCCGGTGAAGCCCGGAGCGGCGACACGAGGTCGGCGGAGCCGTGGAGCTCCAAGAACCTTCTCCGACCTTCAAACTCCTCCCCCAGATGCGTGATGCAGTACCTGGACCTGCAAAACAAGTCAATAGGGTTGCGGGCAAAATGCTGAGACCCTCCAGTGGCGAAGTGGTGGACGATGAGCAGGGGATAACGGAAATGGTGGCTTGCCGGAGCAAGCTCCGGCGAGGTCGAGAAGATGGCGATCTGACGAGTGAAATACGAAAAGAAAAGAGAGGGTTTGATCCTACGACTACGCTAACTAAGAAAATGTAATAAAAAGTATAGAAAAATGCGAACCTCAAGGCGTATACCCGAGATGGAACCTCACGACGGCGCGACCGTCGGAGATGGCTGGAATGCGACTTCAGGCCCACGCCGCACCTCGTCTAAGATGTGGGAGACTCCTCTATCACCGGAGCAAACCTCAACCCGCACCCGGAGGTTTTAGGTGCCCAAAATAGGTTCGAAAATCAAAGGGAAGAAGGAGGTGCGGTTTTGAAAGGTGGACGAGGGGGCGCAAAGATCGAAGTGTCGTAGAGATTTCGTTGATCCAATCCCCGAGTGAAGCACTAGGCGTGTAAGAGGGCTTCTCGAGGAGAAAAAGTCACGAAGAAATCATCATGAAAGGAGGAACGAATCGGTCTAGAGAAATCCACGAAAGTGGACAAAAACTACGGTCTGACACGTCTACAGGGGGCAGGTCAGAGAGTTGACCCGCCGGTCAACCCTTGGACCCTCCTAAACCCTTGGAAATATGTTTTGTAAATTCGAATTAAATTAGTAAATGATTTATTTAATTTTAGGTTATTTAATCAAAAATGTTTATTATTTTATAAATTATTTTATTCTTATTTTTAATTATTTTTATGAGGTATAATTTTACAAGTTCCCTTTTATACTCTTTATAGGTATATTATCTATATATTCTATTAATTTATTTTTATTTTGTGATTTTAATTTATTTATTTTAATTTATTATTTATTTATAAATTTATAGAATACTTTTATACACTTAATTATATTTTTATTTTATTTTTCTGAAGTATTTTGTACATTTAATAAAATAAAAGTATTAATACTATAGGTATGTATATAGGTATTATACCTATGTATTGGAATACAAGTATTTTTATTTTGTGCTTTATTCAGGTTTTTATTCTGATTTTAATGTACATATGTATTATAAATAATATTTACAAAATTATAAAAATATAAAATTATAAAATAATGAATAAATAATAAAATGAATATTTTAATCTGTACAAGGGTACTACAAGGGTCCAAAATTCAACTTTCAAACCGTAGATCCGCCAAATGCAAAACCACTACCAATAAATAGCTTATTTTTAATTATATGATGCATCTGGAGTTTTTATTTGCAAGATACAGGTCTGGGAAGTTGGGATTCTGGAATTTTATTCAGATCATAACTTTTTATCTGTACTCTATATTTGA
This sequence comes from Ottelia alismoides, assembly GCA_037367405.1. Lineage (NCBI taxonomy): Eukaryota > Viridiplantae > Streptophyta > Magnoliopsida > Alismatales > Hydrocharitaceae > Ottelia > Ottelia alismoides. The sequence goes on along the minus strand of JAZKJV010002554.1, from coordinate 98,609 downwards.
GTGAAATCAAATTTATATTTTTATTTAATTAATTATCTACAACTTTCATGTTCAAAGTTTCTTTATTTGAGGTATAAAAAGTGGAACCAAAATTAGGTCCCAAATGAATAAAGAATGAAGGAATTTTTATTGAATTTTACCCTTATCTCCTGCTACTTTATTCCTTGTCGACCTAATCATCTAGATGCCTAGCTCTCAGGGTTTTGGGTCATAAAATATTTACAATATTTTATTATTTTTCTTTTCTTTTATTTATTCTATAATTTTGGCTTTAAAAACAGTATTTTATACACTATTTACATGTACATGCATGAATGCTAAGATGCATAAATTAAGGGTTTTTACATGCATTTGCTAGGGCTTTTGATGCCAAAATGATAAAATAAAGATGATGAAATGTGGCTTTATCATAGACCGATAGGTTGATGGCCTAACCAAGGTCTATACACCGGCACGATGGTGTGCATACAAGGGCATATGAGTAATACGATCTCTCAAAGGGATCATACATGTTCATTACTGAACCAAAAGACATGAGCTCACTCATGAGATATTGGGAAAAATCAAGTTCCGTGCACGGTCGTCTCGCTTTGGAAGCTCGACTGAATTTGTAGGCTTGATATATATTCTTTTGGAAAGTATATGATCAACACCTAGGTATTATATGTGCTTTTGGAAATTACATGATGGATACTGACTCCCATTGATCGAATGAGAAACTTAATGATAAATCCCTGACGGAGACAGTCTAAAAGATATCTAAAACTTCGGGTTTAATCTAGGTCTTCCAGTATGCATGATGTACAAGTATTAGGAATATCTCATGGTAATGTTATCATAAACCATTGTATAACCATGATGCTTCCATTCTAAGGAGTGATGAAACCGGTGTGGATTTTAGTGACTCCTCTCAGTAAAGAAGTGATCCGATCTTGGTCGAAATGTTGGACATTGATATGAATGTGTTTCAGATGCAATGAGAAGATTAGATTTGTGGTCTTGATTTAATCAAGCATCTATGGGAGGTCCGCAAGATCTGGATTTGAGATGTGATCTCAATATCCAAGTCACTATATGTGGAACAATACAATCACCCTGTCCTTATCTCCAAGTATCCACGGAGAAAGCACATTATCCTTGAAGGAGTTCAAGAATGATTCCATTGTTGATTTATATATATCCAAGCATTGAGATATGGATGATAAAATGTGATTTAATCCTTAAGTATAATATGAATTTGATTCGTATTATTTATCCATATAAGAAGAGCTATCTAAGATAACTAAATGTGATTTAATTATCAAAGATGTGAATAATGTGAATGTGATTCATATTATTTGGACACATGAGAATAGAGATGATTAAATATGATTTAATTATCATGGATATGAGTAATGTGGATGATACTATCCATATTAATCAGGTATAATATAAATATGATTTATAATATATTAGAGAGTGCTTGTGATTTATATTTGTTAATTAATTATTGATGTGAATTGGATTCACGTTGGATGATTAATTGAAAATATAATTTACATTTTGTTTTGGGATGTGAATGCGATTCACATTTTTTCAATGGCATGATTGCAATATTCCACAAGATAATTGTGAATTATTTTTGTGAAATAATTTACAGCAAATGTTGTTGTAAATCTTGGAGATATCATGAGGTAGTGAGATCTTATGAGATAATGAGATCTCATGAGCTAGTGAGATCTCATGAGTGGACGTCTCCCCTTTTAAGGGGATGTGGTTTATCTCAACATTATCTCCAATGATAATTAATTGATTTGATTTGAATTTAAATATACTGATTTATCGATATATATATATAATAATTAAATTAAATTAATTTGTGTTGTGTTTTTACTACAAAATCATGTCTACTGAAAGAAACACGAATTAATCTCATCCATTGATTTTGTGTTGTCCATGGATTGAGATCCATGGATCCCAAAATATTATTTAAGAAGAGGCACCCCTTTCTCTTCAATTTACATGATCAATCCATAAGCTCTCTCTCTCTCTCTTTCTCTACATGTCAAAGGTGTTCTCCCTCTCTCCCATTGTTGCCGTCCACCAAGGAGCCCAAGAGAGAGTCATCATCGCTGCAGCATCGTCGTTATGCTACTGGAATATTTACTCATGGATCTCCATCTACTTCGGTGTGCCTCGCTCGTGAAGAAGATGTTGGATCTCGTATGACGAGATCAGGAGATTGATGAATCCTGTATTCATCATGCTAAAATGGGTCATTTAGGATTTGTTCCCCAACATTCACATACATTTAATCATTAACAAACCATCATTAACATTCATACACGTGTAATTAGTATTTGCATTTTATCATGCATAATTACATTAAAAAATCCCAAGTGTAAATTAGCCCAAAAAGCTGCTAACTTCTCACATTTGTAAATAATTCATCCTAAGTCCGATTGATCCCAAATCACCTCCATTGTGTAGATATTACTAACTTCATTAAACAAAAAATACAAAAAATTACTAACCCCAATAAGTGTCAATAATCCCAAAGTCTAATTTCACATATGACAGACTAAACTGAGCATATCTTACACATACAATGTTCGATTTTGGTCTACTTACTTTTAAAGTACTCCATTTTCAAATACCTTTAAAACAAGGCCAATTTCGTAAAACTCGGAGCTCATATGTGAAAGTTAGGTTTTGGGCCTCTTTTGCGTAGTTTAACTTTTTGCTATTTTTGACCTAACTTTTTATGTACATAATTAACCTTTTAAATTTTATTTCTTCTTAATTTGTGTTCTTTGATGAAAGTTTTATTAAGAGACACAAAAATAAAAATCCATATTAAAATTGAAATAAAAGAAACTGACAAAGTCCAAGTGTCCGTTGTCGGTCTGTACAAAAATTGTGTGTTTCTTACTTCTAATTTATTTTCCTAATTTCTTATGTATTAAAAATCCAAAAAAATCAGTTTAGTGTGTAAATAATTTTCTTGTATTTTATAGTATTTTTTCTAGATTTTTATCCTCTCTAAAAAAACCAAAAAAATTACAAAACTCCAAAAAGACGGTTTTCTATACACATGGAGAACCACCAAAAATACCACTTTTCACAGATGACCTCTTTTGCTTTTAGGTCCTTCATGAAACTTGTAGATCTCGACGAGACGAACAACATTCATGAAAGAAATTTTTCGATCTGAGGTCTCCCTCTATTTTTTTCTATTCTCTTTATCCTTAAATTTTGAAATTTTTTGGGGCGCCACGTGACAGCCCCTGGGCGTGCTACGTGGCACCCCACATTCTTTCTATCCAGCCGCCCCCAGGTCACGTGCCTAGCACGTGACCTTCTTCTTCTCCTTCCCATCCGTTACATGCTCCATATCACCACCCCACCAGCTGTGGCTCTCCACCTCCGCTTGCATGCAATGCCCGCCACATCTCCGGCCGTTACGAGGCCGCCCCACCTCGTACCTACAAAACCCCCACCGCTGTGAAGACCATGGTATTCGCCATTATCTTTGAAGGCGGTGACAACGACAGGGAAGGCGTGATCGAGAGGTAGCTTCACCTCTGTTGCCGCTTCTCCAACGAGTGGCTGAGCTTCGCTGTGAACGCCCACAGCTGAGGCAAAGATAGAGAAGGCATAGGCCCCTCGACTACCCAGGCACTCCTCCACCCTCCGTAAGGGACATCCTCCGTGCGATCCCACGATCTTCATCAACTTCCAGAACGTCGCTGCTACCCCGCTCCGTGTCGCCGACCTCCACATCGACACCGCCGTCTCCTCCAGTCGTCGAACGCCCATCGACGGAGCCCGTGCTCCTCCGCATCTCCGCCGCCTAAGCTCGGCCACCCCGTCACCCCCGAGCACCTTCGTGCCATCTCGCTCTCCTGCAGAACCGCCTCCGCCCGTCCGCAACTCCAGTCGCCTGCAGCCCCAAGGTCGCCTTCGCCACCACCTCCCTCGGGCGTGTGTCGCTTGGGAGCTGCCCGGCAAGGGGCGTCAGCCCCGGCCTCCGTCAATGCCTCGTCGTTCCTCCGCCTCCGCTCGGCCACCGCCCCACGCCTCGCAGCGTACAGTTGCCGTTGGATCAGGGGCCAACTCTTGATCCAATGGCCCCAATCGAGCCACGCGTTCCCCCCCCCCCCCCCCGAACCTCGGCCCCAGCCTTGAGGCTCGGGTCCCACGAAGCAAAACCAACTTGCCAAGCAGGCTAGGACGTCTGAGCCTAAGCCTCGCCGCCCGAGCCTCAGCCTCAGTACTCTGAGCCCCCGGTTCGACGTCCGAGCCGCAAGTTCGACCACCCGAGCCTCAAGGTGCACGTGTTGCATCAAGGTCCCTGGCATTTTTAGAAATTACAAAAATACCCCCGCCAGGGGTAAATTACATCAGTACCCCGCCGACTTTCAAAAATTGCAGATAAGTCCTTCCAGGGACCATTTTGAAGGAAAAAATTTATTTTATTTACATTTTAATCTCTGAAATTTTATATTAGCATATCCTTCTCATACGAACTTCGTTTTGAGCATATAATATGTCATTTTGAAGTTATTTTCATGCTCTTTCATTTTACATATCTTGTGGACTGATCTGAGACTACTTGTTAAGACTCATTATTCAAGGAGCTAGCCTCATCCTGCTGGGCTGAGTTTGACATATTTGTGCCTTATTAAGATATTCACGATTTATTTTGCAGGGATTTGATTTATGGAATGATGAAATTGATCTCAAATCTGAGGACTTAATTTTTGTAGGGGTTAAATCAAGGAGATTGATTAGGTTTATTGACTTGTAGACTGCAACCATTTCTTGAAAATAAAATTAGAAAGATTTTGGAGATAAAAATCATTGCGGGATTATTTATATTTCTATCTGGATTCTTACCTGCCTCTGGATTAAATTGATTATATTTTTCTTTTGAGAACTCTTATCTGATCTGTGATTTCATTTCGAGGATAATGATTAATCTTATTTGGATTGAACATCACTAAAAATCGCAGATCCTGGGCATAATTCTCTCTGTTTATTTTCTTTGCATCACTTTGCATCTCATTGCATTGTATATTTTCTCAACGCAGAAATTAATGAAGCATTGATTAATTATTTAATTTAATTTAAAATCGTGCAACTAAGAATCTTCGTTCCGTGTGTTCGACCTTGGTAGACTTGCCAAGTAAAAATATTCCACAACATTCAAAGATTGTGGTATTTTGATCTACCGAAATTCGCCTCCTATACTACAATTCATCATTATTAAAGAGGTGGAATTTTGCGCTCATCAAATGGCACCGTTGCTGGGGAACGATGAATTTTTAGGGTTTTAAATCATTTTTGTAATTAATTTTTATAAAATTAATTTTTGTGTCATTTTTCTTCATTTTATTCCGCATTTCTCTCTTACGTCAGATACTAACCACAATTTCTTTCTTTACAGATAAACTTCGGGAGCGAAATTTTGAGATTAAGTCAAGGATCTGCAAGGAAGATTGAATTTTGATTTTGTGAGAGAGAACTTAGTTTAGGTTTAATTTTCTGCAGTATTCTCAGGGTCCCTCTCTTTGAACCCATGTAATAATCCAGACTGAACATTTTTGTGGTGTGTCGGGCATGTTTCAACCCCTTCTGTGTGGTTGGGACCCGACTTGAGTGGCATAGGACTTAGGCACATATATGGTCGTTTCTTTATCATTGATTGTGCTCATAATTCTTAGGCCACACTCTCACTAATATACGCACTATAGATCGTTCAACATTAGCCAAATTCTGAAATCAATTCTTCCCGCTAATAGAACTATCTGCTTAGGGTGTTTTTCATCTGTGCATATTATTTAGTGTAATTTAAATTCCTTGTCTTGCATCCCGCATGAAGAACGTGATGATTCACTGTAAGTCTTCTTCTTAAGCATGCATCATTGATTTACATTTGCATCAGCTTTTTCGATTTCCTTCCTCAAGTTTTACAACTTAGGAGTTAAAGGAATTGGGACTGTTCGTTAGGCGTGATTTTTTGTGCTCACATAAACTACAGTGATAACCTTAACTTAAAACTGGGACTGCTAATCAAGGCGTCTGTAAATAAAACTAACATGAAATTAACTTGTGTCTGGTGGAGAGAAACCCACTCATTATTTGTAAGGACTAGAACACACACTTTGGATAGAGCCAAAACTGAGAAATTTCACAGAGACTATTGTTTTTAAAAATAATTAGCTACTTTTCAGTGAGGGTCTCGGGTAGTCGTTTTACGGTCCGACTTCTCTTAACAAAGTGGGTGGTTTAGAGGACACTACGAAAGGCTCCGTCCTCAAGTAACACGGGTAGCCGTTTAAACGGTCCGTGCTTACATCTATAGTGGCTGAGAGTATATGCAATTAGTTGTACGAACTCGGGACAGTCGTTGTGAAATATTTCGGTACCTAACAGCTCCGCTTAATTTGCAAGATTATTTTGTCATTAAATTAAAATTGAAAAGATAAGCAGTCGAACCATAACGTGCCTTCACCAGTGTTGAGTGGGTAAATCTACGTGTTTGTTTTGTGTTTGATTTGTGTACGTCAAAGACCTTGCAATCGCAAGCAAATCGTGGTTCGCTGATCATTCCTTCCCTCTTGTGAAGATGTCGGTACAATGGTCTTCTTTCCCGATCTCCACGATCATGTCCCGATATCCTTGTTCTCACACTCCTCAGGGGAACCTGATCTTCAAATCAAGTTCTCCACAGCCATCATTCTCTTCCCTCCCATACATCCCACCCTATGACCACACTTCTTCGTGGAATAGCCCTCTCTCACATTCTGACAATCTTATGGTCATGAGAGAGAGAGACCGGAATCGAGGATGAACAATAGAGTGACCGATATTGACAGTAGAACACGATTTTCGGTTACTATGATCTCACAGCCTCTTGAACCATCCCCTACTCAGGATGACTATCCTCTTGAGTACAATAAATTTTCCTTCGAAAATCCACGAGAAAACCAAAGTCAAGGAGATATAACTCATGACCAGACCATAATGTTTATGAACAATCAATACTCTACTCGAGGTTACATGCCAGAATCACGACTCATGGATAATGATTATTCAATCACTAGTTATGAGATGTTTGAGGATGAAATTGCTCGGATTAATCATAGAGCAGACATTTTAACATAGAGAATATACGATCTCATCTAGTCTATGCCAAATTCAGAAGAAGTGAAGCCATCACCATGCGAACCACTGAATCATCATGTGACTCACAATCAAGTACAACCACCACTGACCTCTGACACCCCTACTGACCATATTACAGAAAATACCAAAAAATTGAAAATTTAAAAATTCAAAAAAATTGGCCAATTCTGAAATGGAAGCATTTTACAAGAGTCTGATTTTAGAGCTTCCATTGATCAAAGCCATAGAATATGTTCCCGATCTTAAGATATTTGTGAAGAGTCGACTGAACCCCAAAAAGACGGGCAAGAATGATCCAGGACTGAATATCATGTCATATCTATGGCTAGTTCTTTGGTGATGAATCATAAAATCAAAAGTCGCAAAGTCAAGCGGTTGACTCGGATCACATGTGAAATTGAGGATTCTACATTCACTCATGTCCGGTTATATGACGACTCCACATTAAACATCCTCTCCAAGTCCGTCTTTGACCAACTCAAACTCGGACAACTCAAAAAGACTAGGGTGATCGCTCAATTACCCGATCGATCTACCAAAATACTGTGGGGGATCGTTTCTGTCGTCGTTAATTTCCAAGGTAAAAACATAAAGTGGACTTTATTGTCCTTGACATTGAGCACCCTGGAAGGTTGTCTGAGTCTCCTATCATTTTAGGAAAGTCGTTCTTAGCCTCTGCTAAAGCGATCATCGATTGTGAGACTCAGGAAATCCAGTTCTCGAACTCGGACTACAATGAACAAACCCCCAATGACACGACCTGCTCTGAGGAAAACCAACTTGAAACTGAAAGTTATGATCAGGAGAAAAATATTTCACATTATCAGACATCTCCGCATGACACACTGATACAAACCCAACAGTCAAAGTTCAGATTCTCACCACCTTATCACTACTTCTAGGAAAAATCAAGATTTTAGAAATTATGAAGAATTGGACCAAATTATTGAAGATCACCGCGATTATTTGAATGGTCCAATCTTTGAGTCGGCAGTAATTCATGACATTCTTAAACCATATAAGGAACCGACTCCGAAAACTTCCGATGTTACCAAAATCCACGATCATACAGAAGTGACATCAACACCCCCAGCCATAAATCACAAAATAACAAGGAACAATCTCCCTCGACCGAAGCAGCGAATGACCCTTCAAGAATTGGTCGACTTTTATGGAGATTCATCTGATGAGGAACTCACGAATGACAAGTCAGTTACTCAAGACAGGGAGATGAAGACTGTCCAACTTCCTCCCAATACTTCCCAAGGAAACAAACCGACCAAGAAAGTCACTTTCGACCTTAGACACCTGGTGATTTCTAAAGAGTCCTCATCCGGTCCTGATGTGATTCATCAGATAAGTGCAATAGGTACAGCTCTGATCCATGGGCACTTACCTCTGATCGACAAAAGTTGGAGATCCTCTGTTGACGGCTACTATTCTCCTGAGGACGACTCCGACGATGGCTAGTCTTCTTCATCGGCCCCCTCTTCATCGCCCTCCACATCTCCATACTATCTCCCTCTACACTCCCGCAAGAAGGTCCGTCGCAAACCTCCTTGATCTTATATCTATACTTAGTACGAGCTATGTCTACATTTCACTTTGTGCCATGAGGACATAGCACAAGCTAAGTATAGGAGGTGTGTTTGTATATATATTTCATCTACTTTATCCATAGCTCGTACTTTAACCGTTTTTACCTAACATCGGGCATGGGTACAAGTAGTGTATATTATGTGAATAATACCTGTTTTAAAAAAACAAACAAAACAAAAAACCTTTTTGCATATAAAAAATCATCACTCAAGGTCTTGCATTTCATCAAGCATTTCGTACATTCCTTGGTTGTTATATTCCTGACACATTCACCATCACTCAAGGCTTGAGGAGTTTTGAGGACACTTGATTTCTGAGATCTTGAGATTCTGAGTTAGACAGCCTTAGTCATTAGAGTTTTTGAACTTAATTATCCACACTTCCCTAGTTTGAAAGATTTGAGCGCTATATTGCACTCTTCATCTCTACCTTCAAAGAATATGATCAGCACAAATCACTTCCATAACTGCATGATTGATGAGATGAGTTAAGATATCACTTGAGGAACTAAGACTAGAGATTTGAGTTTAGATCTGATATAATGATGCTCGAGGATGGGATAAAGTTAATAAAGGCTTCAGGAAACCTGAGTGTCAGCAAAATCCTAGCCAGTATGTGAACAAGTTCATACACTATCTTTTTGATATTGACCTAAGTGGCAGGATGTGTTGAAACTTAATAAAATTGTTGATCAATGTGCGCCAGCTTTTGGTAAAAATAGTGGAGCTAGCCAACAAAAGCAATGAAATGTCAAATAAAATCTCTATTATCCAAGTCAAATTATAAATGAGCTTCCACCAATGGCGAGCGCTCCCAAACATTTTCAAAGTGTCCACTTGGATCAAGAGCTAATTAGGACCAAGGAGTCGGGCTGACATCAAAAAAGGGCTTTGCATCGTAAATGCTACAAGTTTGGGTGTCGAAGGTATATTAGATACTCAAAAGAGACACACCCCGGTGTACTCCCAGAAAAACAAGTGCAAACGACTCCAAATTCTCTTGACGGACACATTGATCAACAAAATAAAAATATACTTGTGTTGAGTAATAATGCACTCGAGAGGCACCTTGTTCCAATGTAAGGGAAAGAAAATCAGATACAATTATATGCCCTCCATCATCTGGATGTCCATCTACACTTTCAAGTCTGACAAGCTAATGAGACGGTTGACTGAAGCAAGAATAGACTTATTCCCTAGTGTTGAGGATTAGGTCTAGAGGAGAGTCTCTTGGATTGGAACTTTGGATGATGTCTAGACTTGACTCTCATGAATGCAGTACACTAAAAATCGTACCCTTATATTATATGTACAAACAGAGAGTCTGAAAATTAGAAGTTGGATTCCTTATAATTAAAGCTTGGTTGAGCCCAGAATTTTAGGATCACTCAATTTAAGGGTCTTCTATGAATTGAGCCTTGAAAATTCACATGCACAATAAGGGATGTATTCAACTAAGTCATTCATTCATGCTCGGGGACAAGCATGGTTTAAGTATAGGGGTATGATAAATCATATATTCATCATGATAAAATTGATCATTTAAGCTTTGTTCCTCAATATTCACATGCATTTAATCATTAATAAAGCATCATTAACATTCATACATGTGTAAATAATATTTGCATTTCATCATGCATAATTACATTAAAAAATTCCAAGTGTAAATTAGCCCAAAATGCGGCTAACTTCTCACATTTGTAAATAATTCATCCTAACTCCGATTGACCCAAAACTACCTCCATTGTGTATATATTAATAATTTCATTAAATAAAAAATACAAAAAAATTACTAACCCCAATAAATGTAAAATAATCCCAAAGTCTAATTTCACATCTGACAGACTAAAATGAGCATATCTTTCTCATACAATGTCCGATTTTGATCGAATCACTTTTAAAGTACTGCATTTTCAAATACCTTCAAAAGAAGATCAATTTCGTAAAATTCGGAGCTCATATGTGAAAGTTGGGTTTTGAGCCTCTTTTGCGCAGTTTGACTTTTTGCTATTTTTGACCTAACTTTTTATGTACATAATTAACCCTTTTAATTTTTTTCTTCTTTATTTGTGTTATTTGATGAAAGTTCTATTAAGAGACATAAAAATACAAATCCAGATTCTGAAATCAAAGAAACTGACAAAGTCCAAGTGTCCGCTGTCGGTCTATACAAAAATTTTGTGTTTCTTACTTCTAATTTATTTTCCTATTTCCTTATTTATTAAAAATCCCAAAAAATCAATTTAGTGTATAAATAATTTTCTTGTATTTTATAGTAATTTTTTAGATTTTCATCCTCTCTAAAAAACCAAAAAAATTACAAAACTCCAAAAAGTCGGTTTTCTATACACATGGAGAACCACCAAAAATACCACTTTTCACAGATGACCTCTTTTGCTTCCGAGTTCTTCATGAAATTTGTAGATCTCGACAAGAAGAACAACTTTCATGAAAGAAATTTTTCGATCCAATGTCTCCCTCTATTTCTTTTCTATTTCTATTTATCCTTGAAATTTTTTTGGGGCGCCACGTGGCGGCCCATGGGCGTGCCACGTGGCTCCCCACATTCTCTCTCTCTCTCTCTCCAGCCGCCCCCAGGTCACATGCCTAGAACGTGACCTTCTTCTTCTCCTTCCCGACCGTTACATGCTCCATCTCGTCGCCCCCATCAGTTGTTCCCCTCCACCTCCGCTTGCATGTAACGCCCGCCACATCTCCGGCCGTTACGAGGCCGCCCCTCCTCGCACCTACAAAAACCCCCACTGCTGTGAAGACCATGGTATCTACCATTATCTCTGAAGTCGGTGATAGTGATCGGGAAGGCGTGATCCAGAGGTAGCTTCACCTCAGCTGCCGCTTCTCCGGCGAGTGGCTGAACTTCGCCGTGAACGCCCACGGCTGAGGCAAAGATAGAGAAGGCGTTGGCCCCTCGACTACTCCCAGGCGCTCCTCCACCCTCCGTAAGGGACATACTCCGTGCGATACAACGATCTTCATCAACTTCCAGAACATCACTGCTACCCCGCTCCGTGTCGTCGACCTCCACGCCGACACCGCCGTCTCCTCCAGTCTCCGAACACCCATCGACGGAGACCCTGATCCTTCGCATCTCCATCTCCCATGCTCGGCCACCCCGTCACCCCCGAGCACCTTCGTCCCATCTCCCTCTCCTGCAGAACCACCTCCGCCCGTGCGCAACTCCAGTCGCCTGCAGCCCCAAGGTCGCCCTCGCCACCACCTTCCTCAGGCGTATGTCACTTGGGAACTGCCTAGCAAGGGGCGTCAGCCCTGGCCTCTGTCAACGCCTCGTCGTTCCTCCGCCTCTGCTCGGCCACCGCCCCACGCCTCGCAGCGTACTGCTGCCGTTGGATCAGGGGCCAACCCTTGATCCAACGGCCCCAATAGAGCCACGCATCCCCCCCCCGAGCCTCGGCCCCGGCCTCAAGGCTCGGGTCCCCCGAAGCAAAACCAATTTGCCACGCAGGCTAGGACGTCCGAGCCTAAGCATCGCCGCCCGAGCCTCAGCGACGCCATCCGAGCCTCAGCCTCGGTACTCTGAGCCTCTGGTTCGACGTCCGAGCCGCAGGTTCGGCCACCCGAGCCTCAACCCCTTCGCCCGAGCCTCAGGGTGCACGTGTTACACACGTGCACGGTGGAAAATTTGCATCAAGGCCCCTAGCATTTCTAGAAATTGCAAAAATATCCCTGCTAGGGGTAAATTACATCAGTACCCCCATCGACTTTCAAAAATTGCAGATAAGTCCTTCCAGGGTCCTTTTTGAAGGAAAAACTTTATTTTATTTATATTTTAGTCCCTGGAATTTCATTTTAGCATATCTTTCTCATACGAACTCCATTTTGAGCATATAATATGTCATTTTGAAGCTATTTTCATGCTCTTTCATTTTACATATCTTATGGACTAATCTGAGACTATTTGTTAAGAATCATTATTCGAGGAGATATCCTCATCCTCTTGGGCTGAGTTTGACATATTTGTGCCTTATTAAGATATTCACGATTTGTTTTGCAGAGATTTGATTTATGCAATGATGAAATTGATCTCAGATCTGAAGACTTAATTTTTGTAGGGGTTAAATAAAGGAGATTGATTAGGTTTATTGACTTGTGGACTGCAACCATTTCTTGAGAATAAAATTAGAAAGATTTTGGAGATAAAAATCATTGCAGGATTATTTATATTTCTATCTGGATTTTTACCTGCCCCTGGATTAAATTGATTATATATATATATATATATATATTTCTTTTGAGAACTCTTATTTGATCTGTGATTTCATTTCAAGGATATTGATTAATCTTATTTGGATTAAACATCACTAAAAATCACAGATCCTGGGCATAATTCTCTCTGTTTATTTTCATTGCATCACTTTGCATCTCATTGCATTGTACATTTTCTCAACGCATAAATTAATGAAGCATTGATTATTTATTTAATTAATTTAAAATCGTACAACTAAGAATCTCTGTTCCCTGTGTTCGACCTTGGTAGACTTGCCAAGTAAAAATATTCCACAACATTCAAAGATTGTGGTATTTTGATCTACCGAAATTTGCCTCCTATACTACAATTCATCATTATTAAAGAGGTGAAATTTCACGTTCATCAGAGATCCGCTGCATGGATCATCAATATGGATTGTGAGGAGTACGCGTCTCATCAACATGCTCGCAAGTATCTCCTCTGTTGGATCGGACTTGAGACCGGAGGTCTCTTGGTTTAGAGACTTGATCGCAACCACACTTTGAGAGGTAACCCTAGTACCTATTTGTGGTTTAGATGAAACGATCCAAGAAGTGTTCTTGGATCATGTTGTTTTATCATTTAAAATTTTTAAATTCCGTTGCATCGAGCAACTAGTGTGACTAGTCACTCCTGATCGCATTCGATGCAATCCACATGCTTCTGTGATGCGCATGAGGATCTTCCCATATCCTTCAAGTGGTATCAAAGACAGGTTGTTGAAGTTTTTGGATGAGATCCATGATCCTATGAAGATTTGGGCTCGTTGGGGTTCGTGAAATTTTTTGTCGCATTTCAATTTTCGCAGCCATGTTTTGTGATATTTTTCGGCCCTATTTAAAATATTTAAACATGAATTTTTCGCATGGATTATGTTGCCCATTAAACAAGGAAAATCTGGAATCTTAATTTGCATAATTTGGATTTCTTTTGCTCAAGTTATGATCATTTTAATGAGCATACGTCTAATGTTTTGGGGATGGCAGTTAGTGACGTAATTAAGATGTTATTACTATTTTAAAATGCCTGGAAATGCATGCTAATCACATGTTTTTTAAATCAAATTATCAATCTCTGGAAATTGATTTTGCTTAATTTGGATTTAAAATGAAAGAGATATGCTATTTTAGTTGGTGAGGGTCACTGCTGAAAATTACATACTCAACCATGAACCTTGTGATTGTCATTTAAGAATCTTGTGAAATTAATGGTTAATTTCCTGGAATAATTATGGATAATATTTGGTAAATATTATTATAATAATAATTCCCTTAAATGGCATTGCCTCAACCAATGAATGATTAGATTATATTTAGATCACCAATTAGTTACTTGATACACTTTCATCAAACTTGTTACTTGAATATGTTTTGGGAATTTGTCTAACAAATTTCCTTATAATAAAAAAATGACTTTTGATTATTACTATATCGTATAATTTTGGTTGAAAAACCGATGATCATCTTAAGTACAAAGTGATTGACTCGGCATTATTTTTTCCTGAGGCGGATATGGTGCCTAGTCGGGTAGCATTGGGGTAGCAGGTTGCACCGTGTGTGGTCTATCTCACTTCCACCGGTACTAGCCATGATAGCGGGTAGGTAACGAATGATGCTTGGAGATCATGATGTATTTTTTCATTATTAAAATTCGAATAATACGTACTTTGAGATAATACCACTATTTTAAGTAACAATCAAGTTTGATGATTGAATTAGATTGATAATTGATTTAATGATATTAAATTAATTATATCCAATTAATACACTCTATTATGATAGATGTGTATTTCCCTTGGAATAATTATTTATATCAATATGATTCATGATAATTAATTAAATTTGAATATGAGGTGGAGGATCACATAAGTGACATCCATGGTCTCCCATCAAGGCGAAGGGTTATGTCGTCAAGGATTGTGTGTGGGAGACGTCTGTCCAAAGTGGCAGCTCCTGCATGCAAGTGCATCTGGACCGGGCTCTTTGCTTCTCGAAAGAGTAAGGTCGTATGCGTAGTGACCCTAGTATAGGTTCCTCATATTATTGGGGCGATATTGGATTACGCATAGTAAGTTCCATTTCTGTTGACGGTTGCTTCAATTAACAATGAGTCAACATCATCTTAGGGGTGGTGGGCTTGGGTGTTAAGGACCGAATTGGGAAATGCAAGTTGGACTTGCAAGGCGGAATTAGTTCCCACTTTTTTTATATGAGTTGTAGTTTCTCATATTATTGGGATGCAACAAAGATAGGAAAGGAGATCCCAGATCATGCTAGAGATATAATGGTAAGAATATATCTTACATTGAAAGTGATTAAGGGAATGAACTTTCAATGTTGACAAGGCAAGACAACTTTGATATAAAAAATCCTAAATCAAAGTAAAATATGTATATATGTATATGTGTATATATATATATATATTTATGCAATTTTCTTATTTCAGATAATCCTCATTAAACCCACTCAAAGCTATACTCAATAATAACCAGTGTAATATCATGAATTGAATTCGTGGTCAAGATATTATCCTTTCAATTGGACATATAATGTATGTGGTTGCAATATGCAAGTTTCCTCATCAAAATAAGGAGTGACAATTAAATAAGACAATAAGACATTACCTCAGGGTTTGTATGTCTCTATAATCTTAATTTCTCATTGAATGTACTTTAAAAGTGACAAGTCGATGATAATTGTCAAATTAATCCTTATAAAATCAAAGAAGATGTTTTAGCATACATATGTGCTCTCAACATTTAATCATGAATGACATGGTTCGTTGCATTATGTAGAACGGTAGCTGTACAAAGAGACGATGTATTCAAAATGTTTGAATACATATCTGGACCAAAGTATTTAAAAGTTTAGATGGATGTAAATATGATGAATGTCATCATTCTACTATCTATACTCAAGTCATTCATGAATCTTCATAATATTCATATTGTATGAATTAGATGAAGTATGTATAAATGTTGAAATACTCTTACATTGAAATCTTTTGAGTTCAACGTAAGAGAACCTTTGTCTTAAGCAATGGTTGTTTATAGATAATGGGAGCATAGTGGAAGCATAGGTATGACCCAAGTAAGGAGAGTCAAAGAGTTGACTAAACTTCTGTGACTTCCATATGACATCTAAAGAATTGGATGAATGACAATAGTGTAATAAACCGATGTATTGATAGCATGACTATCTGGACTATCTAGGATCCTTAGAGAAGGACCCGGATAGTGCATCAAAATAATCTACATTTAATCATTGAAATTGACTTTCTTATAAGATAAGATTAAAGTCTAATAATTGTATCCCATTCTTCTAACGACACTAGCAATTGTTGCATATGTTGTAGAAGATTAGTAAATTTGATCTTAAGGATTAATAGTCATCTATATGTGAATTGATACAGTTGTTGCAACAATCTCCATAGGATACATAGACTTCATATTTTCAGTGGAGGAGCCCTTGGTCTTAGAGAATGTCTCTATGACCTAGATGTTAGAATACATTCATTGTTGGAGATGAACATGTATTCTGGAATAGACCTATCATAAAGAGTTATGATAGTGGACTCTACTAAATTAGAATATTAATGAAAGGTTCATTAACATTTCTAATAATGAAAATTAAACCTTAGTAGATCAGTAGGAGGATGAAGATCATTTGACAATGATCTGGCATCGAGTCTTGAACATATGTCTATTGATATGATCGATAGACTAGTGAGATACTGAACTTTAGATTGTCTAAAGGTTCAAATCTTACATACTTGTGAATATTGTATTCAAAGAAAATATTTCCAGTACACTCTTCTCTGAGAACTGTGTAAGATGCCAAGGTACTCAATATTTTATACATATTGATGTATGTG
Organism: Ottelia alismoides; assembly: GCA_037367405.1. Classification (NCBI taxonomy): domain Eukaryota; kingdom Viridiplantae; phylum Streptophyta; class Magnoliopsida; order Alismatales; family Hydrocharitaceae; genus Ottelia; species Ottelia alismoides. The sequence continues at coordinate 81,701 of JAZKJV010002554.1, read as the reverse complement.
GATCATATGTATCATAATAAACATTGATGATATGTGATATCATTCGACGATTATTTGTGATATAAGATTCCTTCCTTTCACCTTTGAAACCTTTGAAATGTTTAAAGATTTCACAATTTTGGTTTAGAACCAAATTTTGAAGGAAGATGAAATGAATTTGATCTAAACTAGGTAGCAAGTACCTATTAGATGGATACAAGGAATACCTTATGGAGATAGAAATATCATTCCTATCTCACTTCTTCTAATATACCTAAACTCAATGAAGTTGTAGGAAGATACAATTAGATCATGTGTGACATGATTTGATAAGTGGTTAATCTTTGCATAGTTATCTCTTAGTTTACAAGGTATATATGTAGTAGAGACTGCAATATATATCCTTAATAAAGTTCCATGCAAGTAAGCCGGAATCTAGAACCAAAGAATACTACTTCATTAGGAAAATAAAAAATGGAATTGATGCCTACTTTATGACCGTGAGATTCTTAAAGAATTTCATCTCTAAGAATATGATTCTAAGGTGATGACTTTCTTGAGAATCAAGATGAAAATGAAGTGAAGGAACTCATTGAATCTTGAGAAGATAATGAGGCTCCTTAAGTCGGAAACTAAAAGGACAACTAAAGATGAACCACTAATACCTCTTCAAATGAGTTTGAAGATGAATTCCATGTGCCAGATAAGTCTGACAGTGATCTGACTTCATGTAAAGAAGCTTCTGAAGATCATGACATGGAGAGATGGATGTTAGCAGTAAAGTCTAAATGTAGACTTCATATACAAGTGTTGTATATGGACCCTCGAGGATTCACCTATAAGGGTAAGACACGTTAAGATGTAAATGTATCTTCAAGAGAAAGAGGGAACCTGATGAGAAGGTAAAGACCTTCAAAGCATAGCTTGTATCCACAAGATACACACGAAGAGAAGACGTCGCTTGCAATGAGACTTCTTCTTCAGTGACCATGCTTAATACCATCAGAATATTGCTAACTATAGCTGCACAATTTGACTTCGATATCTACGAGATGGAAGTCAAGATTGCATTACTCTATGAATACCTCTCTGAGGATTTTCATAAGTAGTAGCCCCAGGGCTTCATGGTTGGGGAAAGAAAGGTGTGCAAGTTGAATTACTCCATCTATGGACTCAAATAAGCTTCTTGTAGATTTGATGAAAATATAAATTTTAGGATTTTAAATAGAATCTTGATGAACCATGGGAAGCTTAGTGGGAGTACCAATGTGTTCATCATGCTAAATGTAGATAATATCCTAATCATTTAGAATGATATAAGGATGATAATAAGTGTTTTATGATCTGGCTATTTCATACCTTGAGATATGATCTCAAGGATACCTCCTAGATCTTAGTTCTGAAGTTGTTTAGAAGCAAAGAGAAGAGAGAGAATTGTGATTGTCACATTATTGGTACATCCTGGATATATTCTATTCAAGGAAGGCTCCTTTCCCTTAAGATTTGGGACTAACCAATCTGAAGGGATAGCATATCAAGTGTTGATGATGCTAAAACTGCTTGCCCTTGTGCATCAGTTGCTAGAAGCCTGGTATGTGCTAGATATGTACAAAAAGGCAGATGTCTGCCATGTAGTGGGAATAGTAAAATGTTCCTAATCCTACTATGGAGATAAAACACTCAGTTGCAATAATAAAATAATATCTTTAAAGATGACAAGACTTAGAGATAATGATCTCAAAGTCTCATCATCAAGAATCTAAGACTTTATAGATAGTGATCTAAAAGGTCTTAACTGCATATACCTTAAGAGAAAGAGATCTCTGGGAATAAGGGTATTCTGATAAGGATAATTGAAATTACACACTGGTTATATTGAGTTGTAGTGTCAAAGACATTATGACTGCCTCAATATTGAGTATTAATTGCATAAGATGCAACATTCACATTGGATGCAAGCACTTTTACTGAGGGATATGCAAGTACCGTAAAAGGACTTAGCATACTCTCTCGGGAAAAGAGTGACCGATCAGCTTACCTGCCTATATTAAATAGCCTATGATTGTCACATGAGTTTGGGTTTAAATGATTAGCCGATTAATGGCTCTTTGGACTAGTGGAAGATTGTTGGACATGCGAGCCCACGACGAGCCATTATGCAATAAATGTTATTGCAATTCACTCCTTGATCTGAAATGAAGAATAACTAATTTGCATAATAGGTCCCTTAGTACAATTAGGGTTATGTACCATGGTCATCTTAATGATCATACAGCTGTTGATTCAATTATTGAATCATAGAGGTTGGTGCTTGGATGAATATCTAAAGAGTTAGATTAAAGACTCATCAAGCACCATCAAATGATTGTTAAGATGTGATCTTTATCCTGAGTAGGAGATGGCAATCCTTATCTATAAAGGCTGATATCTGATCAATCGCTTGATGCAGGTCCTCTGCATTGGAATTGAGATTCGGAGGTGTCAGATTAGTTAGGTCAAAGAGTTGACTTAACGAGATCGAGATAACCAAAGACCTATTTCGTATGATGTCACGGTATAGGCACGCATCCTCTGACCGGAGATAGATGTGTTACTATAAGTTTGAGTATGTACATTTGGTAGACCGATAGGTTGATGACCTAATGAAGGTCTATACACAGGCGTGTTGGTGGGCATGCAAGGGCATATGAGTAATACGATATATCAAAGGGATCATACATGTTCATTACTGAATCGGAAGACATGAGTTCACTCATGAGATATTGGGAAGAATCAAATTCCGTGCACGGTCATCTCGCCTTGGAAGCTTGACTGAATTTGTAGGCTTTATATATGCTTTTGGAAAGTATATGATCATCACCTAGGTATGATATATGCTTTTGGAAGGTAAATGATCGATACTGACTCCCATTGATCGAATGAGAAACTTAATGATAAGACCCTGAAGGAGACAGTCTAAAAGAGATCTAAAACTTTGGGTTTAATCTAGGTCTTCCAGTATGCAGGACGTACATGTATTAGGAATACCTAAGGGTGATTTGATCATAAACGATTGTATAACCATGACGCTTCCATTCCTAGGGAGTGACGAAACAGGTCTGAATTTTAATGACTCCTTTCAGTAGAGAAATGGTGTGATCTTGGTTCAAATGTTGGACATTGATCTGAATGAGATTCAGATGCAATGAGAAGATTAGATTTGTGGTCTTGATTTAATCAAGCATCTATGGAAGATCCGCAAGATCTGGATTTGAGATGTGATCTCAATATCCAAGTCACTATACGTGGAACAATACAATCGCATTGTCCTTACCAAGTATCCACGGAGAAAGCACATTACCTTGAAGTAGTTCAAGAATGATTCCATTATTGATTTATATATCTAAGCATTGAGATCTGGATGATTAAATGTGATTTAATCGTAAAATATAATACGAATTTGACTGGTATTATTTATCCATATAACAAGAGCTATCTAAGATAATTAAATGTGGTTTAATTATCAAAAATGTGAATAATGTGAATAATATTCATATTATTTGGGCACATGAGAATAGAGATTCAAGATGATTAAAGTTCGAAGTCTTCAATTCATCCAACTCCACTCTTCTGAATAAAGGAGTCGATTCCGATATTGACCTGGGCAAGGATTCATCAGTTAGTGACTTGGTAATTCAGAAGAATCTCATATCATTTGTCAAATATGATAAAAGATGCCATTCTTTTGAGACTATATATATGACGAGATCATGAAGTCCCTCGCTTGCTTGATCAGTTTCCCCGGTGGGCTTTCATCCAGTGCTTGACGTCTCATCCGGCTTTCACTGACCCGGTGACCACCCTGCGAAACCACATCTGTCAGACGTCCTTGCTTACAATAATGTGGATAATACTATCCATATTAACTAGGTATATTATAAATGAGATTTATAATATATTAGAGAGAGCATATTGTTATTTATATTTTTTAATTAATTATTGATGTGAATTGGATTCACATTGGATGATTAATTGAAAATATAATTTACATTTTATATTGGGGCGTGAATGTGATTCACATTTTTCCAATGGCAAGATTGCAATATTTCATAAGATAATTATGAATTTTTTTTATGAAATAATTCACAACAAATTTTGTTGTAAATCTTGGAGATATCATGAGGTAATGAGATCTCATGAGATAGTGAGATCTCATGAGTGGGCATCCCCCCTTTTAAGGGGATGTGGTTTATCTCCACATTATCTCCAATGATAATTAATTTATTTAATTTGAATTAAAATATATTGATTTATCTATACATATTAATTTAAATTAAATTAATTGTTGTTGTGTTTTCACAACAAAATCATGGCCATTGAAAGAAATACAAATCAATCTCATCCATTGATTTTGTATTGTCCAAGGATTGAGATCCATGCATCCCAAAACACTATTTAAGAAGAGGCATCCCTTGCTCTTCAAATTACATGATCAATCCATACGCTCTCTCTCTCTCTCTACACGCCAAAGGTGTTCTCCCTCTCTCCCATTGTGGTCGTCAACCATGGAGCCCAAGACAGAGTCGTCATCGTCGCAGCATCGTCGTTATGATGTCGGATCATCTACTCATGGATCTCCATCTCCTTCAGTGTGCCTCGCTCGTGAAGAAGATGTTGGATCTCGTGTGAAGAGATCAGGAGATCCGCTTCTTGGATCATAAACATGGATTGCGAGGAGTAAGCGTCTCATCAACGTGCTCGCAAGCGTCTCCTCCGCTGGATCGGACTTGAGACAGGAGGTCTCTTGGTTTAGAGACTCGATCGCAACCATGCTTCAAGAGGTAACCCTAGTACCTATTTGTAGTTTAGATGAAACGATCGAAGAAGTGTTCTTGGATCATGTGATTTTATCATTTAAAAATTTTAAATTCCCCTACATCGAGCAACTAGTACAACTAGTCGCTCCTGATCGCATTCGATGCGATCCACACGCTTCCGTGATCCGCTTGAGAATCTTCCCATATCCTTCACATTGTTCATCATACCTCTCTGATCTCTGCCCATACTTCTAATCACCTAATAAACCACTCTAGCTATACCCATCTTGTGACCAATCTCACCTACCACCTCTTCTATAAAAATCCACCTTCTCCACCCTTTTTTATTTTGATCCCTCTTATTCTATCTTTATCCCCTTAAATCAGTTCCCTCAACGAGAGCTTGGTGACTGAAAGCTTTTGAAGGCGATTTGCATCGAGGAGAGGTCGAGGAGGAGATCCAAGTCCACAACAGGAGTGTCTCTGTGGTTTTACCTCTTCAACTCATGTTGAATCGAGGGACCATCTTGTATTTTAGGTAATATTCTTAATCAAGATTTCTATTCCACTCTTAATTTTCAATTTAATTAGTAGGTTTAGGCTAAAATCCAATTTTTGCGTAAACATGGAGCTCGAGCTCCAGGTTGGTTTCACCATGAAACATGCTTTGTTCTGACCCATTTTCACCTCATTATCATTCCCAGATGCCTTATCCATCAATCTCCCACCTTTTACCCTTGATTTCTTCTTGTAATCAAGCGAAACAAAGTCCCACTCCATTGCATTGTTGGAGCTTCGTCGCCCGACTCATCCATACTGCTTCAAGTTTCAATCATTGGTCGAAGACAACACCCTCGAGACTTCTCAACTGTTAGTGCAGGTCCTGGCACTCGAGGGCTGATATAGAGCAGAATCGAAGTCTTAGAGATCCTCCAAGACACTTGTAAGACACCTGAGCCATAGGAGCCCTAGTAGGACTCCTTGACCTCATAAGAGCCAACTTGCCCATGTAGAGAAACCCTAGCAACTCCTTGAAGCAGTCGAATTTTGAATGTACCGAGACTTTTGGTTTTAAGGCAGAGGTTGGAACACATGTGAGTCATCCGGTCGAGATGACTAGAAGGTGAATGTAGCGTGTCTCGACCACCTCCTTCACTCAATGGTGATGATGGGGATCCGAAGAGGTGTCTTTGGCTCCTCCATTGAACTCCGAGCTCGCTAAGGATCCTCAAACCTTCCCTGACCTCTCACGAAGGTAATGGCGATGCGAGGGTACTCTAGGATTGCTTGGAGTAGAGAAATATGATGCATTCGTCGGAGCACATGCTCTTGATCGGAACCTCCTCTGAATCATTTGTCAATGAAGGATTCAACTTGCAAAATGGGATATAGCTAGGGATGGTTGTATGGTATGTATGTGTGAGGTGAATGAGATGGAGGGATACATGATGAAGGAGATAAAGCCCTGGATTGGGTCCTCCACCATGATGATGGAGAAAAAGGGGTGATGTGATCTGAGGGATGAAAGAATAGAGGAGGTGATCGAAGAGCCCCGTGAGGATCATGGACCCTCTGTGGATCTCAAGTATGGGTAGGGTGAACATGGTGGCAATTTTACATAGTTAGAAAAATCAAAGAAATTACAAATACAATAGATTGAAACTTACTTGGAGATTGAAGATGAATGCCGATGAGGAGTTGGGATTTGGGTCGAGGCTCAAGACGAGCCTCTGGTCTTTGTTGGGCCCTTCCAGCTGTGAAGGGAAGCTCGAATGACCATGTCAATGGTCGTGGCATGACCTGAGAGACATGGGTCTCACCGAAGTTGTTGGCCGTCTTTGCAAGTCCTAGACTCACTCCTTTGTCATAGGAGGAGGAGGAGGATGGTTGTATATTAACTCATAGAATGGTGGACAATCGATGAAGTTAGCCGGTGGAGAAGTATTTGGAGGAAGAACTTGATGATTCTAGGAGGTTGTCGACGAGGTTTCAATTGTCGAGCAATTACCCTAGAGAGTAGGACGAGGTGGTTAGGGGGGCAATGGGTGGTCTAAGGGAGTTAGGGGTGTGTCATTAAGTGATTAATTAGAGGATAAGTTGCTCGAAGTAGTTGGGAAAAAGGGAGAAGAACAAGAGGTCATGAGATTTGGGTGTGTGGAGGAAGTGGGCATGGGAGGTTGACGACGCATGAGAGTCGTTGGATCAAGAAATCCAACAGTAGTGCGGAGGGCACGAAGTAACAACATAGATCACATCCGATAGAAGCGATCAGGTGGACGAGAGAGAAGTGGGTATGAGCATCTCTTATTGAATCAATCTGGACCAGATCGATGGTGGAAAAGGGGGCATGTGGCAATGAAAGGCCAGGCCATGTGGGATCTCCAGAGAGAGCCATGTAACCCAATAGGAAAAAAAGAAAATTGAATAAAACAAAGAAAAATTAGAAAATTATGTACATGTGTCAAAATAAAAGTATTCAACACGAAAATTGCAGATCTTTTCCAGATCTACAAGTTTCATGTAGAACCCAAAGTCAAGATACACCATTTATAGATAGATATATTTTTGCAAGTACTTTTAAGTAATTAAAATATTTATTTATAATTATTTTGATATTTTTTGTATTTTTTATTTATAAATAATGTCAAAAATATATATGTCCAATATAAAACTTATTCTTTATGTATAAGAAAATACATAAAATTGGGCACGTAATATATTTATTTATATATCATAGTTAGGGTAAATTTCATACATGATTCTAATGTTAATGTTAGTTAATTAGGATTGAATATTATTGAATAATTGAAGTAATAGGAATAATAAATGAAAGTTGGATGATAAATCATGGATTTATCATGGATACTACTGAACAGTTCTCCTCCAACAACTTTTGAAAAGATACTAGTAATTAACATGCTCCAAGTTTAAAATGTGGACTACTGAAGTCCAAAAAATAGTTGAGTTCTCACAAAAATTAACCCACCACCCAAACTCTCACTCGTCAATGAGGTAAGATCAGGTCCAATCCACCCAAAGAGTGACAACCTTAAAATATTCCAAGTGGCAACAAACTGCTCATCATGTATGCACTTATTATTATATGTATGAAAATGTTACTTTTATTCTAAGATATTCCATATCCAATGATACCTCATGTTAATGTGCTTTAACTTTGTAGGAAAAGGAAAATTCTTTCCAAGATGAATAACATTGTGGTTGTCACGTTAAAGCACAAGTTTTGACTAAATCTAAGTTCTTTCATGAACTCTTTTTCCGTAACAGCTACTTCCAAGCTTTTGTAGCTGCAATTAATTCGATTGTATAATAGATAAATTTACAAACTTCTAAAGTCAAAATTACCAAGAAATCGAACCACATGCCAAAGACATCATGTAACCAAATATGGATTTTCTCCCATTAATATTATTTGTGTAGTCAAAGAGGATTGGTTATTTAGCTCCAAAATAAATGGAATAATTGTTAGTACTTGCAAGAAATCCCAGGATCCACTTGATTGAGACCTAATGTTTTCCCATATATTTAAGATAAACCTACTAACAATACCAACCATGTGAGCAATGTTAGACCTTGCACAAACCATGGCATACATCAAGCTACATGTAATAGATTCATAGGTAATTCTCTCCATATATTTCTTCTCTTTATGAGTTATTAGGCTATATTTGGAGCCTTATTGGAAATATGATTTGATGTTAGCTGATTTTGTGTTGTCCATGTAAAATCTTTGAAGTACCTTACCAGGATTTCCTTGTCTTTTTATCTCATGTGATCTTCATGGCAAGGGTTTGTCTATCAGATCCAAATCCTTCATATAAAAGGACTTGCTCAACTACTCTTTCAATCTTGAAATACTTGAACCAATGCTGTCTACAATAAGCATGTCAAAATAAATCAATAAAATGATGAAGTCATCAACTGAGAATTTCTATGTGAAAATATAATGGTCTAAATAGTGTAGCCTTGTTCCCTTATAAAATACTCTAACTTCTTGTACCACTGCCTAGATACGTACTTCTAGCTAATAAAACATTTATTCACCTTGCAAACTTGGTCATCTTCGCCTTTGACCATAAAACCTTCACGTTGCAAATGGTAAATTATGTTCTCAAGGCCACCATGTAGGAAGTTATCCTCATATCCATTTGTTAAACCTCAAAATCAAGGCTAGTTACAAAGCTGAGAACAACTTTGATAGAGGCAACTAGACCACAAGAGAAAATATCTCCTCAAACTAAACTATGATCCTTCAATTGAAACCTTATATGACTAACCCAGCTTTGTATCTCATGTTCATAGAGAATTCACCATGTTTTACTTTAGAAATCCTCTTGTTCCTCAATCCCTCATACATTTGGAAAAGTTCACATGCTTAAAGGTATAGTTCTCATGAAGATATTCCATCTCATTTTTTTGTTTCTATCATTTTCCTTTATTCACGTCATGTAAGACCTTCTCATAACATTCAGGCTTACCACAATATCGCAACAAGGCATACATGCATGTATAATATTTGATGGAGGGACATCTTTCTCTTACAAGTATGTGTGATGGGAGTGCATCAGAAGAATAACTAGTTGCATCATTCCCATCATCATATGTAGGGCACACCCACTTCTTCTCATGTATTGACCACCTACTCAATAGCATCGTCTTTCACTACATTTAGAGCATTCTCCAATGGAACTAGCTCCTTAAGAAGTGCTTGATACCTACTAAAGGGAGAGTCCTTTGTAGCATTCTAGACGTCTTAAATGGTTTTATTTTTAAAGAAGATCACATGCTTGATTTTAACTAACTTCTTTTTCAACCAGTTCATACAACATAAAATAAAGCTAATCTTGGTTGTATCCCAAGAACATGTACTATATGATCTTTGTTTGCATCTAGCTAGGATATTTCATCCTTTAGGATCTGCACAAATGTCATGAGTCCAAATATGCATACATATTACACTTCCTTGCCATACCAGAACATGTCAAGAAAATCACATTCCAAAATAACATGTGGAGGGAGATTAATAACATGAACTGCAGTGAAGGTGTTCACATCAAAATAAATTATGCAACTAAGACACAAAAAGAAGTCATCTAAATCTCTCTATTAGGGTCCTTATCATTTGTATATCTACATCATTCAGCTAAAGATTTATTATTGGATTATTCCGGTGCTTGATGCAATGAGATATGCAATACTAATCAATCGGTATTGTACTCACCACCACTATCACTAGGTTGCACTTTAAATTTTTTCCGCTTTGTCTCCCAAGTGGGAATGGAATTCCTTTAAAACCTTAAGTACTTGGTCCTTTCGCTTCAAGACATAGACCCATACTTTCTTTAAAAATGATTAATAAATGTAATGAATTATTAATAAAAGCATCATCAAGAGAACTTACTTTCAATAAACCACAGACGTCATTTGAATCAACACTAATACATGCAAATTTACGGAAAATGGATGGCTTCTGAAAGAGGATATCGTTTGCTTCCCAATTAGATTATATATACATCTTTCCATTTTTTTCTTTCTTACAAGAAGATTTTTCTTCATTAAGTAATGTAATGGCTTTCACTCATATAACCCAATCTCCAATTCCACAACTAAATGGAACTTTCATTTCGAAGCATGAGTATTTTCCTTTTTAAAAAACATCGTGGTTCCAGATGGCTTTTATTTGAACCTATAAAGGTATGTAAATGAAATGCAAAAAAAAGTTGTCGCAACAACAATGACAGCCATGTGTACATACAAATATTCTTTCCTCTAGTGATTTGTGATGTGCTACCCAACTATATTGTCGAAACTATTATTGAATTAGTTTATTTTTCAAAGGGGAATGCACTAAGGCATTGATGAATACTCATTCATTCATCTTTATTTTGTTATTTTATCTTTGGATCCCTAGATAAATATATTTAAATACATCTAACTAGTTCAAATTAACACACTAACTACTTAATGACGCACCTAGAAACTCGGGTTAAGTATGAAATTAACAAGGGTCGTTGTGACACAAATCAACAAGCGCGGTCAACGAAAAAAATTATTTTAAATCACTTAAGAAAAATATAAAACAATGACAAGCAAATGTAAGCGATTTTGTTATTCTATTTACCTGGTATAGTGAGCAAGGTCGAACACAAGGAGCACGATTGAAAAACTATGCAGTCAGATTTCTAAAATAATTTTTTAGTGGTTTTTGCATTTTTAATTTATTTTTTTATTTTTTAAATAAAGCACAAGGGATAAAAACACACAACATCACACTCTTTTTATATTTTTCAAAATTGTCAGAAGTGCTTAGAAAATTGCAAAGGAATTTTTTTGTATTTTATATAGTTTGAAAATGTTTTTGGTAATTTTTTCAAATTTTTCTGATGTTTTTATGATTTTATAAAAATCAAACAATGGAAAATAGAGAAAATGGTGCACAACCAAGAGTATTTTGTAACTTAAAAATACTTTAAGTGCCAATACTCCTGAATATTATTTTTAAGTTAAACTACAATTAAATATCTACAAACAGAAACTGAAATAAGATTTTTTTGGATCTTTCTAGAATTTTCTACAATTTTATAAAGATTTTTATTTTTCACAATTTTTTTGGGTTTTATAAATAATCTATGGATGAAACTTGGATAGAAATTAAAAGACAATAAAACACACCACAGTAATATTTTTGGAATTTTTAGGTGAATTTTCGAATTTTTATGAATTTTCTAATTTCGGACAGAAAAAAGATACTGTTTTTGAACAGTTGAAATATCAAATATCAACAAAATGCTATGAAAATTGTATACAATGTTCACAGGCATAGCAGGAGTATACATATTTTTTTAGAATAGAACAATAAAAACATTTATTTCATCAAGAAAATCATGCAAAGTTTATGTCTGGAAGTACAAGGATGCAAATGTAATAAGTTAATGTTCTTGCACCAAAATATAACAATTAATAATCTGTAGGTAAACTTCGTAATTTACCCAGTAGGGAGCATGTCTTGCATGTGCTTCTATGGAGAGGGGGCTATTCTACAATTTCGAAAACTTTGGAGGGCTTCAGCGTAAATTTTCATTAAAAAATATTTTAAAAATACCTGCACAACCCTTGGGCTCTTATGGTCTGTTTCTTCACAAGGGGGAGGCAAGGGGTCGTCGCCCTTCCTTGGCAAGGAAGTTCAGGCATGGCTAGAAGTAGACCGACGTCCGCAGGCAAAGAAGGCATCGCGGCGCTGGCACGGGGCGGCACGGTGCAGGGCGCGGCCGTGCGCAGGTGGAAGACCAGTGACACGGGAGGCGCTGCTGGTGGCTGGCGATGGAAGGGTTGCGTCCAGGCACGACCACGCTGGGGGAGACGAGGCAGGCGGGGAGGAGGCACGATGCCTGGCGGCGCCACCGTAGAGATCCGATGGCCTGAGCGGCGGGGATGGCCACAACGGGTGGTCAGTTGGGCGACCCCCCGCGTGGCTCGCTGTTATTTTTGTTTTTTATGTAAACTATAATTCGAATAAGAAAAATAAAAATATATTTTTTTAAGCAGGGCTATAAATAGAGAAGCAAGTTTTTATTATTTTTTAATTAATGTTCCTACAAAACCAATGTTAGAGATGAAAATAAATATGTGGATTTTTTTATTTATTTTATTTATTTATCAACAAAATAGGATGTGAATGGGGATCCAACAGAGAATGAGGAAAGGATCCGAAGATCCGACCACCGTGCGTGGTCGGATGTGAAAGGTTGTGATAAATAGAACGAGAACGTGCGTGGATCAAGAAAATGAGGTGAAAATCGGATTCAGACGACAAGTGTGATATAGAATTTTTGTGATTTTACAATCTAAAGATTAATCATGTCAATGGAGAAATAAACCTACGATTTGTCTAAGAAAAATGGCGTGAAATAAAGTGGATCTCACCTCGAGATCGGATATGCCGTAATGGCCTCGACGAAGGCTAACGCGCTGTTACCGGACGGCTCGCAGGCTGGGCACTCTTCTTCAACAAGATAGCTCTCGAAGATCGGGATCCTCTCCATCAAAAATTGATCAATGAATGAAAGAAGGATGAGGAGCCTATTAAAAAGAGAAGAAAAATACAAAAGGAAAGAATGTACAAAAAAGGAAGGTGTTATTGGTTAATTAAATAAATGAATTTAATTAATTAATTAATTAATTAATTATGAATTTCGGAATTAAATAAATTAAATAAATAAATTAATTAATGGAAATTGATTCATCACCTTAATGGTGGCCATTAAAGGTATGAAATCAAATTTTATATACAAGGTAGGTTTTTAAATCAAATACAAATTTCGTAATTAAATTTAATTAATTAATTAATGTTATATATTTTTTTAGTGATTTATATATAAGCAAATTAGTTGTATGCAAATATTATGTACATATAATACAATATACACATGTGCAAATAAGGAAATAATTTTTAAATAATTTTTAAATTTTATTATTTATATTTTTTATTTTATTTTAATGAAAATAATATTTACAATTATGTACATAATGTATATAAAAACAGATATGAATAAATATGTACAATAAATAATGGTGAACTTGCACAAAACACTCCAGATAATTGACTTTTCAACCGTAACTCCAAAAATTATGAAATCACAATCATTTGAAAGATAATTTAATTTAGAGTACAAAGAAAGTGAGTCTGGTTTAATTTGAGTTCATATGGAGCATGAATTGGTATATCAATGATCATCTTGCGGCTTTTTCTACGTGTGCTTATTTGTAATATGTACATTATTTTGCTTTGCAATTATTTTTATTATTTACAACACATTTTTATTTACAACTTTTGTTTAAAAAATAAATGATTTGAGGTCAATTTATGTACAAATAAAATAATACAAGTTTTAGATTAAATATACAAGAAAAGTATTCATAAAATATTTTTGATTTTAGAATTAAAGACCCTATCTCCCCCTACTTTATTCCTGGTCGATCAAGTCAAGTCTTGACCTTCTCTCGGGGTTCGGTTCAGTCTGCATTTATTGCATAAATACATCTTTTATTTTTCTTTTCTTCTTTATTCTTTTGTTTAAGTACAAAAAGTGTTAAAAATGCATATTTAACAAATACGTGTAAAATGGTAATTTCATGGAATTAGTAGGTATTTACAAGTGTTTGACTACGGAAATGAAGCCAAAATAAAAGAATAAAGGCGATGAATCATGGATTCATCACTATTATTTGTAAATAATACATTAACACATGTATTTAAATCCAAAATAAAAGATCAAAGAAAAGAAAAGAAAAATAAGGAAGTATTGTAAATACTGACTGGCCTTGAACCCCGAGACCAAGTTAATATTGACTTTGTCGACAAGGAATAAAGTAAGGGGATATAATGGCAAAATAATGCAGACAAAAAGACACAAAAATCTAGAAACCCTTCTATTATTGTATTTTTGAATTGCAGACCAAAAATCATTAAAAATTTCAAAAAACATAAAAACTTTATAAATTCATTAAAATTGTCTAAAATAATAAAAATATTTATTTACATTTATGTATCATGTTTATATTATATATTACATATAAAAAATAGTTGTGGAAATTTTTGAGCTATTTATCTATTTTTCAAATTCCAAAACAATTCAGTCTTGTGTTATTGTTCACTATTTTGACATTTTTTATTCAATTAAAATACAAAAAAGGGTAAAATTTTAAAAATATAAATATATATAATAGAATAAAATATAAAAAGACAAAAATAATTTATTTTATCAATTTTGAGTTTTTATAGTTATATATATACTAACATATATTCTATATATAGCTATATATGCTTATATTATTACTATTAAAAATATTCTGAATATTTTTTAGAAACCTTAAAAAATAAAAAGGATTGTTCTTAGGGTATTTCCCTGATTTTTTATATATTCTATATATTTATATTCTATATCTATTATAATATACATAATATTTATACACTATTATATATGCACATTAAACCTATTAAAAGAAATTTAAATCATAAAATATTAAAAATATAAAAATTTAAAATGAAATGCAAAAAATATAAAGTAAGAATTCTAAAAAATATTATAAACCCACAAAAAATAAAAAATCCTTATAAAAATACAAAAAACATTTATTATCTTTTTAGTTAATTTGTGTGGTATATCTCTGTTATTACTTAGTCGTTTGACCCCTACACTTGCATACCATACATATCATTTTGTAGGGTATAATAAATTTTAACTCACTATTCTTCATTGCTTGAGCCATATTGTGGTGTAGTTGTTGATTGCAACATTGAGATTGAGGATATCTGAGAGCCGAGAGAGCGGTCGACACAGCAATTGCTGGACCCAACTTGTCGAGCATCGCAAACACTCCAAGACCGAATGACAGGATCCCTCTTCGATTTCATTTGTTCATTAGTGATTTTGTGCAGGAATACTATATTCCAATTCAATTACCTCTTGAAGAATCCCATAATAGCTCAGACTGTCCTCCCCATAACACCAACCAAAAACCATCGTACATGGATCATATGTATACAATCCTTTATCTCCTTCCGACGAATGTAATATGGACTAGTTTGCATACAGACATCGTATGTTTTCACTGCATAATTCAAACCTAATGTGAAGTCCTACAGTAATTTCAACTTTCCATCCGTCAGGTCCAATGATCTAACCCACTCATTAAATCAAGATGCAAATGTCTTTCAAAACAATTAAACCATATCTGCTTTGTTGAATGATGGGTTATTTGTATATATAAAACTCTTAGGGGGTGTTTGGATAGTGGGTTTAGGTGGGTTAAACTGGTTGCAGGTAACCCATTTTTGGGTTTTGGTGTTTGGATAGAGGGTTAAACTGGGGGTGGGTTAGAAGTGGGTTTATTATGATATGATTGTATTGGAGTTTGAAAAAGTGAGTAGTTATTGTGATGTGATTGTATTGGAGTTTGAAAAAGTGAGTAGAAGTGGAGTAGTTTATATTTTTTAGATGAGATGATGGTATAATATATTATTTTTTGATAGGATTGATGATGTAAAATTTATTTTTTTAATTTTTTAAAAAGGGAATAAAGTGGGGCCCACGAGGAGGGAGAAAACATGGGTTTGGATAGTTAACCCACCCCGGGGGTGGGTTAACCTTGTTGCCGAACGGGGTCTTATACTCTCTGCATTACTAAATAAAACATTAATATTTTACTAATCATGTATACGACTAGGAAAAGTTAGTACGTACTCGGGATGTGGTGAAACTTTCTTCACATTATCCAGCACATATATCTTCATCGGTTGTTTTCACGATGACTCGTCGTGTGAATCTTTCTCGTTCGAAATGTCTCTACACAAAGACGAATCACATAAAGGCATATTTCGACTTCATTGGTTGGAATCTCATTACATGATAGACAGCTGTGACTAGTCTCTACATCCTATGACAACTATCTCATACAAAAATTTGCAACTTCCTCCATAATGTACCATGCACATGTGCACCAAGTATATGATCATTAAAATTACCCTTTACCATAAATATCATAAAAATAACATATATATACATTTAATGCGCAAATATACATCCCCTCTCTCTACACACTTTATTTAGATAAATCCATGGATTTCATCAATTTGGCAGTTTTATCTCTTAAGCATTTCAAATAACATATACAATGCATAAAAAGATCACAACATATATAAAAATAATAAATAATCAAAAATAAGCTAAGTAGATAAATTAAATAAGACAAAGATAATATATATACCTAGTGGCGCAGGTGTAGGACAGCGATCGATGACGGGCCCAACGATCCTCTCCATGGAGGAGAAGAAGGCAGAGGAGATGCCCATCCTGTGGATGAGAAGTTGAAGAGCAAAGGAGATGCTCGTCGGAGAGGAGAAAAGGCCTCTTCGGGGAGGAAAAGAGGGTTAGGACTAGTGGAAGGGGAGGGGAAGAGGGCTAGGCTGTGAAGGAGGGGAGGGGTGTTAAACAATAGGAGGCAAAAGGGTAAATGAGGTTATGTCTGAAAATTCATATTAGAAATTGCGATCACCAGTAGTTACATGTTCACTAACACAAATTGGGACCACTGGTGGTCGCAATATGAGCATGAAATTAGCCGCTTGATTTTGTGTTCGCACTTTCAAAGATGCAACCATAAGTCTTGGGTTTGTGGTTACCATTTGTACTATGATCACAAACCCACAACTTGCGGCCATAGTTGTGTGCTACTAATTCTACAATTTTCTTGTAGAGAAGAGATAATATTCATCTGTCATATGATTCACGCGACCCCTACTACCACACCCGACGGCAAAGCGCCCCCTGCTTAGATTATTAGAATTTGAATATGTAAATGTTTAGTTGTTGGAACTTGTTTTATTTGTAGTAAACATTGTAAGAACATGTTTTATTTTGCTTTGCGATGTACTTGTTAAGGATCTATAATCCGATGTAGCGTTTGGTTGTTTAAGTGATTATGTAGTGAGTACATAATATCTCCATTGTCATGATTATTACAATTACAATTTGATGTTTAACTTATAGATGTCCATATTGTCATGTTTAGATATAATCGCAATAGCAGCAGCAATAGCACTGGCAACTGATCAGAAAATATTTTCTTCCGTCAATCAACGCTGACAATGTACATATATTTCGTAATGTAGCAAACCTCTCTCATCAGATATGTGTTGGTAGCGAATTCCAAAGCATGATGGATAATTGTTATGGTAAATGGGGGTCTTTTCCAGGGGGAAAAGTGATGGTTCAGCTTTCCAAGCTAACATACGGGTCTGGTCTAAGAGGATAGGAGCTAGGTGTTGAGCAACGATCCGAAGCTGCTGATTATATAGAAAGTTGAGATCGCCCAAAGCCTGGTGATAGGGGCTTTCTTCCCCTTGCCTCTCCACTTCGCATTTGACTATTCACACTAGACAATTATTCTTTATAAGGTTGTCGGCCTCCCGTTCCGCCCATGGTTCGACCTCTTCAACCAAAGGTGGTGGTGGTAGTAACTGGTAAGGAGGTAGAAGGAAGGAAAAAGGGCCATAATAAATAAGGGGAAGGGGGAGGAAGACGACTGGAGAGGTCAAAGGAGGTAGAAGATGGGTCGAAATAGGGCTTGAGAGTTATGGGTTTTGTCTGGGTTGGAGGAGGAAGATCAGTTTAATTTGATGTTTTTATACTGGAGGGGAAAGGGAACCGTACTTGGAAAGTTTCGCTAAATATTGCAACTACAATTTGGTCTCATTATGGTCTACCAGCCACAAACACAACCACATATATTCGTATCTATGAGCAAAAATAAATACCGCCAGGTATGCTATATGTGGTGGTAATGTAGTCACATCAATATAGTCGCATTCTTGTAGAAGGAAATATGCCAGTGTCTTTTAGTGAGACAATACGAGCTGCTAAGCTAGAGATGGATGATGACCAAATACCAAACCAAGCTATTTAACATATTATGCTCTTAGATCTTCAAGTTGAAAGGCCCTAGTAAAGGATGAGAATCATTACTGTCTTTTGCAGCTTAAAGCTTTGTGATGCTACATTTACGGCAGGTTGATGTTTCTTGCGGCAGCAAGATGCTGCCGCAAGCAGTCTTTTTTCCAGTAGTGCCTGGAATCTATATCGAGTAAAAAAATAAATTAAATAATTGTTTATTGGGAAGGTTTTTGGACTGCGACATTACATTTATTTATATAAATAAACCCTAGAAAAATGGTGTAAAGACCTATTAAACACCTCCTTGTGTCATTTGCAAGTGCTTGTACTCTCTCTCTCTCTCCATATCTCTGATGATTGACATCGACTCATTGGTCATGCATAGCACTCATCATATCAATTTTCATATGACTTTTTTAAGGGTCTGTTTCGTTGCTGGGTTGGGTTGGCTTGGGGTACCCCTGTGAATAGTAAACTGTGAGGAGGATTGGGAGTGTTGGAAGGAGGGGTACACCGGTGTACCCCAACAGAACCCTAACAAGATTACATGATGTGCCTATATATACCAAGAAAAACAAGAAAGTTGGGTGACAAAATGTAGAGAATAATCTATGCAATATAAAATCTGCAATACCGCCCTTTAAACAATGGATAATTTCTCCGAAAATGGTGGACGATTTTTTTGGACATGAACTCCAAAAGATAAGAAATAATAACTTAAGGAAAATAAAAAGGAAAATCACAACCACTCGCCAATCATGAATCTCAGATTCTTGAGAGACTTATTCATATGTTTTGAAGGAGCTATCTCTACATGGATGTGGATATAATCTAAATCATCATATCTAGAGCATGAAGTTTGGAGAGGATGGACTCCCAAGGGAAGGGGGGCTTCGATTATCGAGGAAGATGCTCGGCTCTCGTGATGGAAGGTTGGAGGTAGAAGGATGATTTTTTAATAGTAGATCCGATAATTTCGAGGGTCCAGATTATCCATCTTGGGATTCGAACCCAGATCTTTTTAGGTGTAGGCACACTGCGCTACTAACGAACTACTCCTTGGGTTCTGAGGTAGAAGGGTGGTTGCAGCTATAGTTGCGAGATGAGGTGTCCTAGGGGGGTTGGAGGTGGAAGTATCAACGATGTAGGTGACATAATTTTCCATGAGGGAGCTAAGGAACAAATGACATAGTAAAGACTTCGATGATTGCCTAGAGGCGATTCGCCAAAGCAGTCAGCCGAGGCGGCATCAAGGGAGCAAGTTGGGTAGGGATGTCTTTCATATAGTTTGACTTTGATCAAACTTGGGCCACATGTCAAGTACTATTGCTCAAATTTTATAAAAAAAAAAGTAAGGATCACCCGATTACGAGGGTTGAAATAAAGAATGTGATGTGATATTACTATGATTTGTGATGAAATTCCAATCTAAGAATAGCGGGGTAAACCGGTTTATAGCGTAGCCTATGCTATAACTCCTCTGGCCGTATGTGGAGGGTAGGTTGAAGGTTTATTATCCCAAATTTAATATTAATAGTGCAGCATTAAATTGTGACTAGCTAGTTCTAGAGATGCCATGCATTCGGGTTTTGATAAGTGAGATAAATGAAGTCAAGGAAGAATCGGCTTCTATACGTAAGGTGGATGGATGAGTTGGTGGCTGGTAATAAAAGAAGAAACGATCTTTATTTAACTGATTAGGTGAGAGATGAAAATGGCAGTGATTTATACGGGAGAAAAGTTCCAGAGATCCATGTGAACTCAGAGGTTAAAACTTTATTTACTTAGGGCATTTGGTTGGCAGGTTAAGGCGGGTTAAATTGATAGAGGGGTAACATGTTTTTTTTATTTTTCTAGTTTGGATAGAAGGTTAAATTGGAGGTGGGTTAGAAGTGGATTTGGGGTGATATGATTGTATTGATGTTTGAAAAAGTGAGTAGTTATTGTGATGTGATTGTATTTAAGTTTGAAAAAGTGAGTAGTTATTGTTATGTAATTGTATTTAAGTTTGAAAAAATGAGTAGAAGTGGAGTAGTTTATAATTTTTATATGATATGATGGTATAATATATTATTTTTTTGATAGGATTGATGATGTAAAATTTATTTATTTAATTTTTTAAAAAAAGAATAAAGTGGGGCCCACAGAGAGAGAGAGGGGTGTGGGTTAAGGGGGTTACCCCGGTAGCCGAACATTACCTTAGGGTGCGTTTGGTTGGTGGGTTAAGGGTTGAAAGGGTTTGTGTGATGTGATTGTATTGAAATTTGAAAAAGTATGTAATTATTATGATATGATTGTATTGGAATTTGAAAAAGTGGCTAGTTGTTGTGATATGATTGTATTGAAGTTTGGAATAATAAGTATAAGTTGAGTATTTTATGAGTTTTAGATGATATGATGGTATAATATATAATTTTTTTGATTGGAAGGGAGTGGACCCCACTAGTGAATTAAAAGTGTAGGTTTTAGAAGTTACCCACCCAAAGTAGGAGGTAACCCCCAAAGGAACGCCACCTTACTGATCAATGCATCCTTTGCACCAACTAACCATGCAAGAAATCAAAATGGTGCCCATCTTATTTGTTGAAAATCCACCCATCACATTAACTAGATTATCTGATATAAGAGAGAGAGAGAGATGGTGCTCCCAACATCAAGATACGTGCAATAATGCTTCCGGATTTGCTCTTGTGATTAGTCAACACATGCGTGCCGTCCCTTCCCATTTAATTAGTCAGCATCCCCTCCTCGATTTATGACCTCTTCCTCTCTCTCTCTCTCCCTCTGTAGCCACACCGTTGATCCCAACTCCGAGATCAACGGTTAGGTTTGGTCAACTTCATCTGCACCTCGATCCTACCGTCCATCCCTCCTTTCTAGACACCTTGATGCTCCGTGCATCCAACTCTTCCAAAAGTCAGATGAATGTGGTGATCCATTATGGACTTGGCTCAAAGTCAAACATATCGCCAGCTGCTTTTTTTTAAAAATTTGTGGGTTTAGAATATTGCAGGCGATGTTAACGTAGAGGATATGTATGTCTGGTGGACTTTTTTAGCCTCTCTATATTTGACCCAAGTGAATGCATTGTTAATTTTTCCCATAATCTGAAAACAGCGTCCTTGACCGAGGGGAATAAACTGTGTGCCGGTCGTTGGTCAACTCCATCGTTTTTATTTCTGGAATCGATATTTTTCAATGAGACGTATCACACTTAATAATATCTGGTCGTTATGCGAAATTTTGGATGATTATTAATGAAATGAGAGGATTCTGATAGAAAAAGGGAACTCAGGATGAACATGATATCTTACACGTCTCCCGTTCACAAAGGCAGACCGGTGTGAAACACGGTTTTTTTTTTGTATAAACACTATCCATTCGGTAGCTATGATTTATTTTATGATTGCACACAACACATTGCAATAAGCAATCGGAGATGTCTCATGTTTACTCAATTCTCTGACAATCCTTTCAATGATTGGTTCATATTCTAGACCTAAAAAAGCCACAATATATAGGGTAAAATGAAGCTGCCCCTTGAGTCTGTTTGGTTACTAGGATGGGTGGGTTGGGATAACCTTATGTGAATAGTAGTTGTTTGGGATAGTTATGAAGGTTAGAATAAGGAATATGATGTGATGTCACTTTGATTTGTGATGGAATTCCAACCCACGACTAAAGAGGGGTAAACTAGTTACCAAACGAACCAGAGTCTATTTGGTAACTGGGTTGGATTGAATTGGGGTAATCTCGTGTGAATGGTAGCTGTTCGAATGGTTAGGAGGGTTAAAGAGGGTTGGAGTGATAAATGTGATGTGATGTCACATTGATTGTGTTATATTAACTTTTTTTAATAATTATAATATATTTTAATGTTAACTTTTTTATTTTAAATATGGTTAGAAAATATTAGGGGGGGCTAACTTGGCTCCCCACCACATTTTTTCCATTTTTTATTTTTTTTGAAAAATACTTTCGTCGATTTTCATATCTATATCCATATATTATGTCATTCATATTTCGTGTGAAATAGATATTCATACGGTCTCCATCCAAACAGGATTGATTTCAACAATTCTGTGATCGTTAAAAAAGGGTTGTCTAGAAAGAGACCATAGAAACCTCCGTTTCGCACGAAACTTAAATGACATAATATAGGGATATAGGGGAGAGGGTGGCAGTCTCATTTTACCCATATTTATTATGGGTAAATGGGGATGCCCCCTTGGGGAAGTTAACTTGGTTCCCCCACCCAATTTTCTCACTTTTTTTATTTTTTCAAAAATAAATCCGTAAAAATTCATCGTCGTATCATGTCTTTTAAGTTTCGTGTGAAACAGAGACTCATACAACATCCATCTAGATCGTCATTTTTTAACGACCGCATAATTTTTGAAATCAACCCAATTGATGAATTCGTGATTCAACATCTTTATTCTTTTATTTTATCTTAAAATCCTTATCAAAATACATGTAAATAATAATTAATCCTCATTATTTATCATCCATCCGTCATTTGTTAATATTGTATATTTATTACTTATTTACACCAAAACAAAAGAATAAAGAAAGAAAAGAGAAGAGAAGAGAAGAAGGTTGTATATATGAAATAAATACAGACTAATCCAAACCACAAGACCATGCCAAGTAGTGGGATAGTCGACAAGGAATAAAATAGGGGGAGATAGGGTCCATAACTTATAAAAATTCCAGAATAGAAAAGTTTATATTGTACATATACATCATATTATTTATTATTTATCTTGTAAATATCTTGTATTATTTTATTTAATACCTAAAAAACTGAAATAAAAATATTTTCTTCTTAGAATTTGTCCATGAAAATAATTTGTGAATAATAAAAATGATCGCAAGAAGCCATGTATAGAATATAAGAAACAACACTTAGAAAAAGTCATAAAATCACAATTGAAATATCAATATCTTCTTCATATAAACTCAAAATGAATTAAACCCACATTCACGATTTTCTAAATAAAATAAACTTTAAAATAAAGGTGGTTTCATAAGTTTTGGAGTTGAGATGTGAAAGTCGACTTTTTGAGGGTTGTTTGTATAATTATATAGTTATTTATGCTTTTATTTATTTTATTTTAATTATTTTTGTAGATATTATATTTTTAAGGTTTTTTTATATATTTATACTAATTATTTAAAACTAAATAAAAATAATAAAATTAAAAACCAAAAATAAAATAATATGTTTAATATATAGGTTTAATGTACTTATTTTATATATAGTTGTATTTATTTATACAATTAAATTAATTCACAAAAATAAAAAAATAAATATAATTAAAATTCGTATCTTGTTGTGTAAATAAAAATACAAAATATCATGTGTTTTTTGTAAAATAATAATTAAAAATAAAGGTATATTGTACATAGGTAATCTATACCGATAAATACATGTATTTCAATCATTTAACCAAATAAATTAATTTATTTAAAATAACCATAAATAGTTTATCAAGTTATTTATTTCTATTTAATTTTATTTAATATGTTATTTTGTCTTTTAGTGGATTATGTCATTTTCCATGAGCTGCTCGAATTGGTCCGAACTAATTTGTTGACCTATGGTCAACTATCTAGTCTCCCTTCAGCTAGAATAAATGTGCTCATCCCGCTTACTTAGTGGATTCATCCAACCAATTCATACATCCATTTGACCCATTTTTTCGCCCGATTAGAGTCCATATGATGGTGATCAACGCCCAACCCTTTTCCCCTCAACCCGCATCGTTTTATATGCCAAAATTTCATTTAAAATTTGGCATTTCTCATCTTATAAATAACCTAATGATGTATCCCATTCTCATCTTTGGCTACTCATCTTCTCTTCGGTGAGCTCCGATCGTGTCTTGTAGTGGCAGGCGTGTGCACACATGGTTGTAGTGAGGAATTGAGGTCGATCAGCCTCTGATCTGGTGAATTCATTGTGCTTCGCATCTCCAGCAAGCTGAAACTCTGGAGCTGCCGATGTCGAGGTCATGACCCCTGAAACTTGGTCGAGTTCTAACCTAGGCACTCGCATCATCAGGTAACATTAGTTTTCTATTTTTGTTTCAAATTCTATCTGATTTTAGTAGAATTAACTTATTTATCCTCCAGTTCTCCGATCCTCTATGATTGGAGGTCCTCCATCAATGTTTGAACTCTCAAATTACTCCGCTCTTAGATCGATCCATCTCCATCTTTGTTTTCCCCCCATTCATGTTCTACCTCGCAGATCTATTCACCTCAGATCGTGTACGGTGATTGGAGTTTAGACACTGATCTTCCACCTACGCAGGTGATTTTCACTCACCTCTCTTATTTTCGCTTTGAGACCGAGCCTTCGCACTCGAGTCAGATCTATGTTATTGCAGGGATGGGGCATGATTTTGAGTACTTAATCGACGATCATCCGGAATCCTTCGGATCTGATCATAGATGAGGCATATTAATCATCGACGATCAGTTCGGATCTCGTATCAAATCGATATGCATGCTCTGAAATCATCGCTATCAAACCACTGAAGCCCGAGGATAGGCAAGAACCTCTACAACATCAGAAGGTTTGGTCGCTCGAGATCTCAGAACCACACACATCACATGGAGATTCACCTTCAACGCACGAATCAAGCACCACATCTATAGGAGGAAACAATCGTCGAGATCATCACATCGTACACCACCAGCTAGAGACTTGAAGCTCGAAGAACCCTGAGAGAATCCCTGCCTAATTGAATAACTTGGGGAAGAATGAGATCACCACTACCTGGAGCCAACTCGTGAATTGGGGAAGAACATCTTTTACCCCCAGATTGACCAGAGGTTGCACGATCAAAAGCCAATCGGATAATCCAAATCATTATGTCGCCCCACCGCTCTATGACCTAGCACCTCAGGTGTGATGCCCACCCATCGGCTGGTGAAATTTTACATCCACCCTTGCATTTCTCTTTATTTGAATTTTAAATACTTGATTTGTATATAAAGCTTTGTAATAATTACACATTTCTCCTGATATTTTCTCATAATTGCATTTTAGTCCTCATGTTTTGTATGTAAGTGAGCTAGCATGTGACTATGTAGTTTTTTTGCTTGCATACCCATGAAACATCATTTTGTTAATAAAATCAGAGAAGGATTTGATATTTGTAATCAAGTCCCTGTAAGTGTACACACATGCTTCTCAACATGACTTCTTGGTTAAATTGCATAATAGTCCTTACAATTTATTCTTGTGTAATCTTTTAGTCTAAAAACTTTTAAAGAATGCAATTAGGTCCCTGATTTATAGATTTTAATTTCTTTGTTTATTTCACATGAATTAAATAATTGTAATACTCTAAAAAATCCACAAAAATTATTTAATCTCATTCTAGCTTGATCTCATACACAATTTTATTTTAAAAATAATTAGTTTTTCTATTTTTAAAAATTTTTAAAAAATCCTAAAATTGCTCCATTCCTATTAAAAAATCATAAAAAATTGAAAATATTTTAAAAATTATAAAAAATTATAGTAGTTATATTTCATATTAATTTCTCACATATATTAAAAAATAATGTAAAATTTTGAAAGAAACCCCATAAAATTTAAAAACACCTAGAAAACTAAAAAATTACATAAAATCATTAAAAATAAAAAAAATATTTTTGGTACCATTTTAAAGATAAATAAAAATTCTTTTCTTTCTGCTAAAATTAGTTTCCATGTTTGTTGTTTATTTTATATTTTAAAAATCCAAAAATAGTAGCTTGTAATTACTTTGTAAATTTTTTTTCACACTTAGTTGAGTAAAAATATAAAACACCACAAAAATTATTGAAAATGGTAAAATTTAAATAAAACATAAAAACATTTTATTTCAAGATTTTGAGGATATTTTATGTTTTTAAAAATACAAAAAGGCTTTATTTTCATTTTACTAATACTTTATTTCAAAATTTATTTTTGAAATGAAAAATAGAATTTAATAAAATTAAAACCATTATAACTAAAAATTATAAAATATAAAAATTATAATAACATAAAAATTCACTAAAAATATCAAAACCAACGAAATTATTAGAAATCACTAAAAAGAAGAAAATTTAAAATTCTTTGATTAATTTTTGTAATTAATAACCATAGTTCTTCATTGTTTCCTCCTTGTTTTCGACCCTAGGAGTAATATCAAGTTAATAACTAAATAGTATTCCATTCCATGTTTCTTTTTGTGTTGGATAAATTTTTGTATTGTTTCGGGAATTTGCGAGTGAACAACGACACATTTCTTCATCAATAACTCTTCAAACCGATTAAAATCCAAAACATCAAAATGACACTTTTGTCAGGGAGGCATGATTAGGGTATATTAGGATTTTATTTTCCTTTTTGCTTGTTTGCATGTTTATTTCCATTTCAGCCATTTGTTTCCTTTTCATTGTTATACTTTCATAAGAACCATTCTGACATTTTCTTGTTTCACCATTGTTGCGAGGGTCAGTGGCATAAGGGAGGCGATCTTATGAGAGCCAACGAACACAAATGAGGCGTAGGTTGGGCGTTCTTCACCAACGAACATGACACAACAATTGAGGAGGAGCAGGAGATCGAGGAGCGGCATGCTTTTATTTTCATAGATTTGCTTAGTTTAGTTTATTTTTCAGACACGTTTTATTTTTGTAAATAATTTGTAATAATTTGTTGGAACTTTCCCTTTTTTATTTCTATAGAGACATTAGATCTCTTTGTGGTTGTGTAGGGTTTTTTCACCAAGTACCGGTGCACTTGGGGGACATCCTCGTTGTTTTATTTTCTCGACTTTCTTTTTATTTTGTTTCACATGATTTGTTTGTTTCTACCTTTATTTTCATTTGTTTTTTGTGCTTGAACCCTAGATTTAGGTTTCTAATTGATTGGGACATGTAGCATTAGGTTCACAACCCTTATAGAATATATATTTCGATAGACATCATTGGACTTAGCTGAATCAATCTTTGCTTTACGCTAATAGAAGTTCCTATTTGGAGTGGTTTCTTTGTGCATCATATAGGTTATATTTTATTTTACGTGCAGATCATATTCAATGCAAAATACTAGAGAATGGTCGGCAACTCTATCTCATGCATGCATTCATAGATTTCACATGCATCGACTTTTCTGTATTCCTTCCCATGTTTTCTTGGACTTAGGAATAAGAAGGAGATTGAAAAAATTCATTATCCATCGTTTGCTTTAAATAAAAAGCATCAAAAAAAGTGAAAATTAAAAATTAAAAATTAGGACTATTAATACCACGTGACTCTTAAAATCAAACGTAACAGATTCATTCATTGATTTGGGAGAGCAACCCCCTCATTGTACACATGCGCTCTCCAGACAGAGT
Source organism: Ottelia alismoides (assembly GCA_037367405.1). Taxonomy (NCBI): domain Eukaryota; kingdom Viridiplantae; phylum Streptophyta; class Magnoliopsida; order Alismatales; family Hydrocharitaceae; genus Ottelia; species Ottelia alismoides. The sequence continues at coordinate 54,071 of JAZKJV010002554.1, read as the reverse complement.
GAAGTACATACACTTAAGGATTCGATCCCAAAGTCTCGAACTTGTGCCCTAAGGACTTGGATTGACACTTAGATCATGTTATTGCTGCAAGCACTTGCCTTTGACTTTAGTTGAAATAGTCATATTTGAGTTGGTGTGATTCACTGAATCAAACACGAACTCTTCTAGGAGACTGCACATGTGGGTTTGCTAATATAATCATTTCATCACCTAACTCTAAAATTGACAAGATTAACGAGATGAGTAGGTGAACTAGGGTTTGATTTGTGTTTGTTTGTGATTGGTATTAAGTTTGTTATATTTTCTTCTTTAGATCATTAGCAACCACCTTCTATTTCCTTTAATGTTTTCCATCTGTTTTCTTTTATCCCTCTCTCCCTCCCTTCTTTTTCTTCTTGTCTAGTTTTTCTTGAGTCGTGATAATGGATCAATGTTCACTTCAGATGGATCTTGTGGCTCTGTTTTTTCATCCCATCATCATCGTCCACCATGTCTTGAGGTTGGAACTCCGACCAACCTCTCGTCCCTTTATCCTTCTTCGTCTTCTTTTTCTCTTTCATCCCCGCCCACTTTGTTCCCTCTTGTTCCACTTCCTACTTGTACTGGGAATTTTGAGCCAGGAGTTAAGGCTTGTTTAGATTACACCGAGCAAATGTGAGACCTGAGTGGATTTTATACTGGAATGATGGTGCATTCATTTAGAGATATTGTTGAGCAGCCAGATTCAAGAGCACGGTCAGTTTCTACCTTATGTCTGTTCATTCTAGATTTAGAGTTCATGTAGATATTGTCGAGGAGCCATAATTTCATCTATATAAGTTTGAGGAGTTTTGTGATTCCCGAGCATATAAATACATCACTTCTAAGGATTTGAAGGTGAAGACCTTCCCTTTTTCAATTTAGGATAGAGCCTTGATATGGTACAGATAGTTGGGGAGGAATTTCGCTATTTTGGGTGACTTACATATATCATTTTTACAGAGATTTTTCCCCATCATAGAGCAGATACGATGTCATTTACTATTATAGATTTTACCCAATACCCCAGGAGCCATTGCATGATTCATGTTTGAAGTTTCTTGACCTCTTGAGGAGAATTTCGGATCACAAAATCTCGAAGTCTGACCTTGTATAGATTTTCTATAGGGGGATGACTACAGAGCAGATTGCACTAGTTAATGCCTCGTGTGGCAGTTCACACCACAACCTTGATGTTGATTCACTTTGGATGATCTTTGGAGTGATTTCTGACATATCGTTAACTTCCCAGTCTTCATGAGAAGATTTAATTAAGACAACACATGAGGGAGATGCAGAACCAGCCATGTGTGATACACTTCTTAAGGATTCAAAAATCACACATAAGATAGTGAACATGGATACTGATGCCGTGCAGATGATGGACGATGAGACAGTCACTAATTCTTGGATACCAGCTCTACTGATATTTCAAGAGATGGAGTAGGAACCCACTTTGTTTCAACCATTCCATATTCCATGTCGGAATCAGCCAAATTTCATTCTTCAAAGGCATTTCTTAGATTAATGTGGATTTTTGTACCATTCCAACAGCTAGAGCTAGATGAGGGACACCATTTTGATATGCCAGACATCGATCGTCCCATATAAGAGCCTTTCATCCTCCTGCATGACAAGATAAATACAATTTATGAGGACTAAATGACTGCCAGTGTTGCCCCATCTCAGCTCTCTTCACTCTGGCAGGTCAATGCTCTCTTTGATCTTGATCTATATTTCTTTGAGCTAGCACTTTTTGATACATTGGACGGCTTTTCTCTGACTTCAAGAGAGAACCAGTTGTTTGAGTTTGATCATTCATTCTCTTCCTCAAGTCAACCTAATTTTTTCCATCTCCCCGATGGTTATTTTGTGGGTGATGCTTTCTCTATACTCCATATCATTTCATGGGAGTGCATCCGATCTGTTAGATGACGGGACCAACTCTTCTTATTATTCAGAGTCTCTTCATTCTTTCGATACTTCTGATTTTTTTAGTATGAATTATCTCTACTTGACGACCCTCGTAAGAATGAGCCGATCTTTGAGATATTTGATGATGTTACTAATTTCTCTCCATTATGGATATCAGATATTGGTTTTCTTAGTGATTTTATTGATCTAGACCTTTTATACCTTTTTGAGAATGTGATTGACGAGGAGGATTCTATGACTGATCCTTCTTTCTCCATGTTTGATTTTTTCATGTCTACCCTTTCACTTCATTCTGATCTTTGAGTCGATGATTTCATTTATGCTACAGCTTCCTGACTTTATTTTCTCATCTATTTACCCGATAGCAGATACCCACCTGATTGTTTATTAGGATGTCTTCAATTAAAATATTGACTCCATTGTTGTTATTACACTGAGATGACAACTATAGTACGACATTCTCCTTACATATGTCGTCATGAACCTCGATACTACTTTATCCTAGCCTTTGCATCCAGCTAGGGGCGTAAACTCTACTACTTTGTTTAGTGGTAAGTCGACATTTTCTACTTTGTATATATGTGCTTCGTTTTGATTTGTTCTTTATTTCTTCCCTTTTTGTTTTACATCCCAGGTCTTGTTTGGGATTGTTGTCACTATACTTATGATGTACTTTATCCTAAGCATGAGGTGTAAACACCGAGTTGTTCATTTTCGTTATGTTTCATTACTCATGTTGCTTCATATGCTTACGGATCTTTTACCCCAAGTATGGGGGAGTAATGTCATTCTTATCTTCTTGATATTTTCATCTTAGTTTCTTTTGTTCTCTCGCTTGTCTCTCAACTATTGATATTCTTTTCAATACTTAGGGATATTTTACCCCAAGTATGGGAGTGGGGGGCAAGTCGAGTCATTGATTTAATGTACATTCTCTTCCTCGATCTTCCCCATATGTACAATATTCTATACTTAGGATTAATTGGTCTTAATTATAGGGGATTAAACAGATTCTATAGCATAAGATTCTTTTCACTTTTATATACTTAGCATGAGTTATATCTTCCTTTATCATTTCTTGATCACTATGAGGACATAGTTCGAGCTAAGCATAGGGGATGTCCTATATATTGTATATATACTTTAGAAGCCATAACTCATACTTTTGTATATTTGATAATATGGTAATAAAATTGGAATAAAAATGTTTTGTAAAACTGATTTATAAAAATTGTTCTGTAATTTTTTTCTAATTTTTTTTCAAAAATATGTGCAATTATTTTGTAAATCATGTGTAGAATATCTGTAAAAATCTTAAAAAACCTTTGTAAGTTATTAGTGTAATAATGTGTTGGAAAACATTTGTAAAATCATTTTGTTTGCAAAATATTTTGTATCATAATTATTATATTATACAAATGTTTGTAAAAATGTGTGAAAAAATGCGTTCAAAAACAAGTTTGTAAAATTACTTGTAAAAAAATGTAAATTATTTATAAAAAAAGTGTAAAGTAATTTTGAAAAGTATTTATAAAATATTTTGTAAAAAAGTTTTCTAAATTGTTTATAAAATATTTTGTAAATATTTTGTGAACTTTTGTAAAGTAATTTCAAAAATTTTGTAAGTTATTTTCTCATCACGGATATAAATTATGGGATGTATATTTTTGTTGTAAAATCCACGTGTATATAAAAGTCATCATTATTTATAATTTAGATATATTTACCCTATGAACCTTATAAACTTTGTATAGTACTTTTGCGATCTTTTGTATAATGTAATTACCTCCATCAACCCTATAAATTACCCAAGAACCCCCCACAACCTTCAAAAAGATTAACCACATGTTAATGGAGGTAAGAGTTAGTGAGTTTACGGGGTCAAGGGGGAATTATGTTGTTTCAAAGGTCGAGCAAGTAATTTACAAATTGTATAAGGTTCGTAGGGTAAATATACCTATAATTTTTGTAAATTAAGATCTTTGGTATATATAAAAGTTTTGTATAAAAGTTGTATTTAAAACTTGTAAATAGAATCCTTTTGAAAATTTTGTTTATAAAACTAGTAACTAATTTCTTTTGTAAATAAAATTATTGTATAAAACTTGTGTAATTCTTGTATATAATTTTGTATAATCATTTGCGAATATGTACATAATCCTATTAATCCTAGTAAATAAATTCAATTCTATAAATCTTTCAAAAATACATAAAAATTGGAAATAATAAAATTCTTAAAAAATTTGCATAAGTTCTTTAAAAATTACATAAAAGATTTAAACTGAAAAATTCTTTGAAGTAAAAAAATTCTTGCATTTGCATTCGTATTTTTCATAATGAAATCGATGCTTAAACAACTCTGGGATAAAATCAAAGAATGGAGTTTGTCCTTTGTCTGAGCAGGTTTGGATGGAGTTGGGAGCATCGTGGGTCAATCATGGTGGTATGGTTGATTTCTGGAGATCAATAAGGTCCGTGGGAGGTAACTCAACTGATGATTTTGCTCTGCCATTTGCTGCTCTTTGGTCCACATGGGGAGGCAGAAATGACTTAATATTTAAAAATCAAAGGTTCTATTTTGAAAATGTGGTAGCTTGATGTCGCTCCCTGTATCACTTCTGGTCCACAATGTAGTGTATTGCCCAATTTTTTTCATATATAAAAGCATAGCACGGTGAGTCTCAGCTCGGGACTGCACCCTCTTTTCTCTCAAAAAAAACTCTGGAATAAAATCAAAGAATGGAGTTTGTTAATACCTTAATCCACTTAATTTTGGAGGAACTTTATAGGAACTGGAGTTGAGACTTTTTAGGTCATGGCGGCTTAATTCTTTGGGTTCATAAAACTTTGTTCACGTGTCATCTTGATTAGTCTATGTAGAATATTTCATACACACGCATGATTCTTTTAGATATAGACCTAACTTAGACAAGGACCTTGCACGTAGCTCAACACATATGAGGTGGTGAGGGGTTGAATCCTCTAGCAAGAGATGCACATGAATGGAAACATACATAGTCACTTTGAGTGTCCATTGCACCCCAAACTAGTCTAGTGGCATGGACATCTAAAGATGGGACGCTGTGAGTTGAAATAATACTTATTATGAGGGATGTGGTCTATTGGCATAGTTTTTCTAGGACCCCAAAACATAGGCGGAAAAAAATCTATATCCATCAAAGCATAAAAAACTAATGTAGTGCAATAATACTTTCTACCAAAAAGAAGCCAACACCAAATACATATACATGACCACAATGATCCAAGCTTTAGAGAACTTGCATATCATAGTGGAGACCAGCCTACACTGGTTAGCTTCACAAGGAGATGTGACTATACTAGCCACACTCCAATTATCTTCTTATTCTTCTTACTTCTTCCCACTTAGATTGTGAGCACAACACTGATGAATCCCTATATCATCACATTTATTCTTTCATCATAGCCTTTAAACCCTAGCTAAATGCATGTAAATAGCATTATTTTTTACAAATTAGCATTCACTATTTAGTGTATAATTATTATAGAAATTACATTGTTTAAATATAAGTAAAAGAATAAAAGAAGAAAAGAAAAAGAAATAAAAAAGAAAAAGGGTTGCAATGGGGATGGAGTTTGCTAGAGGCAGGAACGGAGGAGACAAATGAGGGGGATGGAAGGGGGTGGGGGTGGGGGAGGGGGAAGGTGCGGAGGTGGAAGGGGGTATCGGTTGGGGTGGAGATCGCTGGAGGTGGAGGTGCGGAGTGGGGTGGAAGCGGGGCGGCGGTGGGGGTCAAGGTCACTGGAGGGGGGCGGAGGAGATGGACGAGGGGGCTAGAAGGGGGCGATGGTGGGAGCGGGGGAGGGTGCGGCAACGGAGGTCAAGGTGTCGGAGCGGATGGCAGCGGAGCTGTAGATAGAGAGGAGGTTGAGGAGTGTCGTCGGAGTATTAGGGAGGTTGTTAATGTGGGATGAGAGGAGGAGGAGAAGGATGGAGGAGGAGAGGTGGAGGAGAGGAAGAAGAGAGAACAAGCTCCCTAATACTTAATCATCCTCTCCTCAAATATCATAAATTTGAATATATATATATTTCTATATTCTAATATAGTGCATTCTTAATTTCAGAAAATGAAGTCTTTGAACCCACTTAGTAGGCTTCTTGAGGTCAACCAATTGACCGGCCCAAATTATTCGGATTGGATCCGAAATTTGGAGCTTGTTCTCTCTGCTGAGCGCATAAGTTATGTGCTATCCGAGGAAGAAGAAATATATATATTCAAATTTATGATATTTGATTAAGGTATTTTAAATCAAATCAAGAGAAAGAGGGGACCTGATGGGAAAGTAGAGACTTTCAAGGCACGGCTCGTAGCCAAGGGCTACACACAGAGAGAAGGCATCGATTACGATGAGACATTCTCTCCTGTGGCTATGCTTAAATCCATCCGGACATTGCTAGCTATAGCTGCATATCTTGACTACGACATCTGGCAGATGGACGTCAAGACGGCTTTCCTCAATGGATACCTCGAGGAGGATATCTACATGGAGCAGCCCCAGGGCTTCATGACTGAGGATGGTAAAGTATGCAAGCTGAAGAAATCCATCTATGGGCTCAAGCAAGCTTCTCGTAGTTGGAACATCAGATTTGACGAAACCATAAAGAGTTATGATTTTGTGCAGAATCCTGATGAACCTTGTGTATACAAGAAGCTTAGTGGGAGCGCCGTTGTATTCATCGTGCTTTATGTAGATGACATCCTTATCATTGGGAATGATACAGGGATGATGACCAGTGTAAAGATTTGGCTGTCCCATACCTTTGATATGAAATATCTTGGAGAAGCCTCTTACATCTTAGGCCTGAAGCTATTCAGAAACCGAGAAAAGAGGATTTTGGGATTGTCACAACATGGATACATTAAGAAGATTCTTGAACGATTCCGTATGGATAGTTCTAAGAAAGGATTCCTACCCTTAAGACATGGTATCCACCTGTCTAAAGGAATGGCTCCTCAAACTGTTGAGGAAAAGAAGGCCATGGCTGGATGTCCTTATGCATCAGCCGTAGGAAGCTTAATGTATGCCATGATGTGCACTAGGCCAGATATCTGCCATGCAGTGGGAGTGGTAAGTCGTTACCAATCCTGCTATGGAGAACAACACTGGAATGCAGTAAAGAACATATTCAAATATCTAAGACGGACGCAAGATTACATCTTGGTCTATGGAGATGGTGATCTCCAAGTCTTGGGATATACAGATTCTGACTTCCAATCGGATGTAGATGATCGAAAGTCGACATCGGGGTTCGTGTTCTTGTTGAATGGTGGTGCTGTGAGCTGGAGAAGCAAGAAGCAGGACACTACTGCAGATTCAACAACGGAAGCCGAATACATTGCCGCATCGGATGCTGCAAAGGAGGCGGTGTGGTTGCGCAAGTTCGTGCTGGAGCTTGGCGTAGTTTCCTCTGATACTCCCATCCCGTTACTCTGCGATAACACGGGAGCCATTGCCCAGGCAAAGGAACCCAGATGGCATCAAAAGAGCAAGCACGTGGAAAGGAAATACCACATCATTCGGGAGATACAAAAGCGTGGTGACATCATCATCACCAAGGTGGCCTCTGCCGACAACGTTGCTGATCCTCTTACCAAACCTCTGACACAGAAGGTTTTTGACCAGCATGTAATGAGTATGGGTTTAAAGATTGTACCTGAATGGTTCTGAGGGCTAGTGGGAGATTGTTAGCAATGTGAGCCCCGGGCGAACCATTTCTACAATAAATGTTATTGTAATGAATAAATTATCAATAAAAGTTATTGTTTATTTTTCACTCCCCTTCTGAGATTAATGAATGAATGCACTATAGGGTCCCTCTGTACAATAAGGGTTATGTACCATGGCCAACTTGATGATCATACAGCTGTTGATTCATTGGATGGATCATAGAGGCTGATGCTTGGATGAATATCTAAGGAGTTAGATAGAGGACTCATCAAGCATCATCAAATGATCATTAAGTGATGATCTCCAGTCTGAGTGGGAGATGGCAATCCTATCTCATATGACTGATATCTGACTGACCTCTAGATGCAGGTCCTCTGCATGGGAATAATGATTCAGAGGTGTCAGGTTAGTTAAGTCAATGGGTTGACTTGACGAGATCGAGATAACCAAAGACCTACGTTGAATACTGTCACAACATAGGCATGCATCCTCTGACTAGAGACAGATGTATTGATATATGTCTGATTATGTACATTTGGCAGACCAATAGGTTGATGACCTAATCAAGGTCTATATACCGGCGAGCTGGTGTGCATGTAAGGACATATGAGTAATACGATCTCTCAAAGGGATCATACAGGTTCACTTGTGAACCGGGAGACATGAGCTCACTCATGAGGTATTGGGACTGAACAAATTCCATGCATGGTCGTCATGCTTTGGAAGCATGACATGAATTTGAAGGTAAGATATATGCTTTGTGAAAGCATATGATCTATACCAAATCCCGATGACCAAGATTGAGAAACTTAATGATCTAACCCTGAAGATGACAGTATAAAAGTGATCTTTATCTTCAGGATGATCATGAGTCTTCCAGTATGTAGGATGTGCAGGTATTAGGAATACCTGAAGGGTGATTTGATCATATACGATTGTATAACCATGACGCTTCCATTCCGAGGGAGTGATGAAACAGGATTGGATTTTAGTGACTCCTCTCATTAGAGAAGTGACCTAATCTTAGTCCATGAACTGGACATTGGTCTGAATAAGATTCAGATGCAATGAGAAGATTAAGTCTACGGTCTTGATTTGATCAAGCATCAGTGGGAGGTCCATAGGATCTGGAGTTGAGATATGATCTCAACATCCAAGTCACTATACGTGGAACAATACAATCGCCCTGTCCTTATCTCCAAGTATCTGAGGAGAAATAGCATTGTTCTTAAATGGTTTAAGAACAATTCCATAAGATCTAAGCAAAGAGAATTTGATAATTAAAAGTGTTTTAATTATCATAATGTATGAGAAATTATCCAATATGATTAAATGTGATCTAATTAGTTTGGATAAGAATAATGTGGATAGAGATATCCAATTATTCATGATATATTATAAATGTGATTTATAATGTATTAGAGAGAGTTACTTATAATTTATATGTGTTGATTAATTATGATGTGTATTGGATACACATTGTGTAATTAATTAACAATATGAATTACATGTTGTTTTGGGTTGTGAATATGATTCACAAATTATTCCATGGCTAGATTGCAATTTTCTCAAAGATAATTGTGAATTATTTTTTGAGAAATAAAACCCAAATTATTTTGTTGCAAATAAATAAGAGAGGGATTACATGGAGATTACAATCTCCATGCAATCCATGGTGGACGGCACACCACTCCTAATTGGAGTGGGTGTGCGCCCACATGGAAGGCACATGGAGATGAAATCTCCATGTGTCTTCTCTCCTTATTTGTTGGGTTAATTTAGGAGCAAATTATATTTGATTTTATCAAATATATTTTGACCTAAATTTGTTGCTTTTGACAACAACAATCTCAGCCATTGGATGAACATAAATCAATCTCATCCATTGATTTTATGTGTCCCATGGATTGAGATCCATGGATCCCAAAACCCTATAAATAGAGAGGCATCCTTGGCTCTCTCTTTACACATGCTATTGTAGCAAAAACTCTCTCTCTCTCTTTCTCATATACACGACAGCCCTCTCTCCTTCTCTTCTTGGTGGCCGTCCACCTTGGTGGAGAGGAACGTCGACGCCCGCGCCATCGTGCCGCCGCTTCGACTCTTTGCGGTTCTTTGTCTTCTTGGAGTGCTTCAATCACGAAGGAGACGTTTGATCTCGTGCGACGAGATCAGGAGCAACCGCGCTTGGATCATCTTGGATTGCGAGGACACCGCGACTCATCTCCGCGCTCGCAAGCCGTTACTCCGACGATCGGACTTGAGACATGAGGTCTCTTTTTTCGTAGAGACTCGATCAACCACGCTTCAAGAGGTATTGCATTATACTTGATGTGGTTATAGATGAAACGATTTGAGAACGGTTCTCGGATCATGTGGTTTCATCGGTTTAAAAATTTTAAAATTCCGCTGCTCCGAACAACTAGTACGACTAGTCGTTCTTCGTCGTATTCGATACGACGATCACGCTTCCGTGATGCGCTTGAGGATTTCACCGTATCCTTCAAGTGGTATCAGAGCCTTAGGTCGACGGTTTCGAATATGATTCGAAAAACCGAGGACGACTTGGGTTCGTTTAGGTCGCGAAAGTTTTCATCGCATTTGATTTCGCAGATCTGTTTAGTAAATAAATTCGGTACTGTTTAAATTGTTTAAACACGAATTTAATACTTGGTTTTTGTTCCCCATTAAATAAGGAAACCATAGGAACTGAGTTTGCGTAAATCGGATTTCGTATGCTCTAATTATGGTTGTTTTAATGGACATGTATGCACTGTTGCGGGAACAATAGATTTTAACATGATTAAAGAGTTAATTACTGTTATCATCTGCCTCGAAATGCGTGCAAATCCACTTAGGTTCTGTTGTAAATCAAGTTAGCAATCTATGAAAATTGAGTTTGCTTAATTTGGATTTAAATTGATTGAGATATGCCAATTTTAGTGAATAGGGGTCATTACTGAAATTGCATTCCTAATCTAGAACCAAGTGATTGTCAATTAGTGAAATTAATTGTTAATTTCGTGAAATAATCTTGAATAATATTTGTGAAATATTGAGACATGATTATTTGCCTAATTGACATGGCCCCAACCAATTAATTGATTAAGATGTGATCTAAATCATAAATTGGAAACAACAATCTTCAAACTTGATGCTTGAATAGGATTTGGGAATTTGTCTAGCAAATTTCCTTATAATCAAAAATGTTTTGATTATTACTATATGGTACAATTTCGGTTGAAAAACCGATGATCATCTCAAGTACAAATTAATCAATTTGGCATTATCCTTTCCCGAGACGGATATGGTGCCTAGTCGGAGAGCATTGGGGTTGCGGGTTGCAACGTATGTGGTCCGTCCCACTCTCGTCGGTACTGGCCATGACAGCGGGTAGGGCCGGGATAATGTCCGAGGGATTAAGATGTATTTTTCTAATTATTAAAATTCGAATTAATACGTATTTTGAGATATTACCATATATGTATTCAAGTAAAATAATCAAGTTTGATTGATTGAATTGGATTGATAATTAATTTAATATGATTAAATTGATTATGTCCAATTGAAACACTCTAATATGATTAGAGTTATTAATTCCCTTGGAAGAATTAATTATGTGAATGTGATTCACGATAATTAATTAAAATTTGAATATGAAGATGGAGGATCACATAAGTGACATCCATGGTCTCCCGTCAAGGCGAAGAGTTTCGTCGCCAGGGATTGCATATGGGAGACGCCTGTCCGAAGTGACAGCTCCCGTGTGCAAGCGCATCTGGATCGGGCTCTTTGCTTCTCGAAAGAGTAAGGCCGTATGCGTAGTGACCCCAATATCGGATCCTCATATTATTGGGGCGATATTGGATTGCGCATAGCGAGTACTATACCTGTTGACGGTTGATTCAATTAACAACGGGTCAACATCGCCTTAGGGGTGGTGGGCTCGGGTGTTAAAGACCGAATTGGGAAATTGCAAGTTGGACTTGCAAATTGGAATGAGTTCCTGCTTTTCTTTATTGGAGTCACAGATTCTCATATTATTGGGATGTGACAATGATAAAGAGGAGATCCCAATTCTTGCTAGAGATATAGCGGTAAGTATATCTCTTACTTTGAAAGTGATTAAGGGAATGAACTTTCAAAGTCGACAATGCAAGAATAATTTGATTTAAAATACCTTAATCAAATATCATAAATTTGAATATATATATTTCTATATTCTAATATAGTGCATTCTTAATTTCAGAAAATGAAGTCTTTGAACCCACTTAGTAGGCTTCTTGAGGTCAACCAATTGACCGGCCCAAATTATTCGGATTGGATCCGAAATTTGGAGCTTGTTCTCTCTGCTGAGCGCATAAGTTATGTGCTATCCGAGGACAAGCTTGAGAACCCTAAGTCCAAGGAAGAAAAAGCATTTAATGACAAGTATGATGAAGATCATGTCTTGGCTAGGTGCTATATCCTAGGTTCTCTCTCCAATGTGCTGCAGAAGCAACATGTGGAGATGAATACCTGTCAGGAAATAATGCAGAATCTTAAAGATATGTTTGGTGACATTAACCGCACTCAGCGGTACAATGTTATGAAAGACCTCATTCGTTGTAGAATGCAGGAAGGGACTTCGGTCCGTGAACATGTACTCAAAATGTTTGGGTACTTGTCGGAGCTGGAGACTCTTGGGGCAACGATGGATGCAGACATGCAAGCTGACTTCATTCTGCTGTCATTGCCCAAGTCTTTTAATAACTTTGTAGTGTCATTCCACATGAACAAGTTGGAATTGACAAATGCTGCTCTCCTTGCTTCATTAAAGTCCGCAGAGGACGTAATGAAGAAGGATGGTCCCAGTGGCAGTGCAATGGTTGCACAGGTCAAAGGGAAGCGCGGTCGGAAGCATGGTTCTCGGAAGGGCCCGGCCCAGAAGAGAAAGAAGAAGGGACAAAGTGTTGCCTCTTGTTCCAATGCATCCACTCTCATGGCGTCGAAGAAAACCGACGTCTGTCATCACTGCAAGAAGCCGGGGCACTGGAAGCGTAACTGCCCAGATTACCTGAAGTCCTCAGACAAAGGTAAAGCCCCAGCAGGTATGAAATCTACTTTCATCATTGAAACTAGCTTTCTCGTTGGACGAGAAGGAAGTTGGGTTGTAGATTCTGGTGCTTCTGTTCATGTATGCAATTTGTTGCATTTGTTTCAGGAAACTAGGAATCTTGAGGAAGGGGAGATAGTCATCCAGATGGGATCTGATGCAAGTGTTGCAGCAGTAGCCGTCAGGACTTGTAGACTATCATTATCTAGTGGGAGAGTCCTTATACTTAAAGAATGTCTTTATGTACCCGAAGTCAGAAGGAACTTGATATCTGTATCTAAGCTTGTTAGAAGCGGATATTCTTTCCTTTTCTGTAATAAATTAGTCATAAGTCGTTATGATAAATATATTGCGGATGGTATTTTGACTTCTGGTGGACTCTATGAATTGTGCATTGATAAATGTATTATGAATGTGACAACCACTAATAAAAACCCTAAAAGATCCAGAGAGGATAAAAATATCTCAAATGAGATATGGCATCAAAGGCTTGGTCATTTGTCTGTTGATAGGATCAATAGATTGATAAAGGATGGACCTCTAGATTTTCTACAGGTTCAACCTCTGCCCACTTGCAAACATTGCATACAGGGCAAAATGACTAGGACGCCTTTCCGTAACAAGGTTACGAGATGCGAAGGTATTATTGACCTAATACATACCGATGTATGTGGTCCCTTCAGTACCGCGACTCGAAATGGATACCGATATTATTTGACGTTTATCGATGACCATTCGCGATACGGGTTTATCTTCCTACTACGTCATAAGTCTGAAACCTTTGAAAAGTTCAAAGAATTCAAGGCTTTGGTTGAGAACCAAACCGATAGGAAGATTAAACGGATTCGATCTGATCGAGGTGGCGAGTACCTATCAGATGAATTCAAGGAATACCTTAAGGAGAATGGAATTGTTTCCAATCTCACTCCTCCTGGAACTCCCCAACTAAATGGTGTTGCTGGAAAGACGCAACAGGACCATCATGGACATGGTCCGATCAATGATGAATAAAGCAAATTTACCTCTTAGTTTCTGGGGATATGCAGTAGAGACTGCAATATATATCCTGAATAAGATTCCTAGTAAATCCGTGCCTAAGACTCCTCATGAGCTATGGTATGGAACCAAACCTAGTGTTAATCACTTGAGGGTTTGGGGTTGCTTGGTCTATGCGAAGAACGTAGACGCAAGTAAGCTAGAATCTCGCTCTCGTGAGTGCTACTTCATTGGGTATGTTAAAGATGGTATTGGATACCAACTTTATGACCCTGAGACCCAAAAGGTTTTTGTTTCTAGAGATGTGAAGTTTCTGGAGAATGATTTCCTTAAAGGTCAAGACAATAATGAAGTAGAGGAATTCTTTGAATCCCCTGAGGATTCTGAACTTCCTAGACCAGAAACGGAAGAGATAAATAAAGATGAAACACCCATACCTCTTCGAAGGAGTTCGAGGGTGGTTGCACCACCTGAAAGGTATGGATTCCATGTGTCAGGTGAACTGACATTGATCCTACTTCATTTGATGAAGCACTCGCGGATCAAGACATGGATGGATGGATGCTAGCAATGAAGTCAGAAATTGACTCCATGCATAAGAATGGTGTATGGACCCTAGAGGATCCACCTAAAGGGTAAAACCCATTGGGTGTAAATGGATCTTCAAGAGAAAGAGGGGACCTGATGGGAAAGTAGAGACTTTCAAGGCACGGCTCGTAGCCAAGGGCTACACACAGAGAGAAGGCATCGATTACGATGAGACATTCTCTCCTGTGGCTATGCTTAAATCCATCCGGACATTGCTAGCTATAGCTGCATATCTTGACTACGACATCTGGCAGATGGACGTCAAGACGGCTTTCCTCAATGGATACCTCGAGGAGGATATCTACATGGAGCAGCCCCAGGGCTTCATGACTGAGGATGGTAAAGTATGCAAGCTGAAGAAATCCATCTATGGGCTCAAGCAAGCTTCTCGTAGTTGGAACATCAGATTTGACGAAACCATAAAGAGTTATGATTTTGTGCAGAATCCTGATGAACCTTGTGTATACAAGAAGCTTAGTGGGAGCGCCGTTGTATTCATCGTGCTTTATGTAGATGACATCCTTATCATTGGGAATGATACAGGGATGATGACCAGTGTAAAGATTTGGCTGTCCCATACCTTTGAGATGAAAGATCTTGGAGAAGCCTCTTACATCTTAGGCCTGAAGCTGTTCAGAAACCGAGAAAAGAGGATTTTGGGATTGTCACAACATGGATACATTAAGAAGATTCTTGAACGATTCCGTATGGATAGTTCTAAGAAAGGATTCCTACCCTTAAGACATGGTATCCACCTGTCTAAAGGAATGGCTCCTCAAACTGTTGAGGAAAGAAGGCCATGGCTGGATGTCCTTATGCATCAGCCGTAGGAAGCTTAATGTATGCCATGATGTGCACTAGGCCAGATATCTGCCATGCAGTGGGAGTGGTAAGTCGTTACCAATCCTGCTATGGAGAACAACACTGGAATGCAGTAAAGAACATATTCAAATATCTAAGACGGACGCAAGATTACATCTTGGTCTATGGAGATGGTGATCTCCAAGTCTTGGGATATACAGATTCTGACTTCCAATCGGATGTAGATGATCGAAAGTCGACATCGGGGTTCGTGTTCTTGTTGAATGGTGGTGCTGTGAGATGGAGAAGCAAGAAGCAGGACACTACTGCAGATTCAACAACGGAAGCCGAATACATTGCCGCATCGGATGCTGCAAAGGAGGCGGTGTGGTTGCGCAAGTTCGTGCTGGAGCTTGGCGTAGTTTCCTCTGATACTCCCATCCCGTTACTCTGCGATAACACGGGAGCCATTGCCCAGGCAAAGGAACCCAGATGGCATCAAAAGAGCAAGCACGTGGAAAGGAAATACCACATCATTCGGGAGATACAAAAGCGTGGTGACATCATCATCACCAAGGTGGCCTCTGCCGACAACGTTGCTGATCCTCTTACCAAACCTCTGACACAGAAGGTTTTTGACCAGCATGTAATGAGTATGGGTTTAAAGATTGTACCTGAATGGTTCTGAGGGCTAGTGGGAGATTGTTAGCAATGTGAGCCCCGGGCGAACCATTTCTACAATAAATGTTATTGTAATGAATAAATTATCAATAAAAGTTATTGTTTATTTTTCACTCCCCTTCTGAGATTAATGAATGAATGCACTATAGGGTCCCTCTGTACAATAAGGGTTATGTACCATGGCCAACTTGATGATCATACAGCTGTTGATTCATTGGATGGATCATAGAGGCTGATGCTTGGATGAATATCTAAGGAGTTAGATAGAGGACTCATCAAGCATCATCAAATGATCATTAAGTGATGATCTCCAGTCTGAGTGGGAGATGGCAATCCTATCTCATATGACTGATATCTGACTGACCTCTAGATGCAGGTCCTCTGCATGGGAATAATGATTCAGAGGTGTCAGGTTAGTTAAGTCAATGGGTTGACTTGACGAGATCGAGATAACCAAAGACCTACGTTGAATACTGTCACAACATAGGCATGCATCCTCTGACTAGAGACAGATGTATTGCTATATGTCTGAGTATGTACATTTGGCAGACCAATAGGTTGATGACCTAATCAAGGTCTATATACCGGCGAGCTGGTGTGCATGTAAGGACATATGAGTAATACGATCTCTCAAAGGGATCATACAGGTTCACTTGTGAATCGGGAGACATGAGCTCACTCATGAGGTATTGGGACTGAACAAATTCCATGCATGGTCGTCATGCTTTGGAAGCATGACATGAATTTGAAGGTAAGATATATGCTTTGTGAAAGCATATGATCTATACCAAATCCCGATGACCAAGATTGAGAAACTTAATGATCTAACCCTGAAGATGACAGTATAAAAGTGATCTTTATCTTCAGGATGATCATGAGTCTTCCAGTATGTAGGATGTGCAGGTATTAGGAATACCTGAAGGGTGATTTGATCATATACGATTGTATAACCATGACGCTTCCATTCCGAGGGAGTGATGAAACAGGATTGGATTTTAGTGACTCCTCTCATTAGAGAAGTGACCTAATCTTAGTCCATGAACTGGACATTGGTCTGAATAAGATTCAGATGCAATGAGAAGATTAAGTCTACGGTCTTGATTTGATCAAGCATCAGTGGGAGGTCCATAGGATCTGGAGTTGAGATATGATCTCAACATCCAAGTCACTATACGTGGAACAATACAATCGCCCTGTCCTTATCTCCAAGTATCTGAGGAGAAATAGCATTGTTCTTAAATGGTTTAAGAACAATTCCATAAGATCTAAGCAAAGAGAATTTGATAATTAAAAGTGTTTTAATTATCATAATGTATGAGAAATTATCCAATATGATTAAATGTGATTTAATTAGTTTGGATAAGAATAATGTGGATAGAGATATCCAATTATTCATGATATATTATAAATGTGATTTATAATGTATTAGAGAGAGTTACTTATAATTTATATGTGTTGATTAATTATGATGTGTATTGGATACACATTGTGTAATTAATTAACAATATGAATTACATGTTGTTTTGGGTTGTGAATATGATTCACAAATTATTCCATGGCTAGATTGCAATTTTCTCAAAGATAATTGTGAATTATTTTTTGAGAAATAAAACCCAAATTATTTTGTTGCAAATAAATAAGAGAGGGATTACATGGAGATTACAATCTCCATGCAATCCATGGTGGACGGCACACCACTCCTAATTGGAGTGGGTGTGCGCCCACATGGAAGGCACATGGAGATGAAATCTCCATGTGTCTTCTCTCCTTATTTGTTGGGTTAATTTAGGAGCAAATTATATTTGATTTTATCAAATATATTTTGACCTAAATTTGTTGCTTTTGACAACAACAATCTCAGCCATTGGATGAACATAAATCAATCTCATCCATTGATTTTATGTGTCCCATGGATTGAGATCCATGGATCCCAAAACCCTATAAATAGAGAGGCATCCTTGGCTCTCTCTTTACACATGCTATTGTAGCAAAAACTCTCTCTCTCTCTTTCTCATATACACGACAGCCCTCTCTCCTTCTCTTCTTGGTGGCCGTCAACCTTGGTGGAGAGGAACGTCGACGCCCGCGCCATCGTGCCGCCGCTTCGACTCTTTGCGGTTCTTTGTCTTCTTGGAGTGCTTCAATCACGAAGGAGACGTTTGATCTCGTGCGACGAGATCAGGAGCAACCGCGCTTGGATCATCTTGGATTGCGAGGACACCGCGACTCATCTCCGCGCTCGCAAGCCGTTACTCCGACGATCGGACTTGAGACAGGAGGTCTCTTTTTCGTAGAGACTCGATCAACCACGCTTCAAGAGGTATTGCATTATACTTGATGTGGTTATAGATGAAACGATTTGAGAACGGTTCTCGGATCATGTGGTTTCATCGGTTTAAAAATTTTAAAATTCCGCTGCTCCGAACAACTAGTACGACTAGTCGTTCTTCGTCGTATTCGATACGACGATCATGCTTCCGTGATGCGCTTGAGGATTTCACCGTATCCTTCAACTATTGCTAACATAATTGTTACTTTTAATACGTTACTTTGAAGATATACTGAGTTACTGATGTATTTACTTAATTTACTTATAAGATATTTTATGTTACTAATGCTAACATAATTGTTACTTTTTCGTGTGTTACTTTGAAGATGCACTGAGTTACTGCTCTTATAGCCATTATTACTGATGAAAATTCTACAAGTTACCCGAGTAATTTAAATATTTACTTGTCCTTTGCTATTAGTTACCGATATAGAAGTAAAAGTTACTTATTCTTATAGTCATTATTACTTCTGTGTGTTACTTTGAAGATATAATAAGTTACTGCTCATATAATCATTATTGCTGGTAACAATTCTACAAGTTACCTAAGTAATTTAAATATTTACTTGTCATTTACAATTAGTTACTGATATAGAATTAAAAGTTACTGATTCTTTTCGCAAAATAAATCTACTTACTTTTCGCAAATTACCTATGCTTCGCTTTGAGTTACTGTTATAAATACAATTATTACTTTTCATGTACATATATATCTTACATTGTTGTTGATGTATTTTCATTTTAGGTATGCCAGATGTCCGAACATTTCTTATGTTTCACCGAAGAAAAAAATAAGAAGCGTTGATGATCGTTGCATACTTATTGATTAAAGATGCGAGAATAACATATCTGACAATAATATTAAGAATATATCATTTTGTAACTAATAAAAGAGTTAATTAACAAATGTAACTACCAAAAAAATAATTGATGTGTAACTATAATTTCAGTAACTACTCACAATGAGTCAGTAATATGGACATGCATATTCAGTAATTGTGCATATAACTTCAGTAATATTCCAACTCAATTGTCTAGTAATTATTTAGAAGTACTAAGTAATTATATCTTCAGTAACAATCAGAATGGGTTCAGTAATATGGACATTGTAATCAGTAAATATTGTATGGATACTAGTAATTACATAGTAATTGATGTATGGAAACTAGTAACTTTAACTTCAGTAACAATTACAATGAGTTCAGTAATATGGACATTACGTGGAATGATCATTCTATAAATAGACTGTTTGTCGACAATAATTAAAATGTGTAGTTTTTTATCTTACTAAAACCAACCACCTATTTTTAAGGAAATGATTTAATTCGAATTCTTATTTTGTTAATAATGCAAAGTACGTTGTTATTACCAAAACCGTAGCCTGCCAAATAGAACTAACACATACACGTGGCGAGCCCATGTTTGGTGATCACCACAACCCAAATGGACACAGGGCTCTCTGGATAAGTCCTCTTCTCTCTCTCTCTCTCTCTCTCTATATATATATATATATATATATATATATATATATGAGGTAAATGGGGCTGCCCCCAGGGAGTAGCCAACTTGGCTACTCCCACCCCTATTTTTCCCTCATTTTTTATTTTTTTGGAAAATAAAAATTTGTATATTCATCATTATATCCCTCTCACATTTTATTAAAATTTCGTCAGAAACAGAGACTCATACGGCCTCCATCCAAACATGGTCGATTTAAAAAATCCTGCGACCGTTAAAAAATGACGTCTGGATGGAGGGCTTAGGAGTCTATGTTTCTGACAAAATTTTAATAGAATGTGAGAGGGATATAATGATGAATATACAAATTTTTATTTGCCAAAAAAATAAAAAAATGAGGGAAAAATAGGGGTGGGAGTAGCCAAGTTGGCTACTCCCTGAGGGCAGCCCCATTTTACCCTACACACACAGGGTTGGGATCCTAAACCTGTATCTAGGTAACTTTCCTATAAACCTCTTTATCTTTCATTTTTTATTTTTTAAAATGGATCTTTAGGGGGATTTACTTAAAATATTGAATAGAATATGCATTTCAAAATTCGTGTAAAATAGACATTCCGAACATGTCCATCGGAAGGGGTCGATTTCAACAAATATGAGATCGTTGAAAATTGATTGTCTTGATGGATAAGTTAGAAGTCTTAAAATAAGTTGAAATTTGAATGACACGACGGTGATATGTTGCGATCTAAATCCCCTAAAGATCCAATTTTAAAAATAAAAAATATGAAAAAGAGAAGTGGATGTAGGAAAGTTACCTTTACCTGGATTTCGGTTCCCCAACTCCTATATATATGGGTTTTTATCAGTTGTGCCCCTATGAGATATTGCAATATCAGTTAGGCCCTCCTCTTTTTTGGAATATCAATTGTGCCCCTACCTTCTTGTAAAATTCACAGTCCCTCCCTTTTGTTAAGGTAAAGTAGGGACATAACTGAAATTATAAAAGGGCAGAACTGTGAATTTCACAATAAGGTGGGGACATAACTGATATTGCAATATCTCATAGAAGCACAACTGATAAAAACCCTATATATATATATATGAACAAATTCAAATGAGGCGAGCTATCACTGTATATATGGTGAGCCATCCTCAATCTAAGCATCATTCTGATATATTTTACAATTTTCTTATTTCATAGATTTAATATCATTTAGTAAAATTTTCTTATTTCATAGATTTAACATCATTTAGACTTATAATCAAAACTCATTTTCTGGCTAGGGTCTTTTTCAGATTATCTTCGTATCGTTATACATGCACATATTACACTGACAAAATAAAATGACGCGGATTTCAGAGTACCTGTTCATCCAAATAAGTTACTTTTT
The DNA here is from genome assembly GCA_037367405.1 of Ottelia alismoides. Classification (NCBI taxonomy): domain Eukaryota; kingdom Viridiplantae; phylum Streptophyta; class Magnoliopsida; order Alismatales; family Hydrocharitaceae; genus Ottelia; species Ottelia alismoides. Next base: position 33,067 of record JAZKJV010002554.1, on the reverse strand, counting down.
AGGGATTTTTACCCGGCAGACCCTATAATCTTTGCTAATTACCTCTACGACCTTTGAAACATCTATATTCCTCACTCGACCCCGTAAACTTGCTAACCCTTACCATATAAACCCTGTGGTTAACCTCCATCTATTTACCCGTTAAAAGTAACTGGATTCCGTTACATTCTTTGATGTTATGCCTATTTTATTTATCGACTTTACATTAACTGTCACTCCCTCTCACCATCCTCCATTTCCCCACCACCCACCACCAACCATCTCGTCGACCTCCATCGTCGTCGATGTTGCACCCTCCTTCGGCACTCGACCCACTGCTCGGAGCCGACCTGCAACCACCTCAGCTCGTAGCTTCCCCGCTCGACCCCCCTGCTCGGAGCCCCCTGCACCCACCTCCAGCTCGCAAACTCCCGTACCCCCCTCCCGCAACCCTGCCGCTCGACCCCTCTGTCTCCCGCAGCCTCCGCCCCCTCCCGCAACCCTGCCGCTCCGAGCAACCTCCCGCACCCCCACCCTCCCGCAACCCTGCCGCTCGACACCCCCCCCCCCCTCGCAGCCCCCTCCCGCACCCCCTGCTCCTGCTCGCAGCCCTCCCCCTCCCCACACCCCCTGCTCCTACTCGCAGCCCTCCCCCCTCCCCGCAACCCCCTGCACCCACCTCCTGCTCGCAGACCCCTCCCCCCCCCCCCCCCCTCCCCAGCGCAGCACCCTGCCACTCGAACTCCCCTGCACCCACCTCCTGCTCGCAACACCCCCTCCCCCCTACAGCCCCCTCCCGCAACCCCGCCGCTTGAAGCCCCCCTCCCCGCAACCCCGCCGCTTGAAGCCCCCTCCCCGCAACCCCCTCCCGCACCCCCGCCGTTGGAAGCCAACCCCCACCCCCGCAGCCCCGCCACTCCTCCACCCCAAGTGTAGCGCCACGTCCTTCAACCAGGCCAATACCCTCTTCCAGGGAGGAGAGATCGTACAAGTGGTGCAGAGGGATTTTTTTCTTCTCTTGATTAATTCTAACCGTCCGATCGTTGATTGGTTAGATTAACTCGTTTTTAACCCAAGAAACTTAACTCTACATGTGTCAATTTAACGGCAAGGTTCATGAGGTAAAACGGAGCAAGTTTACGAGGTCGAGGGAGGAATATTGATGTTTCAAAAGTCGTAGAGGTAATTGGCAAAAATTAGAGGATATGCCGGGTAAAAATCTCTACTTTTTAATTAAAAAAACAGCAAAGGGAAAGACCGAGCTATCACAAAGAACATTGGACAAGCGGACACTAATCTCCAGGTGGAAAAAGAAAATGCAAAGAAAGATAAAGGAAGGCGACCCGAATCGAACAATATTCTCAATCAAATAAAGTCTCGTTAGAATAAAGAGCACCAGTCGACAGAGCAGGAGCAACCACGTCCTCCTATTTCGACCGCTCGATTATTCATCGAACCCATCACAGCCGTCCGATTAAAAGTCCACCATTGACTCCCCCGTTTAGTCCTCTATATATCACCACCCCCGGCACCTTCAAACCCAAACCTTCACCTTCTCCTCTATCTCCCACTCCTCTCCGTCATCCCATGGCGGTGGATCTCATTGGATACTCCTCTAAGGACCACCTCGCAGTCCAGGAAGCTGCCACGGCGGGCCTCAGGGCCATGGAGCATCTCGTTCTCCACATCTCCTCCTCCCCCGTCAAGAGGCCCCGCGACCTCGACTGCTCAGAGATCACAGACTTCGCGGTTTCCAAGTTTCGCAAGGTCATCTCCATCCTCGATAGGACCGGCCACGCCCGCTTCCGCAGAGGACCCACCTCCTCCTCCACCTCCACCTCTTCAGCTCCCCTCCACGACCTCAACTTCGCCCCTCCCCCGGAGAATCCACAAACCCTCACCTTCGATTTTACCGCCAGCAAGAGCCTCTCCGCCACCTGCAGCTTCAGTACCTCGCAGCCTCTTTCCTCCTCCAACAACTCCTCGCACAAGTCCTCCGTCACGGGGGAAGGGAGCGTCACCGGCAAGTTGGGTCCTTCGATCCTCCTCACGCCTCCACCCGTGGCTCCCGCTGTTCCCATCGCAGTGAAGCCCCCCAAGTGTCCGAGCCATAGCCACTCCGCAGGAGTCTCCGCAAAACCCGGGAGTACTTCTGGTTCCCGATGCCATTGCTCCAAGAAAAGGTACAGTTTGAGTTGTTGTATACCCACAAATCTTAACCCCGCAAAATCAAACATTTGGCTCATGGATCGCTTTTTCCTGTTCAATCAGGAAGTCTAGAGTGAAGAGGACGATCAGGGTCCCGGCAATAAGCTCCAAGATCGCCGATATCCCCGCAGACGACTACTCCTGGAGGAAGTACGGGCAGAAACCCATCAAGGGCTCTCCCTACCCGAGGTATGCGATTGGAGCCCTCTACCTCGTTAGATCTCCGCAACATAATCCGTTCTCGTTTAGTTCTAACTTCTAATCCCTGCTTGTATGAAAACAGGAGCTATTACAAGTGCAGCACAGTGCGCGGGTGCCCGGCGAGGAAGCACGTAGAGAGAGCCCCCGAGGAGCCAAATGTCCTCATCGTCACCTACGAAGGCGAGCACCAGCACGCGCCTGCCGTCGCCGGCGTCAGGCCGTTCCTGCCAGCGCCATAGTCGCGGGCCGGGCGTCACGATCAGTATATCTGCTGAGAGGCCTTTGGGTTCTTTTGTTATTTTTTATTTTTTCTTTTTCCATTTACCCCCCACCTTTTTGTATAAAGAAATGCGAGACAAGTTCGGGATTCTGTACTCTTGTGCAAATTTTCCATGCAAACTTTAGAATGGATTTGAATCCGTGGTTTCGCGTCCGTGGGGAGGTGGGGTCCAGCGCACGCCGTGGTGATTAAAAAGAAAGGGACGGGGAGCCGATAAGGTCAAAGAAATGCATGGGTCCCACTGGCAGAGTCGATGTGACCTGTGCTTAGTCGTCGTTGACGGGGGTCTCATTAAACTCCAACTCCTGCCGTGTCTGCGATGGAATCGTGGACGTCGGATGGGGCGTGTGGGTCCCATGAGATATTTGGATGCATGGGCAACTCCGTGCCCATCGCGCTGTGCCGATTTTGACTTCGCTTGTGAAGGAGGGTGGGAAGAAAAATGGGGGATAGTGATGGCGGTGGACTTTGTTTAATTTGTTTATTTCTTGTTGGCAACCGAGTCAATTATGTTTGTTTTTATTTCATCGATATTTATTATTTGTTAATGTTTGGTATATGAGTTGTCTCTGATTAACTTTGATTTGACTTCCGAATCCCACCACCTAACGCGCAACTTGTTTTTTTAATTGGTAAATTACAATTTGGATCTATATCTATGGGTCTATATCTATGGGGTTTGATTTCAGAATGGGTTACGATCTTTAAATTGTAACGATTCAAGTTCTAGAGTCATTAATGTAAGGAATTTTTTAAGGTTAATAAAGAGTATGCCTTTCTTTAAAAATTGGAATTCAACTCCCATTCCCTTCTCAATAAGGGTGTATTCGTCATTACATCAAAATTTCCATTTCTTAAATGGTTCTAGAACCCAAATCGTTACATATTAAAGATTGAGACTCATTCTGAGATCTGACCCATAGATGGAGATCTAAATTGTAATTTTCCCTTTAAATTTTTTTCCGCATTGATCCAATATACGTTCCACAATTACTGTCGGGGTTTTGGTGATAGGAGGAAAGCGATTGGAAGGAATTTGATTTCCACTTCATTTCAAGATTTTCCAAGGAAATTAATTTGTGGTTCGATTATTGCAAAATAGTTGTTAGTAGATTAAAAAATTGCTTAAAGGGCACGGGCCTCAATATCCGGAAACTTGTTAATTGTCCTCTTAATTGGATATGCTTAACCTTGTTTAATTACCTGAGCACTAAGTGTAGATATGCAAATGATCTGTGGATCTATATCATAATTTATCATATCAATATCCATTTTTATTTTGGATATGGATATCGAATGGATATGAAAAATGTAACATGATAACTTTTTGAAGTAGATGTGGATATGAATATGAATGAGGATATAAGTTCAATCAATTAAAACAATTGCCATGTAAGCACAGATTATCTATGAAATTGTAAATGCATCATAACATAATTTATTGCTTTGTGATGCATTGTACTGATTAATCTATTTAGTTAAATTAATATAATAATAAAATAATTATTTAACAATGTACATAAAAACGATTTTTACACTTGTGCTATTCTGAGTTGTCGTCGTTATACTTATGCCCATATATTCATACATAATTTATAGTTTTGTTAATGTTATACATGGGCATATGTATAATAACAGATGGACAATGCTGTAAATTTTGTAAGAGTATAGTGGTACATGTGTTAGTGCAAAAAAGATATGTGAATATTTGTAACTGCGAAAATTTGGAAGGGATAAGTGCTAAAATCTTTAAAAAATACATAAAGATGTGAGGGCGAGAAAGGTAGAGATAGATGATGAGGTCCTAGCAGGGATACAAAGAGTAGAGTAAGAATACATGTTTACTCTTATCAATTTAGATATAACATAATTATATAAATATCTACATAAAGGTATTATATATATATTTCATTATCTACTTATTTACGTATATTATGTACAAAACACACATGTATGTATATATGTACTAAAGGAGAGGATTATGCCTCACGCATCACGGAAGTGTGGAGATCCGATCATATCCGATCTAGGTTGATTAATTATACTAGTCGATGGTGCAGTGGAATTATTTTAAAAAATCGATGGAATCACATGGTACGAGAATCATTTCCCAAGCTATTTCGTCATGATCACACGAGTACAAGGCTTACTCTTGAAGCGTGACCACGATCTCAAAACATCTAAATAAAGAGGCCTCATGTCTCAAGTCCGATCCGACGAAGGAGCATATGTGGTCGTGTGAATGAGATGCATGCTTCCCACAATCCAATGCGACAACTTGAGCAAAGAATCTCATGACTTCCCCAGAAGATTATCCCGAGTTCTTACAAGAAATCACCTATTCTTAGCCAGCATGGGATTAAGTACGGACCATTTCCGGCTACATGTGTTACTTGAGGATGGAGTTTTACGCAGTGTCCTATAAACCTCCTACTCAAGTAAGGAAACCCAGACCATTTCCGGCTACCCGAGAATCCCCACTGAAGAGCAAGTGATTAAATGCATGAACTCAGTAGTATCCCTAAAGAAATACGGACTTTGACTATACCTTAAGGGTCGTCTCCCACTCACAAATATGGAGAGTACCTGCAATTCATTCGTTGGGGATTGTTGTCCCAAAACAAGTGAAGTCTATTACGTTTAGTTTTAAAGTCAGATAAGATTAGCAGTCCTGGTTTTAATTTTTCAGTTATCACTTTTTTGTAATGTTTTCAAAGAATCATTTAACCATTTTTTTCCTTTTGACCTAGATGATCAAACAAGCATCTAGGTTGTGCGTCCTAAGTCTAACTATGGAGCGCATTCAAAGAAAAATCGAAAAACCTAAGCAAGCACCTAGTCTCGAAAAAGCTGCGGAAAATCGTCGAGATAAATCGCGAAGCTAGAAAATCCCGGTGGATGCTCTGCTCCCCCAAGTGCACGGCACCTGGTGAAACATACCCTGAGAAGAAGGGAGGGAGGTACAAGCTGAGATGCCCTTACGGGGTCCCTTCTACGAAAATAGAAAAACGGACACATGCCATCTCACGAAATTTTACGTCTTCTTCAAGAGCACGAGGTGTCGAAGAAGATGAAGATTCACAAGCAACTAGTTCGATTAAGTATGGAGGGCCGAGCCCCAGTTCATATATTCTTTATTTTTTTGGTACACTAATCTTCTGTGTTTTCTTCCTACACTTAAGTTATTTAAAGCCTAAGTATGTGGGGAGTCCAGTTCAATTCTCGTACAGTCTTCTTCTCTATGCTTAGTATGAGCTACGTTCTTCATTTCACTTTGTGCCATGATGGCATACCACAAGCTAAGTATAGAGGGGGTGTATATATATTTCATATATACTTTATCCGTAGCTCATACTTTCAAATGTTTTGATATTTTATTATGGACTAAGGATATAAGAATTTGAAACTGACTGGTAAAATAATTTATATAATGTTTTCAAAATTTATATATATTGACATGATTTTGTAAAAATATTTACATATTGTTTGAAAAGGGGTACAAATGATTTCGATGCATTATTTGTATATACTTACATATTGTTATAAATATAAATAATAATCGTAATAATAATACATAATATATATTAACTAATAAATGGTTGTATCCCTGACACTTTCACATCACACGAGGCTTTTTAGTTCAGGACACTTGATTTAGAGTGGCTCTAAACTCACAATTTAACCATTCTTGTCCATTATGGCTTCAAGACTTAATAACCTAAACCCTCTAGTTTGAAAGATATACATGCTATATGCATTTAGAATCTCTATTCTCAAAAGAATATGACCAGCAATACACTTGCATCATTGCATTATCATTGTGATGAGTCGTTGTTTCGCTTGAGGGTCTAGGATGAGAGGTTTGAATTGGGACCTGGTTTTATGATGCTTGAGGATGGGATACGATTAAGGTTATTTCATGAAATCTGAGTGTCAGCACATTAGCTAGTATAGGGACAAGGTTCCTATACTATCTTAACAAAAGCCTAGGTGTCAATGTATGTAAAATCATAAAATTATTGATTAATATGTGCCAACTTGGTAGAAGTAGTGGAGCTAGCCAAAAAGAAAAGAGAATAGGAAATTATCAAAAGAAAACTCAAATATTTTAAATACAAATAGCTTATATTACTAGCAAGTGCTCCCAACCATTTCAAAGTGTCCACTTGGACCAAAGCTACTAGGCCTTTTGAGTTAGGCAAGCATGATAAAAGGGCTCTACATCGTAAGCAATACAAGTCTGGGTGTTGAAGGTATAATAGATATGCAAAAGAGACACAGTCCTATGTATCCCAGAAAAACAAGTGCAGACGTCTTAGACGTCTTGATAGACATACTGAACAACACCAAAAATACAAGTGTATTTTAATAAGGCTCTCGAGTGACCCTTATTCCTATGAGAGGAGAAAAGAAATGACATAAACCTAAATCGTCCGTATTTAGATCATTTCATCTCACACTTTCTATTCAGACAACTAAAGAGATGATCTTTTAAACTGGAACCTCGAACGAAGCTTAAATTCTACACTTGTATATGTAATCCACACTAAAATGCCATACTACTTATATGTATGTATATAGAGAGTCTGATAATTAGGGAAGTTAAGTTCCTTTCTGAGACTTGGTTAAACTTAAAATATAAGAGCCACATGAAACTTGTATCCTAATGCCAAGTCTTGTATCTCACATGCACAATTAGGCGTTCAATTTACTTATTCATTCTTCATTTGCTCGAGGATGAGTAAAGTTTAAGTATTGGAGGCAACTTTATTACTATTAATTATCCCTCTATCTTAGACCAATCAAATAACCTAACACATAAATAAATTAATTGAAATTAACTTCTAACACCTTGTAATAATTAAGGTTAATTATTGTATATAAAGAAGGTATCTAATTAGTGTATATTTATGTATCTCTAATGTTCCCTTTGTTTTATGTGTTCTTCTTATTATTAAAAATTCCATAACAATTAGTATAATATTGTACATAACATATTATATATTATTTATTATTTAAAAATATAAAAAATAATAAAAGAGTAAAGGAAGTATATTTATTCTTTAAAAACTAGTTACAAAATATTAAGTTTATACATATGATGTATTTTGATTTGAGTTCTACATAAATGTTGTAGGTCATAAAAAATACAGAAATTTCATGTAACATTTTTCATTTTGACTTTATTTTCTATTTATCTCTGTTTATCTTTATTTTTTACATTCCTTTAATGTTTGATTGTGTCACGTGTCTAAAAAACAATCTCGAGCCTCCACGTGCTCGGCTCTTTATTACGAGATACCTATCATATATGTTGTTTGATCTTTTGAGTAGACAGTCCTGATTCAGTCATCTCCGCCCACATATGGGTCGCTTGATCATTTGATCAAGCGGTGCATGTTCATCCATCCACACCTAAATTAGGGTTGTTCGATCTCTTAATCCAACGGCCACTAGTGGTCTTCTTCCTCCAGTGATTGAGCCTCAAAGAGTTGCAATGCTTTGACAACAGTCGTTTCTTCCTATTTTCTCTATCGGCCTATGTGTCATCTTTTCATGATTCTGGTGTCAACTTGTCACTCATCCATTCGTCTTCTTCACCCTAACCTCCACTTCCTTCATCCTCCTCACATACAGTAACTATAGGTGGTTGAAACCACTAGGTTCAACTGCCTGTATGTAGCCGAAAAAACCCAACCACATCCGCCCTTCTCCCAATTATCTACCTTTACATGATAAGCATCAGAGCCCCCTACTTGCCCTCATTAATGGAGAGAGTTAGGTTGAGAGAAGGCAACCGTGTTCTTGAGTGAGATCCATGATGCTTTGCTTATGTCGCAACCCATCTAAAGGTGTCCCTCGAGCTTCAAGCCCAGCCGATCTTATGAAGCGAAGACTCCTAAAGTTATTGAAGCTTCAAATCCTAAGCAATTCCTCCATCTCTAATCTTTTCCATTCTTCAGGTGTCCAGTTCTTTCCCCTATACGATTTCTCTATTTTTTTCGCATGCACACACCTTTGTGTTTATATGATTGCTTCTCCACCTTTGTCGCACATACCTCACTCACGTGCACCACTTCAATCTTCCTCTTTCGTTCTCAAAACCTCCTTTGCCTCTATCCATTGATGAATGCATGATTCATTAACATTTCTGTCGTATTTTGTCTTAAGAACCTTAAATATATGTAAATATGCATTAATTCTCATTTTTATAAAAATGATCATTCATAAATAAAAATGCATTCTATGCAATAGAAAGACACAAAAATAATAAAAACAAAGAAAAGACAATAATAAATACTGTAAATATGTATATTGTATATGATGACTCAAAATATATAAATCTAGCTGTAAGATATATTTATATAACCTAACCTCTGAGACCTAGTCATCATGGCTTGGTCGACAAACAATAAAGTAGGGGAGATAAGGAAGAAAACACAAAAATAACTAACATGTACATTACAAATTAATTCCATTTATTTATCATATATGCAATCTTCACTTAATTTTAATTAATTCATATATATTCACTAATTTCTTCACTAATGTATTTATAAAAATGTATATAAAATTATAAAAAATGTAAAAAATCTAACTTGTAAATATGACAAATAAATAGACTTCCAAACTGTCAATTTACTGGCTTCCAAACCTTATAACTTCTTCATAAGAAATCTAATTTCACTCTACTCACTTTTAAAGTTCATAAAAAATCATCTAATTAATGAAAGTGATTTCATCGAAAACAGAGCTCGTTTGCAAAAAGTCAGTTTTTGGACCTAATGACAACTGGGTTCTAGTTTATTTATTTTATTTTGTGCATACTATTTATAGAACAAGTGATTTAGAAAATTTTAATTATTTTTTGATATTGTAATTTATTTATAAAATAAAATAAAAAATCACACCTATATTTAATATTCTAAATAAATAAAAACCCTAAAAATAAGTAAATTTGAACTATAGAACAAATACATGTATTTATTGATATATGTGAATTAATTTATTAAAATCTATTAAAAATCACATGAAACCTTCTCAATATTATATTAATAAAATATAAAAAGGATACCTTATTTATTAAATACCTAAATAAAAATGTACATGCTATTTATCAAGTATATTATATGTATAATTATTAACATTTTATTTATATATCATAATCTATACTATTTTTATATATATGATACCATAAATTAGATAATTTAATTATCTATAATTTTTATTTTTACATCTTTTTATAATAATGGTACTTATTACTTAATATCTATTTTACAAAGAGTTCTAAGCTTTCTTCTTCCTCAAGAATTCCTGGTAGTTATCTGTTGCAACACCCACATTTCGACCATTTATCCCACCATGATCCCACACCTAAACTTAAATTAATCCATCCATTTCATAATCCTAACAACCAAGATCCACACGAGCCCTTAGATTCATCATATCCCTTCTCCTTTGTCCTTATTTAATTCACTCAAGTTAGTCATTTCAAACGAACTCCTCCAACAATCAGAACCACCTGACCAAGAGCCATACTTTCAAGCTTTAAAGCTTCTTCATTGAGTGTCATGCGATGAAGATAGCTGATCCGCGTGGAAGGGGGTACTTTGGTGGAGAGTTCCAAGGATTTGTTTCCTTGAATTGTTACACCGTCGTCGTGTGATGCTCAGGCAAAGTGTCAGTCCTCATAGGAGGTCATAAACCTCCAGTTCCCAGGTACCTCCTCCATATCTTTTCTTTCGATTTCATCATCATTTTAGCATTGTTAATCCCTAGTTTAGGCATCTTAACTACTAGTTATTGATTCCATTCGAAAGCCACACTCAATTTGATTCCCTTTTTTATTGCAATTGTGATTTGAAGACCGTTTGTTCTGAGCATTCTGTTGTGTAGTGTAAGAACAAACATTCAATTCGATCCAATTCTTTTAGAATCGAGCTATCATATTATCTTGCAGGTTGTTAATTATATGAGAGAATCAAAAGCAAAGTAGCATCCCTTCTTTACCTCAATTTGAATCATTTCTGGAGCTACTTTGACGCATTATTCTTCACCCTCCGAGAAGACCTAGACCTGTCTTCGTTTGATTGCCTTCATCACGCCATCTCGCAATAGGCGAGCTCGAAGGGGGAGGTGCCCCCTTTTAGCCCTACAGCCACCGTGAGCCATCGCCAAAAGCCTCTAATCACTGGAACCATTGCTGGAATTCAAATCGCATCGACGTACACTCTAATTTGGGGAAGAAATATCAAAAACACCCGCATGTTTTCGATGCATGGCGAGAATGAGTGGCCATGATTACGCGAGCGTATCTAATATCCATTGGTCACTCTGAAGGGATAAAAATTATGCATATTCAACGCAACCACTTTCATAATTTATCGTTGCTCCAGACATTTTCAGAAATTATAAATAGGTCCCTACACAGGGACCTAATTATATGAATCTTTCTTTTCCTTTACATTTGATTCACTGATCATTGATTAAACTTCATTACTTTTATTCTTTTTATTTTCACTCGTGCCCCCGTGTTGTAGACAATTTTTGGACACTATCAGGACATTATTTGTTGATGATTTTTCTAGGGTACTTCATAACTACCTTAACATATTTTTGAAATATTTTTTTGTGGATTTTTATCACTTTTCTGACTTGATTTTATTTTCTGATCTTCGTCTTGATTTGAGTTTCTCCTTGTGTGTTTTCAAACTCGTTTCACGATGTTCTTTTCGTCAATGTTCTATTATATTGCACCACCTCTATTATATTCCACCTGTCTATTATATAGTATGTTATTTTGAAAAATATATTTTCACTTTTTGAAAATTAAAAAAATCCTTCTCATTTACTTTTCATTTCTTGTTGCACTTATATTAGAATAGTATACTACACTGTATGCCACCTACTATATTCTATCACTTCTTTTCCAAATTTAATCATTTTTTAAAATCAATTAAAAATTACAAAATAAAAATAAAATAGAGTTTGTAAAAAATAAAATAAAAATCATAAAAACCAAAAACTACAAAAACAAACTTTTTGAAGAAATAAAATAATTCACGAAAATATTTAATCTCAAAAGTCAAGTATACTTTCTGCTCCTTCTGTTCGACCCAAGGATACTTACCTCGTTAATCTCTAATGGAATAATAGAAGAGAGAGATCCCTATTATTATAACTTCATCTCTCTCTTCTGTTATATCTTTTTGATCGAACTGCTCTTCTCTTTCACGGATTACTTCAATATGGCGAACCTTCTCTTTTCATTGAAACCAAGCGAAGGGAGGAGCGCTCATCAAAATGGTGTCATTGTTGGGTCAGTGTTAGATATACAGAAAGTGCTCACAAAATGGTGACACTATCGTGGAGGCATTAGTTAGTTTTCAATATATTTTACGATTTTTATTTCTTCTTTGTTTTTATTTTTTTCTCGTCTCTTGTTTCTTGGTTTTATCGGTTTTCATCTGTTTTGATTTTTATTTCTGATTTTTCTGATTTTTTTCTCTATTGTTGTTTTTTTTTATTTTATTTTTTTGTGTGTGCTAATGAGTGGTGTAGGGCCTGCAGGTTTAGCCAGTTTATTCAAAAATCGATTCAGTTAAGAGAGCAGAGATCAGACTCTTTCTTTACGAGTCGGGCTTCATCGCACATCCCTCACTCACATGCCCACCTCGATCTTCCTCTTCCCTTCTCAAACCCTTTTCTGTCTTGATCCCATTGACCTCCTTGCAAAGGAGGTTGTCCCATTTAGGGCTCCATCTTTAGCCACCTCTTCGGCCCTCCATTCACCTCATTTCACTACCAAATGTTTTCCCTTCACCTTGGAAAGTTGGCTAACATTACAGGTATTTATTGATCAGAGCATTGTGCCCAAGTTTGGTCTTGACCTTTGATGAAGCCACATTTCATCATCTTTATTCTATCATTTTGACATCAAAAAGCCTAGCAAATGCATGTAAATAGCATTAAAACCATCATCTTAGCATTCATACATGTGCATCTAATTAGTGTATAAAATACTGTAATTAAAGCCAAAATTATAGAATAAATAAAAGAAAAGAAAATGAATAAAATATTGTAAATATTTTATATCCCAAAACCTCGAGACCTAGGCATCTTGATGAATGGGTCGACAAGTGATGAATCTCGTATTCATCACTCTAAATCTCATTTATTAAGCTCAAATCCCTTAAAATCAACAGCATTTTAGCATCTATTCTGCATAATTAGCATTCATGCATGATTTCATAAGAATTGCATTTTAGCACAAAAATCTGCACAAAACAAGAAGCCAAAAATCCAAGCCAAAATGACCTGTAAATAGCCTAACTTCTTAGATTTTTAACTCATTCATGCTAACTCTGAATGACAGAAAACTACCTCCACTGTGTACATATCACTAACAAGAATAAAGTAAAAATACAAAAAAATAACTAACCCAAATAAGTGGACCAAAAACCCAAACCCTAGTTTCAGGGTTTTCGCACTAAAAGCCACACATCTTCCCCATCCAGTGTCCGATTTAATCCTACTCACTTTTGAACTAATGTACAATCAATTACCTTCAAAACAAGACCAAGTTCAAGTGAAACGGAGCTCATATGTGAAAGTTGGGTTTTGGGCCTCTTTTGTATATTGTATATTTTAGCGGTTTTTGACCCAATATTTTATGTACAAATTTTATTAATTAATAAAAATACAAAAAAAATTATTATTAATGTGTCTTTATTTACTCTTGATTTTTACCATATTTTTGTGGATTTTTATCTTGTTTAAAAATGACAAATACAAAAAAACCCCAAAATCATGGTATTCTCTATACATGGGATACCCCAAAAATTCACTTTGTGCAAATGATCGATTTTGGTTTTGATGTCTTCATGAAAGTTGTAGATCTCATCGAGACGAGCAATTTTTATGAAGAAAATTTTTTGATCCGAGGTCATTTACTATTTTTTATTGATTTTACAAATGTTTTATTTTCGGAATTTTCTGGTGCTGACACGTGGCCGCACCTGGTGCCGCCACATGTCAGCCTTTTTTGGCTATATTATATATTCGGTTTATAAAAAAATAAAAATAAATAAAATAAAAAATAAATAAAATAGATGGGAGCACGTGCGTCACACGTGCCTCCCAGGCACGTGCTCCGCACGTGCCATCCTGCCTCTCCCTCTTGCGCCCACGTGGCACGACGGGCACCATCCGATCACGCGCGATCGAACGACGCCTGTGCGTCGTCCACCTTGCAACCCCCCTTTCCCCTTTTGGCCGCCCAACGCCGCCGCGTATCTCCGCCGCCCTCAGATTTCGCCGCAAATCGCGGCTGATCGCACCTCCGCGCCGCCATCTCGAATCTGTCTCCGATCTCCTCATATCAATCACGTGATTCACCTTCCTTCTCTGGCGACCCACTCTCCACCCTATTTAAACCCATCAGCAGCCCCTCGCCAATTTATCCGCCGACTAGTGCTCGAAGGACGACCGGTTGGAGGTGACAGCTCCACGCCCCGACGACACAGCGAGATCCGAGGGCTACCCCCTCGTTGCAGCGCCGCTCCTCCGCGTGCAGGCTCTTGCTCCGCCCCCTTGGCGTCGAGCCAACGACGATATCATCGCCGCCCCCGCTTTTTCATCACCAACGCTTCCAGACTACGTCACCGCCAGCTCCGTCCTCGACACCCAAACTTCATCACCAGCGGCGCGTCCATCGCCGGTCAACGCGACGATGCCGCATCTTCACCAACACCGCCTTGGCCGAGCCATCTCCTCCGACGCGCTACGCCTCCGCCTCGCCATCACCAGCGCCTTCTTCAACTACAGCACCGGCCGTCCTCCGCCTCGACCCTCCCGCTCCAGGAGCTTCCGACGCCACGCCGACGCTCCACCGGGGCCCAGCACTCCCGCCGCACCTGGGTTGCTCTTCTAGCAGCCACAGGAGCCCAGCTCCGTCATCGCCCCTTCGCCAGCTACCGGGTTCCCGCCCGAGACCCCCGCCACGCGCAGCGCGCGTGAGGGCGGGGGGACGTCACCTGACATCAGCCCCCGGGTCACGTGCCCCGCACGTGACCGCGGGGTTATTTGCACAAAGCCCCCTGGAAATCCTCCATTTTGCGCACAGATCCCCGCCAACCAGAGGCACGTGCTGTGCACGTGTCCTCTGGTAATTTTGTAGAGCACTCCCCCCAATTAGTGGTAATCTCATATAAGTCCCTGCATATTGTTTATTCATTTGAGTTAAATTACAGTTATACCCCTGTGTTCCCCCTCAGGTTTGAACATCATCTCTACATTATTTTATCCATCAAAATTAACATTTTGTTTGTCAATTAGTTCTCTACACTTTGACATGTCGTGGACATTTTTGTGATTTACGGTTAATTAATAAATAATTATTTTGTGGAAATTGGAATATTTTGCCCAATCTATGCTTTGAAATTCATAGGTAATTAACCGTGGCTTTAAAAATCTCTGAAAAATCACATGTTGTAGAGATATATTTGCTTGACATTGTGCCCAAAAATCTTTGCATTTGCATGCATAAATTGCTCTGTAAAAATCATTTATCACATTTCAGTATTTAATTTTTAATAGGTATTAGATCTCACATTTTTGAGGATTAGGATTTTTCTGAGATCAATCACCCAGTGATAGATTTTAGATAATTTTGGTTCTCGAAAATAAATAGGTTTGGTATTTATTATAATTAAATTTTGAAAATCATTCTATTTGCATTTAAAAATCCATAAAAAATTCACATTTCATCCAAAAATTCCAAAAAAATTACAGTGCACTAATTTCATCATATTTTACATCTCAGCCAAGTTTCGTATTTTTTGGACATCGTTTGGACGTAATTCATATTTTAGTCCCTAAAATAAGGTCGAATTTGCATATTGCACCCTATATTGCATTAAAAATTCCAAAAAAAGACCGCCTTGAAAACCGAACACGAACTTTGATAGACTTAACTCTAGGTTGTTCCTTTGCCTCCTTGTGATCGACCTTGGGACTTGCCCAAGTAAAATAAACATAGAACCACACAATTAAAAATTGAATAACCTGTTTGTGGTATTTTCTTGACCGTTTCCGATTGCCGCCTACAACGCACGACACGATAAAAACACATCCTTAACGCGGCATCTTCGGATTCGTCAGATGGCGCCGTTGCCGGGGAGGCAAACAGCTTAGATTTGTGTCTAAAATTTGTTTTATTCGGTTTTCTGCATTCGGGTAGTCTGACCCCCGAATTTTTCATTGTAGATTTCATTTTCCTGCAATTTATTTTCAGCCTTTATTTTTCATATATTTTTGAGTCACTCTCTTACATTTTCTCTCTTATTTTTCTTGCGAGGTACTTTGTACGTGGAGCGGTTTTTCAAAAAAACCGACGCAACTTCACCGACTTTTGTAAAATCCGCAATTAATTTAAGATCGAGTCAAGTCGTGAGAGAGCGTAGAGTCTAGGTTTTTAACTCCTGCAATTTTTAAATTTTTGTAATTTTATAGCGGTGTCCGTTTGGACTCTCGCGTGTGTAGAAAGACCTCTGACTCTATTCTGTGGTGTGTCGTGGCCTGTTTCACTCTCCGGTGAGGGTGGGGCCCGACTTGAGTGGCGATTAGGATAGACCTGCACATACGGCTCTTAGAGCATTTATATTTTTGCTTGTGCTCGTAGGATCTTAGGCCACACTGCACTTTAATTGAGACGCACATAGATCGTTCAACTTAGCCAAATTTAAACCAATTCTTTCCGCTAATAGAACTTTTTGCTTAGGTGCGGTTTTTCCATCGGCTTGCACATCATATAGACTAATTTCTAAATTCTGTCTAGCATCCCACATGGAGATTGCGAGGATTCATTGTAAGTCTTCTAACTGAGCATTCATCATAGTTTTCCGCGTGCATCGGCTTTTCCCGAATTCCTCTCTCTTGTTTTATAACATAACTTTAAAGGAAATTGGGACTGGACGGTAGACGTGCATTTGTGCTCATCTAATTTTTCAGTGATCACCTCATTAAAATCGGGACTGCTAAATATGGCTGATCTTAAAGAATCCATAAAATCAAGAATTTTTACGGGAGAGCAACCCCGACCTTGGATGTTTTTATTTTTCTGAGTGAGCGAGAGACGACACTTAAGGCTAGAGCCCAGATCCGAAATTTCAGCTCGCTAATGTTCTGCCAAGATTGATTTATCACCAACTAAAATTGAAAAGATAATAGCCGAACTCTTACGGCTTCATTGTGTGAGTTGGTGAATCCAGGGTTTGATTTATGTTTGTATTGGTGTGCGTGAACCGATATCGAAGATCAACAACCACACATTTGATAAAATTCCCATCCCATACAAACATCTCTCTCATCTCTTGATTTTAATCCCATCATGGAAATCTTTCCAAATTTCAGATCCAACCCATCATTTCTCTCAACTCCTTCAAAAATGACCGAACATCACCATGAAAACAAATCTGTCTCGGTTTGGCCCAAATCAACTACATCCTCTTCTTTCAATAATCCTCCAACATTTGCGGGAAACTTTCACCCGCAGATGACCTCGGCCCCCCCATTGAATCCTTACTCAAGTCATCCAACTACACATGACCACCTACCATCTTGGACTAAACCGCCTTATTCTCAGTTTCTCGCCAATGAAACATTTCAGGATCAAAACCCTTTTAAGTCCCATGACTGGCAGAAAAACCAAATCCAGATGGAAGGAAATGCATTTAATGATCATGAGCGTTGGATTGACCACAACAAACCCCTCATCAGACATACAGAGGACTGGACTGACCTCCTAGACACATATAAACCCTGTATGCTGATTCCACAATCTCAAGATCTGACTAATCATGATCAAAGAATTGAACTCTACTCAGATCAAATACACATGCCTGGATCATATGAGCAGCCTCCTTCCATAATTATTGAGGAGATATTTTCTAAAAATAATGATCATATGGTGGATATTCTAAGAAACTCTCCTCTCTGCACGTACAGAAAAATGGAAGAAGAAATCATTGAACAAAAATCGAATGCTCCCATGATTGATCATGAACAGAATTTTGAGGATAATGTTTCAAAGATGAAAACAAGATTCGAATTGATGGAGGATAAATTTCAAAAATTTGCCGATCGAGTAATATCATTCTATTGTGACTCAGATATGAATGGGGAAAGGATTAGATTCCCTGATAAAAATTTTGAGGATATTCAAAGACCTAGGGATAATTCAAACATCAATACTTCCGCTCATCATTATTCCCCTAGAAATGCTTATGCCCCTAACCTTTACTCTGAACATCAAAGACCCTACTCATTTGAGGAACACACAACATCACCACACCACACAGAAAATACCAAAAAAATGGGAATATTCAAAAATACCAAAAAAAATCAAAAATCCAAAAAATCTCATAAAAAATGAATCTGAAGAAGACCTGAGGAATTTGGATCCTGTTTTACGAGAAGCATTGGAAAAACATTTGATTTTTGAACTTCCCATTATAAAGGCCATTGAACACTTCCCCGACCTTAAGAAATTTTTAACAGACGGAGTAATTGTCAAAAAATCGGGATGGATTAGAACAAAAACCGAAAGACATATCTTGTCAATGGCCTCCTCCTTGGTGTTGAGAAGAAAAACCAAGAGCCGCATTGTGAAGCGGTTGCCCAAATTTGACTGTAGAATAAAAAACACAATTTTCACCCATGCCCGAATTGATGATGATTCACCGATCAATATCCTCCCGACCTCTGTATTCCACGAACTCAAACTCGGACCGATCAGGAAAATACGAGAGATTGTTCAATTGGCGGACCGATCAATAAAGCGGCCGAGAGGAATCATTTCTGTCATCATGATATTCCAAGGTGCTCCACTCAAAATTGAATTCACGATCATTGATATTGAGCATCAAGGAGAGTTCACCCAGTCTCCAATTATTCTTGGAAAACTATTTTTAGCATTGTCTAAGGCAATTATTGATTGTGAGACTCGGCAAATAAATTTCACGGCATTGGAAGCACTTCGAGTTGACACAGTCTTTGAGGAAGCACGATTTTCTGAGGCAACTCATAAAGTCCCCAACAACCGCAAACATAAAGAGGTAGAAGAGCCCTACCCTGCTACGACACCTGAGATAGCGGTTGTTGTTGAGACCATTGGTTTAGAGAATCTCCCCAGTATTTCAATTCCCCCGGATCTCAAAATAGACAAATCCTTATATTACGATCCTGAGACATATGCATGGTCGCACCCTGGAGCAATATACTTTGATTATCTTGACCAAATCCTCCCAAATCGAGAGTGCACCAACATCCAGGAGACTAAAAACAAATCTGCAGCACAAACATCGACCAAGAACAGTAATGACTACTCATCTGGATACTCAAGTGAACCGACAGCTTCACGAAACAAGAACAAGAAAGTCACCTTTGATCTTTCGGAAGAGGAATCGGTTGATGATCCCTCATCAGGTCCGGAAAAGGTAGTCTACATGAGTGAAGTCTGTTCGGCAGCTCTAAAGCCATATCTTCGCAAGGATCCAACATTCGATTCTCGTTGGACAACTCCCGTTCCTAATTATTACTCATCCAAAGCTGATGCTCCTACCTTCCACAAGTACACTGGAATTATATCTTATGAGCTGACTGAGACCGGGGCATCTGAAGATTCATTTGAGGATAAACCGATTGATCTTAAAAAGGAACGAATTTTGAGGAAACAATTGAAGGAACAAAAAGACATGAATATCTGGAGTATGTCCACTTTCAAATACTATTCCTCTGAGGATAACTCTGATGATGGCTACCTTTCATCTGACATAAATATTTCATCTACTATATATCATAATTTTTCTGAGGATGACACTGATAATGGTGGGGAATCATATGCTTCATCTCCGTCTCATCATTACGATCTCCCACCACAGGCTCACAAAAAGATCAGCCGTAAACCGCCTTAATCATCGGCTACCCACCCTCCCTCCCGACCACATCGGTCTTCTTGTACAACTTCTTCCTCTACTTAGGCCAAGGCCTAAGTATAGGGGGGACCGATGCCATTTGTATATTCCATTTCCCTCATCACATTCCGATCTCTCGATCACTCCATATCAATCCTTCTTCTATACTTAGGCTGACTAGAGCCTAAGTATAGGGGGAACCGCCACCCATCTGGTTATACTCTCCTCATTTACATATCCCGTCCGCCTCTTTTTGCGCTCTTCTTCTATACTTAGACTATTCACAGTCTAAGTATAGGGGGGCGAACCCATGTATAATTTTACTCTCTTACGCTCAGCCCGAGCTATGTCTTCATTACGCTTCTTGTGCTCTGAGGACACAGCACTCGTTAAGTATAGGGGGGTCTGTATATATACTATGTATATATTTTAGCCATACCTCGTACTTGCGCATAAGTCTATATGTATTTACGGGATGGGTATTAAAAAAAAGGTTTTGCTACCAACACTGACTTTGCCCAAAATTTTTGAAAAAAATGGCTTCTTATTCATTTTTGCATAAAAAAATCATCAAAAGAAAAAAAAATTTTGTTTGCATGCCACACACCTGCACTTCATCCAGCATTACATTCATTTGCATCTGTGAAAAGTCATTGGGTTCTGAACCAAGTTATGAGCCGAAACCGAGAGTGGTCTGAACTTAACCTTAATCAACCTAATTTTCAGAGGAACTTCACCGAGAAATAGGATTTTGGAATCTTCAGGTCTGTGACTTAATTCTTTGAGTTCCACATAACAGTGCACAGAGTTTGACTCTTAGTGTCTAACCTGGTCTCTTAATTCTGGGTACAACTCTGGAAAAAGGAATTAATTTGTACTCTCGCACTATGCACTTAGCTCAACTCAAACATATGTTGGAAGACTGTGTGAGTTTCTTTTCTGGTAGCGTGGAAATCTAAAGACCGGAGTACGGGTTGAAATAAAGCTTCGGAAAAGGGATGGGCGGCTGGGCACAATTTTTTCTAAGACCCCAAAAAATGTACGGAAACAAAAGATGCTATATCCGCAGGGGCACAACAAGATCCAAGCAGAACCACCAAAAATTCCAAATACAAAGAAGCAACTACCAAATAAAATCTGACCAAAAAGGTCCAAGCTTCAAGAAAACTGCAGATCTTGGTGGAGACTCGGCTACACTGGCCAGCTTCACAAGGAGAGGTGAACTACACTTATCACCCTCCAGTTCTTTTCTCATTCTTCTAACTTCTTCCCCCAATTCGATTGTGAACACAGCGCGACAGACCTTAGAAGGAAATACCTGACTCCCCGAGGACGAGTTATTGGAGAGGAGGTTTGCACGGTAGTCCGGCATTCTGAGTGGGAAGAGCTAAAAACCTTTCACATACAAGAGTCGGTTATTCAATGTTCATAGGGTATACTTTGGGAAGAGGATTGATCTAAGATGACTTCTGAGCCGAAACTGTAAGCAATGATTTGTAGAACTCGAGGACTGTTGATTTTAAAATTCTAAGTCTCACAGAAGTTCCGACACACAAATAATCCAAAGGTTGAGTTTAGATTCATTTTCACCTTCAGCTCATGGTCTTGGTATGGAACCCAATCTCATTTCACCTCATGGCATTTCTTTTTGATGCTCAGGGACGAGCATGCTTTAAGTATAGGGGGATGATGAATCTCGTATTCATCACTCTAAATCTCATTTATTAAACTCAAATCCCTTAAAATCAACAACATTTTAGCATCTATTCTGCATAATTAGCATTCATGCATGATTTCATAAGAATTGCATTTTAGCACAAAAATCTGCACAAAACAAGAAGCCAAAAATCCAAGCCAAAATGACCTGTAAATAGCCTAACTTCTTAGATTTTTAACTCATTCACGGTAACTCCGAATGACAGAAAACTACCTCCGCTGTGTACATATCACTAACAAGAATAAAGGAAAAATACAAAAAAAATAACTAACCCAAATAAGTGGACCAAAAACCCAAACCCTAAATTCAGGATTTTCGCACTAAAAGCCACACATCTTCCCATCCAGTGTCCGATTTAATCCTACTCACTTTTGAACTAATGTACAATCAATTAACTTCAAAACAAGACCAAGTTCAAGTGAAACGGAGCTCATATGTGAAAGTTGGGTTTTGGGCCTCTTTTGTATATTGTATATTTTAGCGGTTTTTGACCCAATATTTTATGTACAAATTTTATTAATTAATAAAAATACAAAAAAAATTATGTGTCTTTATTTACTCTTGATTTTTACCATATTTTTGTGGATTTTTATCTTGTTTAAAAATGACAAATACAAAAAAACCCAAAATCATGGTATTCTCTATACATGGGATACCCCAAAAATTCACTTTGTGCAAATGATCGATTTTGGTTTTGATGTCTTCATGAAAGTTGTAGATCTCATCGAGACGAGCAATTTTTATGAAGAAACGTTTATGATCCGAGGTCATTTACTATTTTTTATTGATTTTACAAATGTTTTATTTTCGGAATTTTCTGGTGCTGACACGTGGCCGCACCTGGTGCCGCCACGTGTCAGCCTTTTTTTGGCTATATTATATATTCGTTTTATAAAAAAATTGAAAAATAAAAAATAAAAAAATAAATAAAATAAATAAAATAAATGGGAGCACGTGCGTCGCACGTGCCTCCCAGGCACGTGCTCCGCACGTGCCATCCTACCTCTCCCTCTTGCGCCCACGTGGCACGACGGGCACCATCCGATCACGCGCGATCGGACGGCGTCTGTGCGTCGTCCACCTTGCGACCCCCCTTTCCCCTTTTGGCCGCCCAACGCCACCACGTATCTCCGCCGCCCTCAGATTTCGCCGCAAATCGCAGCTCATAGCACCTCCGCGCCGCCATCTCGAATATGTCTCCGATCTCCTCATATCAATCACGTGATTCACCTTCCTTCTCCGGCGACCCACTCTCCACCCTATTTAAACCCATCAGCAGCCCCTCACCAATTTATCCGCCGACTAGTGCTCGAAGGACGACCGGCTGGAGGTGACAGCTCCACGCCCCGACGACACGGCGAGATCCGAGGGCTACCCCCTCGTTGCAGCGCCGCTCCTCCGCGTGCAGGCTCCTGCTCCGCCCCCTTGGCATTGAGCCAACGACGATATCATCACTGCCCCCGCTTTTTCATCGCCAACGCTTCCAGACTACGCCACCGCCAGCTCCATCCTCGACACCCAAACTTCATCACCAGCGGCGCGTCCATCACCGGTCAACGCGACGACGCCGCATCTTCACCAACACGCCTTGGCCGAGCCATCTCCTCCGACGCGCTACGCCTCCGCCTCGCCATCACCAGCGCCTTCTTCAACTACAGCACCGGCCATCCTCCGCCTCGACCCTCCCGCTCCAGGAGCTTCCGACGCCACACCGACGCTCCATCGGGGCCCAGCACTCCCGCCGCACCTGGGTTGCTCTTTTAGCAGCCACAGGAGCCCAGCTCCGTCATCGCCCCTTCGCCAGCCACCGGGTTCCCGCCCGAGACCCCCGCCACGCGCAACGCGCGTGAGGGCGGGGGGACGTCACCTGACATCAGCCCCCGGGTCACGTGCCCCGCACGTGACTGCGGGGTTATTTGCACAAAGCCCCCTAGAAGTCCTCCATTTTGCGCACAGATCCCCGCCAACCAGAGGCACGTGCTGTGCACGTGTCCTCTGGTAATTTTGCAGAGCACTCCCCCCCCCCCCAATTAGTGGTAATCTCATATAAGTCCCTGCATATTGTTTATTCATTTGAGTTAAATTACAGTTATACCCCTGTGTTCCCCCTCAGTTTTGAACATCATCTCTACATTATTTTATCCATCAAAATTAGCATTTTGTTTGTCAATTAGTTCTCTACACTTTGACATGTCGTGGACATTTTTGTGATTTACGGTTAATTAATAAATAATTGTTTTGTGGAAATTGGAATATTTTGTCCAATCTGTGCTTTGAAATTCATAGGTAATTAACCGTGGCTTTAAAAATCTCTGAAAAATCACATGTTGTAGAGATATATTTGCTTGACATTGTACCAAAAAATGTTTGCATTTGCATGCATAAATTGCTCTGTAAAAATCATTTAGCACATTTCAGTATTTAATTTTTAATAGGTATTAGATCTCACATTTTTGAGGATTAGGATTTTTCTGAGATCAATCACCCAGTGATAGATTTTAGATAATTTGGTTCTCGAAAATAAGTAGGTTTAATATTTATTATAATTAAATTTTGAAAATCATTCTATTTGCATTTAAAAATCCATAAAAAATTCATATTTCATCCAAAAATTCCAAAATTACAGTGCACTAATTTGATCATATTTTACATCTCAGCCAAGTTTCGTATTTTTCGGACATCGTTTGGACGTAATTCATATTTTAGTCCCTAAAATAAGGTCGAATTTGCATATTGCACCCTATATTGCATTAAAAATTCCAAAAAAAGACCGCCTTGAAAACCGAACACGAACTTTGATAGACTTAACTCTAGATTGTTCCTTTGCCTCCTCGTGATCGATCTTGGGACTTGCCCAAGTAAAATAAACATAGAACCACATAATTAAAAATTGAATAACCTGTTTGAGGTATTTTCTTGACCGTTTCCGATTGCCGCCTACAACGCATGACACGATAAAAACACATCCTTAACGCGGCATCTTCGGATTCGTCATCAAGGAATAAAGTATGGGGAGATAAGGGCCAGAATACAATAAAATTCCCTTTTGATTTTATTCATTCTTTATTCATTTTGGGACCTATTTTTGGTTCCACTTTTTATACCTCAAATAAAGAAACTTTGTAAAGAAGAGTTGTAGATAATTAAATAAATAAAAATACAAATTGATTTCACTAAAAAATAATATAGAGATAAAAAGTTATGATCTGAATAAGATTCCAAAATCCCAACTTCCCAGACTTGTATCTCTCAAATAAAAACTCAAAATCTATCAAACTCACCTTTAATTGTATATAATTTTTAATAATCTATTTAATGAAGGTATTTCGTATTTTTCGGAGTTACGATTTGAAAGTTGAGTTTTGGACTCCTGTTGTACAATAGTTTACGCCTTTTTCTTTCTTTTGAATAGATTCCTTTTTTTAACTCTTTTTTTTTCTTTTGATTTCAATTTTATTTTGTTAGTTGTATATTCTAATTTCTATTAAAAATATAAAATCAATTAAAAAAATATAAAATAAAAAAGATACAAAAATAGTTTTTCTCTATACAAGTCAATTTGGCTTGTATTCTGTCTTTATCACTTTTTCTTATTATCTTACAAAATTAAAAATCAACAAAAATATTTCAAGTTTTTATATTATTAACAAGAAAAAAAGACTAAAAATCATAAAAATCTAAAATGGGTATTTTATACCTTCAAAAAACATGTTTTTAATTTACATCTTTTGAAAAAAAAAGCTTTCTTCTGCAATATTCTAGATGACATTATCTTGAGATAGTTTCATGATTTGAGTTTATTTTGAGGTCTCTTGTTATTCAAATATATTTTCATTGGGAAAGACCTCTCTTTTTTGATTAGTACACATGAGCATAAAGACAATCACTAGTGTCCAAAAAATTTGAAATAGTCCACTCCCATTCGTGGAGGCCTCCCCCAATAGCCATCATCTCTTCCATTCCTCCATCAAATAAAAGAGCTTCATCTCCCATTTTTGAATTCATCCACCATTAGAGTCTTCATTCTAGCTCCTCTACCTCCATTGTGACAGAGTGAAGGTTGGAGACGAAGCCACGACGAAGGGAGGATTCTTTGGCGAGATCCCTTGGTGTTCTTGCTCCATTGTATCACAAGCTCTTAGCTTGTCAAGCCTCTTCTCCGCCAGAATCGAGGTCATGACCGGTCATTCTCATCGGAGAATCGATCACCATAGGTGACTACCTTCACATGCTACGTTTATCTTCTTGTAGGTAACTTTTAGATTTAGTTTTTCTTCTTGTTGTAGTGTAACAACCCATTATCTTCAACTTTTCTCCATCCCCATTCGTCGCGGCTAACCACCTCATCGCCGCCTTCATCCACTTCTTCGTACTCCCTTCATGCAACCTCAACCAACTCTGACCACGCACGGTGGCCGGAGACCATCTCCTTCTACCATTTTCGTAGGAGAACCCATACAACCCATATATTTTTTGTGTGCATAACGCAAGCCGAGCCCACGCTCGAGCTTTCATTTCTACTCGCAGGTATCCGTCCGAGCATCCTACAGCCGCACCACCATCTCTCACGTAGAGCTCCACACCGTGGCACTTCGTCGGCCCTCGGAATTGCGTTTTTGTTGCTGTTTTTCAAAGGAAGAAGAAGAAGGGAGGGGGTGGATAGCAGCCACCGTTGGATCTATCCCCTCCTTTTAATCTTAACCATCCAGCCAAGGGTAGAAGTTTTATACATAAGCCCTCACCATTTGAAATTTCATGCATAAACCCTTACTGACCAAGAGGAGCTTGATGCCACGTGGATAAGTGGCAAGTTTTTGCGGCTATACCTCTGCATTTTTGGTATATTTCAAGAAGTTTTCGAGTATGTTTTGAACTGCAGTTTCGTTCTTATGTTTTCATTTGTACCCCTGCACTCAAATGCTCATAACTCGTTCATCTGGACTCCGTTTCGTGTGAGATTTTTTTGTTAGAAAGCTGCTTTAGGGTTCTACATTATATCCAAATTTCAGAATTTTCTGATGTACGAACTATTTATGGATAATTTATGAAGTCATAGTAGTGATTGGGCTTGTTTTGTTGATAACGCTTGAAATACTCAATATCACTTGCTGATGACTGAGATCTTCCAAAGGTCTAAAGTAATCCGCACAAGGCGGGATCACAATGTCGCTGAGGCGACCGACAAAAGATCCCAAATCGATCAACAATTAACCCACAATAAATATATGCAATGAATATCCAAAAATGTGGAGTTAAAATTTATTATAACTCTACATGCAAATGTGTATAGGTGTAAGTACAGGTAGAGGTCGAACACTGGGAAGCGAATGGGTTGAGTGTGAAATTGGTTGCACAGTTATTCAATTTCTTGGTTCATGTCCAACTCTTTATTGTTTTTGTGGGTTTTAAATTTTATATTTTTTTATTTTATTTTTGATTTTATGATTTTTATTTGTATTTTAGGTTTTATATTTTTTTTAATTATATAATATAGATATATATATATATATATGTATAAAGAGATATGTATAAGAGAAGAGGGAGAAATGTAGTATATGGATATATATATATATATTTACACTCAAAATATATTAAGTATAATATTTTTAGGATTTTATGTTTTTCTAATTTTTCTGTAATTTTTCTAATTTTTATGTATTTTTAATTTCCAAAAATGTCCCAAATATGGGACTAATTAAATAGGCCGAAATTAATTTGGGTATTAAAATTATATAATAATTGTAAAAATTAACCCAAATTAATTTTAATACATAAATAATAGTATATAGATAAGTGTAAAACAGGAAAACATATTTTTGGTATTTTTAAAGGGTTTTTATATTTTTTTAGGATTTTGGAGCTTCTTGAAATTTTTATATTTTCTTTTTCTATTTTTTGGGGGTTTTCATTTTCTAGACTCAATATATATATAAATATATTATATATAATTTTTTGGTAATTTTTCAAAGCATTTTCTAATTTTTTTTGTATTTTCTAATTTAAACAATACAAAATTGGCTCCTTTTCATTTTTATTAATTAGGAAAAATGCGAAAAATGTAAAATAAAATATGGACGTGGAATAACATTACATGACGCATTTATCCTAATTTTTCTGTATTTTTAGAAGCCTCGTAGCTATTTTTAATAAAGAGATAAAAGACACAAAAAATAAACAGCCTCGCAGGGGCATTTTTGCAAATAAAATAAGTCTCAGGGGCATCCGTGCAAAAATACCAAAATATCATAACGTGTTCTGCGATTTTAAGGACTAAAACCAAATAAGCAAACCCGCCAGGGCCCCCTTGCAATTTCACCATCACGTGGGACTACACGTGATCCGCACCCACAGGGACCAAAACGCAATTTCAGAAACTCTAGGGTCCTGGTTGCAATTTTTCACAAAAATAATACACTGGAGATTTTATTTAATGGACTAAAGATAGATATGCAAATATACAGGGGGACTTGTGCAATTTTACCACCTCCCGTGGGACGACACGTGAGGTGACGTGGACTGGACCCAGGTGTAATATGAAAACAATACAGGGGGTCACGTGCAAAATTTCCACATTATTCACAACGTTATATTTAATTTACAATATTAAACATTAAATATACAAAAAGGCGGGGGTACAAGTGAAAGTTACCCCTGAACGCGCGCTGATGGACGGCAATGAAGGCTTTACTTGGACACGCGTCGCACATCCAACGGCGGGTACCGGTTCGCCGATGAGCGCTGGAGATTAGATCTCGTGGGAGATCTGACGGACGGCACGTGTCTTCATCGGACGGCTCCTGAGCGAACTGGGCCTCGCCTCCTGATCCAACGACGCTAGAGTTCCCTGGAAGAACAGGGAAGAAGCTCGCGCCTGGCGAGCTTCGATCGAGAAGCTTGGGCTCCTCCAGGGCTCTCTGGCGCATCTGAAGTGGTCTGCACGTAGCTGGAGGCCTCCCGCATCGACTGATGGTTCCATTATGGCTCCTGGGAGGTACGAGTCGCTCGGACGAGGTCGGTGAAGTACCGGACCTCCAGGAACCTCTTCCTGGTTCGATTTGAGCCCAGATGGGCTATATTCTTCATTTGACCTGCAGAGGAAGAACCGGGGACGAGAGGGCTACCTCCTCGACCCGGGGTTTTGAAGCTTCGCGGCAAAATGGAGTGAGGCGGAGGGGCTCCGACGAATGGCAGAGGTGGAGCCCCGATTCGCCAAGACCAAGGGTCCTGGGTTGTTCAAAGGTGATGGAACGATGGAGAATGCGATGGGGATCGAGATGGGGTGCTCGTGGCGGTCGGAAACAGTCGGGTTTACGGTGGAGAGGTCGCCGGAGTGGAGCTCCGACGAACTTCGAATTTGGAAGTTTACGCTACAGGGATTAACTAAAGTCTAATCTAACAACTGGAATTGAAAGCTAGTATTAAAACCTAACTAAAAAGCATAAAAGGGACAACTCTTATACCTGGCGTCCACCACGGAGCAGGGCGAACGTCGGAGCTCCGCCGCGACAAAATTTTCCTCCTCCTTGGGCCGAACCAAGGTGCTGGAAAGCGCCTCCTGTCACGAGGGCTCATCCAGGTATCGATTCAAGCTTATTAGGGGAGGTGAAATTGGCCAAATTCGGCCAAGGAGGAAGAAGAAGTTATTTATAAACATTCCTGGGGATCCCCATGGACCGTCGATTATTGAAGAATCTGGGCTATGTACAAGAGATTAAAAGAATGGGCGGGTATCTATATGATCGGGGATCATTTTGTCAGAAGAAATCGAGTGCAATCGGTGGACGAGACGTCCAGGAAAAATGGATGAAAATCGGGGAAAAGATGGGCCACGTCAAGTCAGATGCCTGGGGGCGCAGTTGACCGAGCGATCAACAAACGCATGAACCTGATTGGTCCACGTCGGACCGAACTTGACCTATTTATTTAACATAATAAATGAATTAACTAGGTTTTGCATATAAAATAAAAAATGTTCATAATTTAATGTAGTATCTATTTCCGATTTTTATTTATTTTTTTGATATATTTTATTACGGTTTTTTAAAATAATATATTTATAAGTATATTTATATATATTTATTTTTATTTTGTTTATTTTATTTTATTATTTTATTTTCTTATTTTATAAATTTATAAATTATTTTTATGAGTATAAATATATTTTTATTTAATTTTATGAATTTATTTACATGTTTAAATAAATGTGTATATGTAAATATAGGTATACTTATAGGTATTTTACCTCTATATTATATATTTTATTTATTTAAGGAATTTTATTTGTTTTTATTTTGGATTTGTATTTTTAATAATTTATATATAAAATATACATTATTATAAAAATATAGATGAACAAAACAATAAAAGAATAAAAATCCCTTTTTATTTATGTACATTCTTAACATAGGTATTTTGCCTATGTATTACATAGGCTTATTTTATTTTACAGATTCTTTTTAGTTTTCTTTTAATTTTAATATGTACATGTATTCTATACATTATTTTTAAAATTCTAAAAATAAAATTTTGTACAAATAATTCATATTGAATAAAATGAATATTTTAATCAGCCCTATATACAAGGAGGGTCAAAAACCTAACTTCTACAGATGAACTCCAAAAATTATGAAACCAATTTTATTAAATAGTTCTTGGAATGCTATATACAATTAAAAAGTGTGTTTGGGTGATTTGGAGTTCTTATTTGCAAGATATGGGTCTGTGAAGTTGAGATTTTTGCTTTTTATTCTGTGTATAAAATGCACACTGTGTGTTATTTTTATACAAACTTAATTTTGTATTTTTATTTACATTATTATCTACAACTTTCATGTACAAAGTTTCTTTATTTGATGAATAAATAATTATGTACAAAATAGGTGTCAAAAATGCATAAATGAATGAATAAATAAATGAGATATTTATTGTATAATTGGCCCTTATCTCCCCCTACTTTATTCCTTGTTGACCAATTCCATTCTGGACTTGGTCTCGGGGTTCGGGTCATAAAATATTTGCAATATTTTATTGTTTTTTCTTTTCTTCCCTTTATTCTATAATTTGGCATTAAAAACCTTATTTTAAATACAATGAATCATGAATGCTAGCTATTATATACAAATTAATGCTATTTACATGCATTTGCTGGGGTTTTTAAGGCCAAAATGATAGAATAAAGGTGATGAAATGGAGATTCGTCACCCCCCTATACTTGCCTTTGCTAGTCCCTAGCAAATACTTATGCAATAAGTATAAAAAGAACAAAGAATAAGAAGAAAAGAAAAAGCAAAAATAAAGAATTTAAAGAATAAATTGAATTGATCATCATTATTAAACTCATCTGTACAAAATCAAAGTTTGGAGCTCAGGCTAGACCTTGGTGTGAGAATGTGTGTGGAACCTAGTCGGGAACCAAATTTAAAACACAACAGCCTTCGAGAGTCACAGAACTCGGTTCAAATCTCCTCAATAGCCAGGTCAGAACTAGCCTACATCATACGCAAACCCTTATGACTATGAAGCTGACTTGTACAGTGTAAGTGATAGTGGCTCTCCCCAACTGAAATGACAAAGAGACTAGCTTCTCCAAAATGACAACCCAACGATTCCCCAATCCATCCCTCTACCGTCGAGGAGCGGGGTATTCCCTTCTAAGTTCAAGTGGCAACCGGCTCAAGAAGAGGGGGAACAAGAGGTAGAGAATTTTGGGAGCTCAACCAGTGTAGCTAAGTCTCCCGCTGCAAGCTTCATGAGATGTAACATGGATACCATAAGCTTTTTGCTTTATTGGGCTATATACACTCCGGTGGGGTTATTAAATTTTCAATCCGACCCACCATTTTTTTGGAGTTCTTTTTGCATTCACTTTTTTTCAAGTGCATCTGTACAACATATCTACATGGTGCAGCATATATACAAGAAATTTTCCTCTTGAGCCAGTAGACTATCCCTCTTTGAAGCTTTATTGCAACCCACACTCTCCCGTCATTCGACTTCATTGAAACTGGACCAGGTTGGGGTGCACTTCCCTCCCTAGACGAGGACAAATGTTTCCACTTGTGTGCGTCTCAAACGGGCAAATCCAACCCCCTCACCACTCCAACTGAGTTGAGCCAAGTGAAAGGTGCAAGTGTCCAAGTTAGGTCACGGTCGACAAGAGTCATACGTGTGTTTCGAAAAGTTCTAGTTAGTCCACTGAGGTGACTTGAACCCTGCCCTGATTTCTCAAAGAATTAAGTCTGACTAGACCTGAAGTACCTTAAACCTAGTTCCCATAAGGTTCCAGTGCAGTTAGGTGCGGTAAGGTCCAACCAAGCTCCAATCTTCGACTTTATTGGACTAGTTCAATCATCAAGCTCAATCAAAGAATATGAATGCTATGCAAATGCTATTTACAAACATGCAAAGGATAATACAATTTTTCAAAGATTTTGAAAACAAAGAGAAAATTTTTACACAAAGAATTTACAAATAAAAGAATTTGGCACTCAAAGAATAAAATATATACAACTATTTACACGGGCGTGCCGCATTATTTTACAAGACTTTACAGGTTTTAACCAAGTAATTTATTTAGATGTATATACAATTGATAAAGAATTTTATTTTATTATGATGTTTTTTTATTACTCAAATTATTTGAAAGATCGTTTTGAAAACTAGAGTACAAAATAATTTTTGCAAATATTTACAAATATTTGAAATCCATTTTGCAAAAGATTTTTCCAACACTATATATACATTTTCACAATTTTTTTTCAAAAATGTTTTCACAATCATTTGCAAATAGGTTTTCAAATCCTTTATTTCACACAAGTAGAAAAATTTGCACTCAAAATATTTTTACAAAGGTTGAAAACGTTTCACAAAAAGTTTTCCAAACAGTTCATACCATTTTTCAAATCATTTTGCAAAAATATTTTTAACCTGATTTATTAATCAGTATATACAAAAAGAATCTTGAGGAATAAGAAGCATTATTAATCATTTTTCAATGAATTATAGCATATTTGTTAATAATTATACGAAAGTACGAGTTATGGATGAAGTATATATAGAGTATATACGGACCCCCCTATACTTAGCTTGAGCTATGTCCTCATAGATCGGAAAAGAAAAGAGAAGACATAACTCGTACTGAATATAGACGAGTCTAAAGAATATACGAATAGGAGATGAAGGAAAGAGAAGTTGACCGTCCCCCCTATACTTAGGATCAAGTAATCCTAAGTATAGCAGACTGTACATACGACAGGGAGGGTCAAGGGTGGGAATAAACAGAGCAAAGAATTAATCAAATCAGGGGTACACCCCCCTATACTTAGACAAAGTACATCCTAAGTATAGAAAACTGTCTACAAGGGGCGACACCTTTTATTTAGATATAGAAGATAGAAAAGGAAAAGAAGAAAAGAGATATATATAGGAAGATAGATGAGAAGATCGTAGAGAATCTACACATCACTCCCCCTGTACTTAGGGTGAGATATCCCTAAGTATAGGCAACAACAGGAGTGACGAAACTGAACGACAAAAGAACAACGCGGTATGTACCCCCCTATACTTAGGACAAAGTACGTCCTAAGTATAGACACAAAGATATGGCGATAGATCTAGGGCACACATAACATGCAGGAGAAAGAATGAACAAGGAAACAACATATATACAAGTGGTGAAGAACTGGTGAAGTACATGACGGTATCCTGGTA